>KK117739.1:331712-382972 GCA_000611955.2 Stegodyphus mimosarum
TTGAGTTAACGTTTACCACTAGCAGATAACCTCCGATAACCATACACGCCTCGCTACAGCCGTCTATTTATTCGGATCCATCAGCCGTTCAGAGGGCGCTGCTCAGCATACGCATGCGCTACGGATTTGCAATTCTAATCATTTGCATATCATGCGCTACTTTGCATTTCCTGAAAATTTCAGCTCACTCGCGTAAGTCCTTCATGGTGTTGCAATTTTCACAAACGTGAGTGTACAATCGTGAATGGTTGATATGCAATCGTTCCTTTCTTCAGCGCTCTGTAGCACTGAATGGCTGTTGCAATGCTTGGCAGTGTGCTAGGTGCTCAGTCATATGTTTGCGCTGATAGCTGATGCAGCCTTTCATGCGACTGCATTATCGTTCAATCTTATAAAGCATTTTATGAGTCTGTACACAGAAAACTATGGGAATGCAATTTGTTATGGCTCCTCTGAAGAGCTATGGAGACTGATGTAGTACGGCATCCACATTATTACGGAACATATCACCTAACGAGTGATTTTCAGACGCACTTCGAGTAAATTCTACATGTGAAAAGCTTTTCTTACACAAGGAACCAGTTTGAGCCCACAGAGTGTTTGTCTAACACCGTACATTCAGACGCCTGTATGAAAGTGACAGTGAGAAAATACACACCTGATAGTCAAATATTAACTAAGGAAGAGGTTTCATTCATTAATTAGTGATTTAGGTGAATAATAATCAATGATTAGTCACATTAAAACATTTTAATAATGTGTTTTATTGATTTATTAAATTGTTTCTCTTAATTCTTTTTTTTTCAGCTATTATATTTTCAGTAACAATGAATTTCATGATATGTTGAATAATCAGTGAAGACTAATATTATTGTTTAATATTTGGAAAGGTGTTAATCCAAGATCAAGTTAATATATTTTAGTAATTAATAATATGGCTTAATCTAGCACTCTGAGTGATATTACGACACTACATCGGCATAACATTGTAAGGTTTTAGTTAAACTAACAAAGTTTTATTTTAATTTAAATCTTTCTATCTCTTCTCATTTTCAACTTCCCGTTAGAAGAAGCGAGCGTTTTTAGCTTTAAGCTAATTTGAAGTGGAGACAAGTTCTATTTAAACCAGAGGTAGAAAGCTCTCAGTGTAAGAGAGCTTTTATCACGGTCACTCTATTCGACGTTCGCCTGACCAGCTAGCATTTAAATTCTAAGCCATAGCGCTTTACGTGATTGCTTATTGAAATAAATCCAAGTGCGTCAGTATTAGTAAATCTTGCTACGCACCAGTTAGTTAGAGGCCAACCTCGCGTTATAAGCTCTGTGAGCGACGACTGTTTAATTCCTATTTAGCTTTAGTTTTAAATTTATCTGATTGTTCATTTTAGACCCAAGTGTGGTCTTTTACTTTCTGTATCTCTCCCGAGTTGGGAAGTGGTTGTAAATAATTGTGATCTAATAAAAGAGGATTTTATATTACTTTCAAGTGCAGTTTTTCTACCACTTAATCACAGTATCTACCACCAGAACATAGCTGCATTCAGCTCCCTGTTCCAGATCAGGACTTAAGGAGTTCACGAAGATGTTTGCCAAGAATATAAACCGAACACTCCTGACAACATTATTGAAAGGCGTTTGACCCTTGATCTGGGATTTATTACCAATAGTTTCATCGATGAACAATCTTCAAAACCTTAATGAGTTTGCGAGTCATTTTTTGTGTATTTCCTGTCGAAAAAATTCTACCATCGTTCTTGTTGTGATATATATGTCCCTAAAATTTAAAAATGATAGAATTTTTTTCTTGTTATATTTTTCTCTTACCACCGCAAATGATAAATAGGCTTATAACTATGACACTGAACTATTCTTACAAAATATGCAATAATGCTTGACGCAAAGCTTTTTCTTGGCTTTAGACGAATAATCAGTCTGACTAAAATTTATTTTCACGAAAAAAGAGACTTAAACGTCAACATAACTTTATTTATTTACATCTGGTGGCTTACGACTAAAATATACAACTTAGAAAGGTCAATTAAATTATCCACAGTAATGTTTAAGAAGCAGATAACTTGCATGCAATTTTACAATTACTAAGAAGAAATCTCTCATAAGTGATAAAGCTACTGTTCAGCTAATCACCAAAAGTCAATTTCCAAATTCGAAGAGAAAAAGAGAATTATGTTATTCTACAAATACAGACTGGCGCTAATTCTCCAAGGCATTGTAGTATTTTACCTTCCCACTCTCCCACATTTCTTCAGCTGACGTCAGATTCTGACGCCGACGTCGCGTTCTAATTCTTCCTTTAACGCATGCGCGTTAAGAATCTACGAGACTGTCAAAAAGAACTCTTTTCTTTTCTAAGTTAATTATCACACTCTTTGATTTTTAAAAGAATTTATTTTTTACAAATTGGTATTTAATACTCATGAAAAATAGCAAAGCAGTACGGCGGGCATTCTCTCTCCACTGTTAACTATCACAAGCTACTTAAGTGTTCAAGTTTACGAGTATCATTTCTATAACTTTCTTCAGTTCATCATTAGGACACAACAGAGTTCTGATTTATCTTCTGTTGCATATTATATTCCCTGAGATTTGCGCTCTTAAAATTTAGTTTTAAGAAAAAATTGAGAATGCGAATGATAAAGAAATATAATGCACACACATGCGCTTTTAAGGCTTACGACATAAAAAACTCACTGAAATTTCAAATCTTTGTTCAAACAATATTTCATTAACCATATACACTGCAAATAATGCTAATAATACACCATTTTAAAATAACTTTAAAATATGCATACTGTGCCAAAAAATTTTAAATTTTGTTCCTTGTCATTTATTTATATAATTCCACTGGATCTTTCTGATAATTCTTTCTTGTTACAACTAGTTTTCATATATCATACTAAAATATTTTCACTATATTATGAAGAAAATTAAGCTTTAGTACAAAATATATATTAAATTACAAGACACTTTCCTCGATAATATGAATGATTAAACATAATTTATAAATTACCTGTGCATATGTTCGCTTTTATGCGAATGATTTATGTTTGTTCAGAAAAATATGTTTTATATCATTACGCACAGTATTCATTTTAATAACAAATAGGGAACATCTGAAAACTTTTTATATTAGTTCCGATTCCTTCCGTCAAAAAGAGTTAAGTTTCTTATTTCTAAGAAAATAAATTCAGTTTTATTACTACTATGCTGTTGCGTATGATAAAAAAAAACAAATTTTGGTGGATGAAAATTGAATTTATCATTAATGAACAAACAATATTTAAACTTATGCTTTCATTCAATGAAAACAGTTGATAAATACTTCATTCAGCATATGTTCATTTAGCTGATATGCATTTACATGTCAGTTTGTCTCATTCCCAAATTTTGTAACTGGCCATTTTTTAAAAGTCCTATGCCAGTTCAATAAGTACAGTTGATGATAATTCAGATGTTAATAGATCATTCTTGGCCTCTTAACACTATAGTCAATTATAGGAAGGTCAAGGAAATCAAAGGAAGATCAAGAAACTTTCTAATAGTTAAACAGGTACCTTGGTATCGCCTCATACCGATGTAATCAATCCGACTACGACATTACTTATGTAGATCTTATTGTAAGTGTTATACTGTAATAACTAACAACTATGATGATGAAAATTTAATTGGTAATTTCTGCATCACCCATTTAATTAATTAATGTGATTTCAGGAAGCATGATAATGTAATTATTATGTAATAACAATTATAGCTCGGAATGAATAGATTTCCTATTTGTTCATTAAATGTAGCTTTCATAGCAACTTTTGATTGAGAAAACGTATTCCCAATACAAAACCAGTTTTACTGATTCATTTTTTATTTATAAAATATATCTACAATACTCTTTATTTATAAATAAATAATGTTGATACAATTTTGCAATAAAATTGTATCAACTTATTACTTTATTGTACAATACCTTCTTTCTCAACAGTGTTTAAATAAGTCTGTTTTTTTTTCTTCTAAATAAATGAAAGCTTTTTCTATTATTACATTTTCAAATATAGTGGTCTTCAGGAGAAAAACAAAAGGTATTTCTTTTATCTTAGATGTAGATGATAACGATGATATGTTACAAAGAAAAAGTTATTCAGTTTTGATACTAAACGTTTGATATACGTTTGATTTGCAAGTACTACTTAGTAAGCCAATGAATTTTTCTGCAAATTTATGTTTATTTTGTATTCGTTTACCTATCTTTGCTTAAAAATAATTCTAAATAATTTAAATTCATACAGGTTGCTTACTGAAATCTCATTCTATCACGGAGATTTCTTAAGTACTGAAATCAAATATTAAAAACTATGAACTACAAAATTCTGTAGTAATTCACCAATAATTTTCTTTAAAATTTATAACTATTAACATTTCGAAATTTTCTTCTTAGCATTTGTAATTGGATGGATATTTGTTTTATTTCTTTCTCATATAGCTCCCATCACAGGGCGAGTAGCTAAAACCATTGATCCAAGGTAGATTGCCCGGTTTAGAATTCAGGGGACCGAGCTAGACGCATGTTTAGTTTTTGTGGATTTTATCATGTGTAACGTGTGTACGAACCAATATCTTTTAAAAAGTCCTCCACGAAGGAATTCCTTCTCTTAGGTACAGAGCCGTCGTATTTTCTATATTCCAACCAAATTTTACATGTGTTTTCTCTTCTTATTCTTGCATTCTGACAGTGTGTTATTATTTTAATAAATTAAAACAGGTAATTACTTAATCCATTTCGTAGCTTAATATACATAGAATAATCTAGAAGGACTTAAAGGCAAGCGAAATGTTTCGTTGGATCAAATATAATACTATCATGTTTCATTCAATTAAAAAACCATAGCTGGGATTATATGCCACGTATATTAATTACGTTTACTCATTCTCTTTCTAGAAAGTTATATCTATGAAACATTTTAGTCATATGGTTATTAGGATTATCATTATTATTAATATTATAATGCAAGATTCCTTTTTAAGATACTGCTGGTCTGTTTTTCAGTTTAAGAAACAAAATAAATAATATGTCATGCCAAGAAACATTTTACTCAGCATGCCATTAATAATATGCGGTAACTGTGAAACGCTAAAGTGAATCAAAAATCTTTTTGTCTTTGGCTTCTTGTTAATTTTATTACAAAAAGAATTTACTGTCTTCATCCACAGCACAGAATTTACGAGTGCTTTTTGCAAGGTGCTCGAAAACGTTGAATATAAGCTTTATTTATTTTTAATTTTGATTCTAGAAATGTATTACAGGTTAAAACATTTCTCGAAAGAAATAGATAATTTTGTAAAAATTCTTTCAAAACAGTGCAAGGGAAAAGTTCTGTACGTATGAAACGCAAATTTAAATATAATCTGTATGCAGAAACATTCCACACAGTAAAATATTAATTATATTTTACGAAGTACAATGGAAAATATTCCATGCATTTGCACACTAAATTTGCTGAAATTCGTATAATTAATATTTTCACGAGCCCAGCCATAGATTCCATACTGAGTATTCTTTTATGCAGTGAGAAACTATTAATTAATAAAACAAAATAACATTTTTGTCTTTAGCTTAACATTTTTTTTAAACCGAAAGTTATAATTGTTAATCATTATAAATCATGAAACGTACAAATCTATGTAAATTTACATTATAAATCTACGTAAGTAAATCTGTTCTTGATTATCTCCGAGAACTTTGTTAATAAAGGAAACATTACTTTATTAATGGAAATAATATGTCTTATTAATTAAATGTCTTTATTAATGGAAATAAATATATGTCTTAATTTCCTTAATTTTCATTAATAAAGAAAAAAATTTCCTTTATTAATCGAAATAAATATGTCTGTACGACTCCTATTGAATCTCTGGAAAGGTATGTGAAACTTTATGCAAAATTTTATGTATGTTTATGCAAAATTTTGTTAAAAGTATTAATGAAAATAACTTTTGTTAAAAGTATAACTAATATTTTATAGTCAGAATTTTGGGTCATGCAGCCTATACAAAGCTTATATTTTGTTAACCATAATTTTGAAACTGTTTCTGTAAAATTCTGTATATTATTTTGAAAGGATCTGTGATTGGAAATATATGATTACGATCAATACGTATAGAAATAAAGTCTCTAAAATTCTTTTAAAAAATCTTGCATAACTTTTCCTTTTTAAAGTTTAAGCCATCAAAATTGTTTCCGAAACCGTAATAAAAATCAGTACTAAGAAACTGGCATTTCGCTTGTCATCGTTTTGAATAATGATACTCTTTACAATTCATTTCAAACCATAACAAAGACACACAAACGACGTAGGAAGATTTTATTGAAAGACTGGACATGGAATTGCTTTACATTGCATGAATAGACGGTGCTAAACATTTTGACGTTCTCAAAGAAGACATGTCTAATTAGCTACAGAATTATTAAAAAATGAGCAGCATATGAAAAGGAAAAAATATGCAGCAGTCGTTTCTCCTTTATCAGTGGAAATAAATGTGTCTGTACGACTGCCATTGCATCCGTGGAATGGTTTTGAAGTTGGAACATTTTCATCTTTGCTTTTTCACCAGTTGACCGAAAAAGAGTAAACTACTTGAATGTGAAAAACGCTTCATTGAGATAAAATAAACATTGTTGCTAGGAGATGTTTTGATCAAACTGTGACACTTCATTTCTAAACCTTTTAAAAGACATCGTTAGCATTCCTCTTTTCTCTTGCGCTGATATTAGTTCCAAAGTGAAATAGAGTTGGCGATATAAAACTATATTTACATTATTGCTATCTCATGTATTATACATCAGTTACAAAAGTATATATAAGTCAATTTAGGTATAGAATTTTATACAAAATTCTCAATCTAAACGCTGGCATAGTTATATCCAAAAGTAATGTATACTCTTTCCTAGCAAACGCGTGTGTTCTTCAAAATTTTAAATATCCAGAGGAATTTCAAATCATCCGAAAATTTCAAATACCATAATAGTCATGATAATGATAAAAATTTGGAGCCTAGAGTTTGGGATTTTAACTTACAGTTAGGAAGACATAATTGATATATTTACATTTTTATTTATTGAACGTTTAAATTAGATGAAAATTTAAGTTGTAAAATTACTAAAGAATAAAAGTATAGAGCTTAAATTTAATAATTAAATAACTATAAATGTCATCACATCCAGTAGCATCCTAAATTATTAATGAATTTCTTTTTAATTCCCGAGGAAAGTATTCAGTAACTTAAAATCACGACATACAGTGTGTGCAATATCGTATTTTGATAAGATAAAGATTTCATAAATTAAAGTATATCTCCAAATAACTATATTTAAGCTTGTCTTAACTATTTTTTGGCAAATATAACATTTAAAAAAAGCAAAATCCTATACACTTTTCTTAAATATGGTGCTTGCCTCTTAAAATGTTTAATAATCGTATTTGGGTGTTAAAGGAAATCATTCCTCTCTTCAGATATTCTTTCATATATTAAATGACAGAAAATTTCTACATTATTTTTAATCTTTTTCTACAGAACAAAATGTAAAATAGTATGACAAAGAAAATACTCTGTCGAGCAAAGATATACAATAGAAATTAAATCTCTGCAGAGATTTTAACTCTCAAATATATAGAACGTATTTAAGTTATTCTTAAATCTTTTTATTCATTTGTTTGATAAAACTAATAACAAAAGCATATTTAAAGATTAGGCATGTAACTACAAAATTATATTTCATCTATCGACCTAATCAAAATTTGTAATTTCAAATAATAAAATATGGAAGATTGTAAATGAAAATGGGATATTTCATCGAAGACAACTTTTCTCTTGCGATTTCTCGTAGTATTCTTTGCTTATTTTAATAATTCCAGTCATTTCTTCATCAAGCCCAATGAGAAAACATATATTTCATTAAGTTTCTCACAGTGACATATGAATGGCATCATCGTTGTAATATTTATTGAGTTTTATCTGCCAAATGACAAATTTAATTTTTCAGACGTTATATTAACAATAATTTATTACAAAAATTAATTTTAAAGGAATATTACTTAAATAAGACCTTCTTTTGAATAAATAATTTACAATAAAACATATTGTAAGCTCAACAGGAATTAACAACGAACTCAACAAAGCATGTAACAACTACTATCAGAATTAAGGACAATAAATAACTTTAAAATTTTAAACATCTTATCAAATCATTCCTAGTGCATTAACACTAACAATAAGAAATAACTTTCTTAGACAGAGCAATAAAAAGAACGGAAAATTACATTTATAACCAAATACTGTGCGCAACTATGTTTTAAAAATGCCAAATTCTGGTAAATTTGATGCCTTTTATCGATGTAGACATATCAGGTACATAAATTGCAAAGAAAAAAAAAGCATAAAATATTCCTTTAGATTTCAAAAGAGAGCTGTTAAAATAAAGTATCAAATTTAAATAATTTGTAAAGTCTAAGAAACAACGTTGAAACTCCGATTCCAATGCTTACAGTAAATGATGATTCTATTTTGTCTTGTTGAAATTTCTAATAAACTTCCCCAGCAAACAGTTTCAACGTTGATCCTTTTTATTTTACTTAATGTGTCATTGCTATTATTTTAACATCAGTTAATAATGAATAAAAACTACGTATTAAACCTGAATCTCCTCTCAATCGATAATCAAAATATAAAAAAAACAGAGATTTACTTTAACTCTAAAACGAACACTATACGAATATCATAGTCCACAGTTTTAAAATATAAGGTAAAACACTTCGGTACATTCAGCATTAAGGCTTTTATCACTTTAAAGACAACGAATAAGTCAGAGGATTTGTTCACTTCAAGTGAAAATATTAAATATAAGATTTAACATAATATATGTACACTGTGAAAAAAATGGGACAGTTCTATAGCTTCCGTTCTGCTGGGCCGATTGACGAAATTCAAATTGCGTTTTGTATGTCTTGAAAGAGGATAGATACATTAGGATATGTATCAGATTTATACATAGCAGTGTTCTAATAAAGGTATTTTGACACAAAATCGAACTTTTTCTGAAGTGACATGCCAATATAACGACAATATGACAAGATAAATTTTTAAATTTTTGCATAAATTTCTCACCAAAAATTACAAAATTTAATATATAGGCATAATTTGAGTCGTAGAATCGAAATATGGAAAAAAAAGTCATGTCATTTCAGAAAAAGTCCGATTTTGAGTCAAAATACCTGTGTTAGAACAGTGCTATATATAAGTCTAATATATATCCTAAGTTGCTCTTTCGATACATGAAAAACGCAATTTGAATTTCGTCAATCGACTCTGTAGTACGGGAGATATAGAACTGTCTCTTTTTTTTTGCGCAATGTTCATATCGAAAGTGTGACTATTTTCACTAGATAATTGATTCAGTTAGTCTTTTTCTCACAAAGATCGAATTATCATTCGAACCTTAATTATAGTTAAGAATTAGGAGCAGGAAACATAATCGAAAAATGACAAAGGACAAATAAACTTTTGCCTTTGTTTACAGAGATCCAGTTTTAATTATGAAAGCTCCAACTGGAGTAAATCTCTTACGTCTACTGCGAATTAAGCAAACTTTTCATCTGAAAGGTTAGTACGAATACAAACATTGGTACAAATATAAAACAGGTATTACAAAAGTAAATGTAAGCTGCCATAGATCGCTGTGTCTTCAAGGTCATTTCATATGCTGGTATCCGATAAGAACTACTCTATTTTCAACCGTTTACAGGTAATAATGTAATTATATTATTTTAATTAATATCAGTAATTAGACATTTAAATTTAAATTGTGATTAAAGCCAGGCATGGAAATGCAACAGGCAATGAAAGTAGTTTGTGAAAGACTCGTGTTTCACCCTTCAGGACTGTTAACATTTAAAAAAGGTCGACCTGTTTGAAATCATGAAAAATTCAAAGTTAAGCTGATTTTATGAGATAATTTGAAGAATGCACTGATTTGTTTTAAATGAATTCCAATCAGAGGCTGAGTTTAACAGCTAAAATTAAACTGATTCTTATAAATCTATCGTAATTTTGCTTTATCATCATAGAAAATGCTTTATAAAGAGGATAATCCAGAAACTAATTAAAAACGTTTTGGAAAGCTATCAATCAATTACTACTTAAGTCAAACTAAAAGTCAATTAATGTTCGAGAAAAACGAGACACTGTAATCACTTTCACAGCTCAGCAAATAAAGTACTATAATGAGAATGGCATTGCGATTTACGGCAGCCTTTTTCTCATTTTTGGTCAACTGGAGAACGTATAAAATATTTTATGGAAAAAGGAAGTGTCTGTCAGAGGAGATCACACCAAGTTGCTAATTTGTTGTTTCGTTTATCACATTCGAGGTTCACGTGCAAAGTACCCGGCTGGACGTCTGACCGGCAAGATGTAAACGGTCTGGTTCAGAACAGCTGTGCCGCCTATGATGAGATACCTGAAAATAGGAATTACAGAGCGATGAGTGCTGTTACAAAATTTTCACAATTATTATTTGTTAAAAGAAAAAGATTTATTCTTTTCTTACAAGTGCTTTTTTATAATATGAATGAGTTTAACTATTAATTAAGATGTTATATTTTACAGTTCTGGAATGACCTAATACGTTTTCTCAGAGCATCGGAATATAACTTTCGATGCTCAGTAGACAGCCGAAAATAAGTCTTAGTCATTAATTTAAATGCAGTCTGTTGAAAACGAAGAATTGAAAAAATTCAATTTGGAAAAAATACATTACAAATACATTAAAAACTGCCTCTTTTTAAAGTAAATATTAATGTAAAATAATAGATTTATGAACTATTTTCCCCCCTCTAATAGCCGCATGCACGATATCGCAATCGGCGGCGCTTTCCACCGCATCGAATACAGCGTTAAGTTTGAACACTAAGCTCATTCTAATGATAATCTTTGTTTATTAGAAGAAACTACTTTGGAAATTTAAATTTACAAATAGCTACTAATGGATTTACTGTAGTAATGTTTTCGGAAAAATTAATTTTTCTCTCTTGAATAGTGTTCTGAATTCCAACGGGACAGTTTGCCCAGAATGACTATTAATTTCGTTTTCGCATTTTGCATCGATTCACTAAAAGCGTTGTTTCACTTTTCAAATTGCTGCCACCAAATTTTATCGCTTTGTATTATATTTGAGGAAATTAAACAATGAAGAATCGGAATAAATGCATATATGTTTCTCGCATTGTGATAAAACAACGGTACCTAAAGCCATCCAATTTTGAATACTGAACGTTTCCACGCGAATATGGGCGTCTGGAACGCCAAATTTGAAATTTGTTTTATTATCGATTTCATATCTTGTAACACTTTAACGAATTTTCGATTAACAAACTCAAGGGTTTCAAAGCGAAAAATGGCAACGCTGTACAGAAAAAACCTTTTTATCCCCAGCGCGTGATACTGTGTATCGGAAACTTTAAAGACATGCTCATTTTAAAATTATTTTCGATATTGCTCTTGAACTGAATTTTATGGTTTAAGTCCGAAGAACATGATATTTAATAAATAAAAGTAACACACAAAATGTTAAAAAAGCACTCCTTTGGACGAAATTTAAAATCTGAAACCTTTCATTTTTCTTTTCGTTTCTTTCTTTCGTTCTTTTTTTTTCTTTTTCTTTTTTTTATACCAAAAACCTTTTTTTTTTCAAACTTAAGTCAGCCTTAATTTTTGTTTTATTTTAAAAGATTCTATTGCATTAAAAGATTCTATTTTCAAGGAATTTGGATTAAATCACTAAAAGGACATTAATTATTTGTAAGTTTAATGTGCACTTCGTCCAAAATGTTCTAAGATGCTATATTTCTGTTATAGGTTATGAACTTTGATTTGATTGTAAATATTTAAAAAGGTTTCGGAAATTTATACGCTCTTTTAAAGCTACAGTAAAAAAGACATATATATAAAGATGAATATAAATAAACAGACAGCAGGAAGGCTTCATATTCTGTAGCAATTTTATTATACTTGGTCTGTTTCATTTTCCCTTTCCTTCGTAATACTTTGTCTTTTATTATGATACGGTTTTCATTTATCCTTTATAAATACCAGTCTATTTTGTAAAACAGGAAATTCAGTTATTTAATTATCCTCTTGAATTTTCTTATTTATAAGTAGTAAGGTAAAGCACTTACGTTTTCTTGTAAAATGTGAACTATTTCCGAAAAAGGTGGGCGTTGCTCGGGTTTACGAGACCAGCACCGTTTGATCAGTGTCTGTAAATCACAACAGAAATTATGAACTATCAAAACAATTAAAAATATATTACACATACACACATATATAAACAGTATGCACACGTATAGTTATTTAGAGAATGCCCATTCACGCCTTAGATCAATCACAATATGTAAAAGCACACACACAAGTGATTGAAATTCATTGCATTTGAACATATATATATGAAAGCATCCGGCACATTAATAGACACATAGGAGCAAAACTACTACGTAAATTTATAGGATTTGTGTATGTAGTATTGTTTTATAAGATATTTCTCCCGCCTTCTTCGCATGCTTTCATGGTACAGTGGTCAGAACGCTCAGCGCGTATTCAAGTGGTCCATGGTTCGAGTCCCGGCGAGGGCTTTGCATATTTTTCAAGTTCTCAATCTCTCTTGCTTCAAAACTACCTAATGACTCTAACGGTTAAGCCCATGTGTATGTATTTATTGCCCTGAAGTCGGTGCTGTTATTGTTATCACATAAACATGGGTTTCGTCACACATAAATGTTATTTAAATACTTTCTTTTACAATGTTCACTTGCTTCAAATAATCAATTAGATTTTTCCGTTCACTATTTTACTAAAGTAAAGCTCAATTTCATAAAATTAATGCTCTTTCTTTTCTGCTTTTCTAAACGTTTTCTATTTAAAAAATTCTAATTATGTATAACAGTATTTCTAATAATCAGCAGGCAGGAAATGTTTCAGTATTTGAACCAAGATGTTCGTTTGTGCTTCCATCTTATTTGCATACGAAAAGAATAAATTATGCTCTAAATTTGCAGACCGACATTAATAAATAGAAAGTTTAATAACTAGGTATGAAGTAGTATGTATTTCCAAGGGAATAACTTGTAAATGAGAGTGTCGGACATTTTCAATATATTATTTCTTCACTTTTGTTCACAAACATTTTTGTTAGATTACATTTAAGAAAAAACTAATACAAAAATCTCTTCCTGATAAACTTAACATCAGATGGGAAAAAAAATCATTTTGAAAACGAAACTATCCAGTGCACGTTCTGCCAATACATAAATTTTATTGCAATACTCCGTAGGATAATGATATTTATATTGGTCAGCTGTAAACAATAGTCAGTTGTTCTAGTGATTATCGAATCGTCAACGCGGTTCCTTTAAATCACTACCAAATTTCAAGCAATTACGAAACCTGATATAAAATAAATAAGAAGTTTGAAAGAAAATATGTAAGAAGTTGATAGAAAAAAAATAATAAAGCTGACAAAAGAAAATAAATGAAATATCTTACCCTGAGAGAAGTACCTGCGAGGTAGCAGTTTTCAAATTATACACTCAAAAGGGCATTTCCATTAGTAGAACGTTTGTTAATCAGACCCAGTATTTTACAGAAGAATCTTAATCTCACTATGGCAAAAAGTATTTCGGGTGGGAACTTCTCTCCTTCTTCGAATTTATTGTATCACTATAATTTTGAATACCCTTTGTTTATTTAACAGTCAATTTCATTTTGAAGGAACTTTCCTGTTACTCCCGCTTTTAACCCACGCTTTTCTTGCCGGAATGCTTAATGTGTTAGCGCGTTTGTCTTGAAATGAGGTAGAAAAAAGTTAGTATTTAAGAGAAGGTTTTGGAAGATGAATTGAGAGAGAGAAAGAGAGTGCGTCTTCTACTTGCTTGAAGACCACATTAGTATCTTTGATTTACTAGGGATTATATTTCTGTAGCATTGAACGCTTCTAGCCATTAGGCTTGTTTACGCCGACTTTAATGAGTCAGAACCTGCCTGTGCGTTACGTGACCTGAAAAATGCCGTTCGGCTAACTTAATTCTATTCTATTTTAAGTTACTTATTAACTTTTGACTTAAGTCAAAAGTGTTGGCTTTTGTACAAGTCGGTGCCATCTGTAAATATGTAGAGACATTAGGTTATTTAGAAGCAGGAATCATGAAAAATGAGCAACGCCTTCGCCGGGAATCGAACCGCGGACCTCTGAAATACCGGCTCAGTGTGCTGACCACTACACCACGAAGGCACGCTAAGAATGTGGGAGATATACCTTATATACTCCCCTTTTTAAAGGGCGACTAGGGTTTTAGGGGACCTAGTCGCCAAATCCTGGGTGTGGAGAGTCATCATCCACAACCCTTTTAGTTCGGGCGCCACTGTAGAGACATTAGGTTATTTAGTAGCAGGAGACATGAAAAATATGCAATTCCTTCGCCGGGAATCGAACCACGGACCTCTGAAATACCGGCTCAGTGTGCTGACCATTACACCACGAAGGCACGCTAAGAATGTGGGAGATATACCTTATAAATATATTGACTCAATATAGTGACCTTTACACCCTTTCTCTGGACTTTATCGTACTTAAGGATAATTCTTTATATACTTAAAGATAAAGTCGTACTTAAGTACCACATACAGGAAATTGATGTCTAGTTAGTTTATATTCGCTAAGAATACAAGACGTTATATCTTAAAACTGTTTTCTTACTTATGTTTAAAATTACACCTTTTCTAAAGCTCTACAGTATGAACAGAAACTAATCCTTCAAACATGAGTGTAAATCATTCATATCAGTGCGAATGACAGTTAAATTTATAAGTAACCAGGTGCAGATTATAGGATGTGATTATTTTTCTGAAGACTCTGAATATATTGCAGTATATCTCCTTGACCGCAGAAAGGATTAATATCAACATCCTTCCATTAAATGATTAAAGCAAAAATAATTTTCATTTATTTTACTATTTGGATGTACTCTTAATGCATAAAGGGATAAAGCTACTGAATGTTCATTTAAATATAAAAATAATTACAGCTAAAATTAATTCCTATTACTTAATATAACTCCAAAGATGACAAAATAGAATGTTAGTAATGCTTATTTAAATGGTGTTGAAATTTTTAATAAGCAAGATTATTATTGGTAGTATTGACTGCATTAGAAACTACTTCATATTTGTATATAGTTTCCAAAGTTTTAAAATTGTCTTATTCTCACTGTGAAAAATTAATCATGAAGTTGATCATGACTTGCTTAACATCGCCTAGAGGTTACCTTAATATAATTTATGAAGCACATGACTGAGCTACATCTTATAGCACCGTCTTTTTGGACATCAAGAAAGATTCTGATATTTGTGTAATTGCTGATAAACATCTGCAAGCTCTGCTTGTTATTAACTTCATAAAAATTTATAGCTCTAAAGCTTCTAATGTCTTTCAACATTTCTCAGTTTTAAATCTCCAACACATTCGTCTAAAGACTATTTCATGTGGAATATGTCTACGTGCATATTACGCAGTAGTATATGTAAATTTATTTATTCCCTTAATACTATTTGAAAAGAAGAAATGTGTTTACCTTGAGTCCATTAATGAACCGAAAATTGTGCAGAGGAGCTGTTTTCCCAGAAGAAACCTGCCATACGAGAGCATGAGGTGGCTGGTCATGAAAGGCAAAACGTTCTGCCAATAATTCAAAGAGCAAAGACCTAAAAATATTCGAAATGAAATATCGTTAAAGTAATTTTAATGCCAATTTAAATCCTATTTGTTTTCATACATGTTTTATATGACATTTTGGTGTTATAATAACAATTGTTATAAAATTTTATGCATGAAATCCTATTACTCGAATTACAATTACTGCTGGAAATATATGACACCTTATCCTTTAACTGCTGTTTATTGAATATACTCTTCAGTTATACAACCACCCGTTTAGTTAGTGTTCATTGCTGTATTTCTTCTGTAGGTGGTACTGAAATTTAGAGTGATTTAAATACCAGCAACATAGAAAAAAAACTCTGAAAAATCAAATAAATAAAATAAATCACTAAAACGTATATAATAGATATTTTTATTGTTATAGAATTCAATTTACTGACAAAGTGGCCCATTTAGCGACGGTGCATTTCATCACTTTTGATTCAATACCAGAATCTGATTCTTCCCCGCCGTCAAGTCTATGTCTGT
The DNA here is from genome assembly GCA_000611955.2 of Stegodyphus mimosarum. NCBI lineage: Eukaryota > Metazoa > Arthropoda > Arachnida > Araneae > Eresidae > Stegodyphus > Stegodyphus mimosarum. Next base: position 348,013 of record KK117739.1, read on the forward strand.
TATCTAATCAGTATCAAAGTAGGCTTCATTCAGCATATGCATATGATTGTTCAATGTGTCGTATGACTAGCCTATGTATCGTATATATTTCCGTAATCTTTTCCTTTTTCCAAACTTTGGAGAAATTGGATGACGCAATATTTTTACATGAGTTCTATACCATTTTTCCTGGTATTGGTTTCTGATCTTTTCAGATTAAATCTGCCGGTTTCTAAAGCAGACAATTAATTTTTAGGACCTCAGTCATTTTTAGAACTGATCATCTGTTTTTGAAGTATCCAATTTTAAGAGTATTTATAAAGAAATAATAATGCGTGTTAGAATAGAAGATAGGATGTAGACAATAAGATCTTGATTACAAATAACTTTAAAAAGCATGTTTCCAGAAAGATCGTTATTTTTAAAACCCTTTAATTTTTCAAGTTATAAAGGCACTTATATATCACTTTAAATGCGTTGAGGGAAATTTTAAACATAGCGATGACAGACACTTTTATGTCTATAATATCTTAAAACATTCTATGTTGCTCATTTACATGCTCACTTCTGCGCATGCAGCAGTTTGGAACTGAAAGCGCCAATTTCAATCTGTTCATGAAAATGAAGCTTGTTACAAACAATACATACTCATTTCTTTGAACTTAATAATCATTAATTTTCAAATGTCGTTTACTTTGTAATATAAATAAATAAAATTTACTGTTACGTTTAGAAGAAACGACATAAAATTCTTACAACCGTGAAATTCACAGAGCTAAATTTGCATTTAACCTTACTGCAAATTTATGCTGCATAATTAAATGTTGTATAACTTAATTTATGTTGTGTAATAGCTTAAATTAACTGATTTGCTTATCTCATGTAAACAAACAATTTTTTAAAATAAATCACTTGAGGCATTCCTTTTGAAAAAAACAAAAATGCTGTGAAATAAGTGAATTCCTTCACAAAAGAAACAAGTTGCATCTTCTTGGACTTCAGTCTTTCATAGTCACGTTCTTATTTAATAACTTCATAAATTTCCCAAAGTTAAAATATTAAATGCTAATAATTATCCATTTCTTAACTGTTACGAAGTCAACATAATTATTGTATTTTAACTGATTCCATATTTATTTCATTTGTAATTATAGCAGTTGAAAAATTCAAACATCTGAACTACTAATTTGTCTTTTTTTTCCGTAATTTTTAATGTCAAATAGATTAAAGTACTTATTCTAGAAAGCAATTTTCAGTCTATTGCTCACGAAAAAATGTATACTACAATAATCGTTTCCTCTTCCCTTTAAAGTTCCCTTAAAGTTTGATTACACAGGTTATATAATCTGTCAAAGCACTACACGGAAATCTACTTTAAAAAGATACCTTGAGCACTTCCTGAAGGAAACTGTTATCTGTTCAAGTTTAATATTGACAAAATCAGAAAACCGGCATACAGCCTAGCCTTCTATGTAGCTAAGAACTGAATCTTGGAAGAATTTTCAGCTTTCAGGTGTTCTAGTCATGCAACCACTAGTAGTTTTCTTTTTTGTTTCTGATTATATAATAACACGCATATTTTTAAGATAATACATTTGCTAGAAGTTTTTGAAACTGTACATTCTTCAAAGAATATGTATGATATCAACTGGTAAATAATTAGAGCAATTTAAAGAGTAAAATTTCTCTGCTTCTTAATTATTTGATATAGTATACTATTATTTAGTTTAATTTTAGAAAAGTTAGAAAAAGTGGGCTTTGCACGAAACAAAAGGGCGTTCTGAAAACATGTTTTCCAATAAATGCTCTATCCTAAACTCTTTTCCTGACATGATTTAGTACATAATCGAAAAGAAACCAGCAATGTCTAATTGTAATGCTAATTAATGTGAAAGAAATTAGATGACGTTAAAAAGATAAAATGCAAATACTTATGCCAGAAACATCTACAAATTCTTATTTAACCAGAAAATACAATAATAATCTTACCCGAAGGCAAATATGTCGGATTCTTGAGTGCATGGTTTCGCGGTATATATGCGGGGAGGATCGATTTGTAAGGAAGACATCAATTCTGGACTAATATAACTCAAATGCCCCCTCGGTATGCAGCCATAATCACTCCTAAAATGAAAAAAATATTTTAAGTACTCGATTTTTAAAGCTGAATTTTTAAATATGCTTTTTGCATTTATGAAAACACACGTAATTCCATATAGCTCAAAATACTTATTATTTGAAGTGGGAATTATTTAAATATAAAACTCCGTGATTTCTTGCACATCCCCAGAAAATTAGATACATTCTTAACATTTATAAATTTATAAATTATCCTTCTAATTCCACAGACTAAGCATGATTCAAGTTCTTCTTAATCAAAACATATTTCAACTTTTCCTTTTTATTCCAGATCAAAATTGATATAATTTTTTAAGTTAATCAGAATACTAAAACCATTTTCGAAATCCAAACTATTGTTTATTTAAAACATGATATGTCGGATTTCCTTAGGACTTTAGTCTTTTTTCACTTGCAGCAATTTTTTTCAATCTTTCAAATCAACCGACTCCCACGCATTAATCGCAATTTATCACAAAGTGCTTATATAAATTTGCTCTGAAAGAAAGGCAGCAAACAGCTAGGTAATTGTTAATAACCATACAGAGTTATTAACCACTAATTCGTAATTATACATAAATTAATCAATATATTAGTGTTTTTTATCCGAGAGAAATACATTCCAAAATACATTGTGGATACGTAAAACCACGGATAGTAACCGAATGCTGCGTAAAACAGTATATTATTTTAATAGATTCCATACATAATTATGGTTAATTGGTAAATTATGTAAATAAGACATTATCAGCATTAACTAACGTATTAATCAAATTATTATGTACATATCAGTACGTTATGTACTACGAAATTAATGTAAAATATATTGCACATTAGGAATACTCTCTCATACTTACGAAGGTAAGGCATTCTTACATTGTAATTTAATCTGTTAAATTCTAACATATTAATTTAATCTGTTAAATTCTAACATATTAATTTAATCTGTTAAATTCTGACATTGTAATTTAATCTGTTAAATTCTGACACTGTAATTTAATCTACTAAAGATGAGTAAGATATGCAGAAACGCAGTTTTATATGGCACAACAGAATGTTATTATTTAGAAGAACAGCCGAAATAAAAATTAATTAATTCCTTAAGACTAAAGCATCCTGGTGACTTCCAAGCCCTTGTATCAACACTAGTTTTACGCCTTTATTGTCTTAAATAAAACTTTAAATAGCGATAATACGATGCTAATGAGCAATAAACATTATTAAGCCGCGACAACACGTTCTGTTCAGAAGAACGTCAATGCTCGAGGTCAGACTGGAAGAACGTTTAAAAAGAATTGTATGGGAAACTAAGATTAATGCTAGTAACTAAAATTCTCTGCTAACATATTTATAAGCATTGAGCTGGGGGGTCGAATTCACAGTTGAGATCTCATATAACTTGTAAATGCACATAGGATTCCCGAGTGACCATTTCAATATTCAGTTACATAGGCATCAAACAACTGCACCAGCGTAAGAAAAGACAACATTGAGCATACTTCAATTGTTATATTTGATCTGAGTACTGATTTGGATATATTGTTTGGAGTATTCGAAGTGTTTGATTTGTTGTATTTTTAACTATGCTACGAATTGTTGCCGCTTCATTTCCATCTCAAATTTTACAACTTAATGAAAGGTAAAGCATAATTTTCCTACACTGTCACTCTGAACCTCAGATACGGAGGAACGACTGTATATTTTTATTTATTAGGCATTGTTAATACTTGTGTTACAAGCAAAATACATAAATACAAAAGAAGCAATAGAGTATTCTGAAACGTTTGTGAGTCTTCCAAAAACTGTAGCAAGGCACACACTTTGAAGTGATTTATAGTATGGAACAAATTGAATAGTTAAGATATTTAAGTCTCTTGATAGTGCCTCATGTATAAGACATTTTTCGCTCATGAATTTTAAACTTATGTTACTTTAAATACTCGTAAGTGACGTTTTTTTGTTTAAATACAAATAGTGCCTTCCGTTAAATTTCGAAAGTTAATAAAAATTTTTTCAGCCTTTGCATGACTCTGTCATTTTAATTCAGACTGGAGCGATAACTCACTTGTCAGTCTAGTATGATTTGAAAGGCACCGAATTAAACTCCTATATAACTTAGAACTCTAAAAATGATTATTCTAAGATAATATTAGAGTGAAATTGTATACTAGAAATATCAGTGTACTGTTCAAAATTCGCGAATCTTCTCAAATCTCTCTGTTTATGCACATATTATTTAACTACCTTATTTTTTAATTCGTGCTCATATATTTGAAAATCACTATTCAGATTTATAGTATGGAAAAAATTAAATAATTAACTTATTTAAGTCTTTTGACGCTGGCTGAGGTAGGACACATTTTCGTTCCATTTTTCTACGTTAAATTTCTTTGATAATGTTTCAGATTTGGCGATAGTCATTTTCCATGCAAGAGAAAAGATACGTTTTTCACTGCATTACCGAGGTAAACAAATATGCATATTTATAAATAACGTTTGACAAACTATTAACCCTATCAGAGGAGAAGATTTCATTTGAAACTCGTATTTTCAAATAGTTTTGCTTAAAGATTAAGGTCCAAGATGGCAAAATAAAAGGTGTTATTTCTGTAATGACAGAGAAAGTTGTGTTATATTTTCGTAATAATTTATCGAAAGGTGCTACATTTTCGTAATGACTATTCTAAAATAATATTGGAGTGCAAATTATAGACTACACACATCTGCACACTGTTCAATATTCGTGAAGCTTCTCAGATTTCTTTGCTTATGCACATATTATTTATCTAATCGGTATGTTAAATCAGAGTTCGTATATTTCGAAATCACTGTTCAGAAGTTTCTGCATAAAATTTTCTTCTTAGATTTACCATCTTTTATATCCGTTCAATAAAAGCATCTTTCATCATTTGTTTTAGAAACAGACGATTCGATTGAAATCACCAGTTTTCAAAACGTTTAGTTATTTAAATTTTTAAACATCAAAATTCTCAAACTGTATTTTCGCAGCTTATGTAACCAAATTACTTTTTACTTAATTAGAAAATTGTTTAGTAAAATTATAATAATGCGTACATACATATGTAAATGTATATTTATATAAATAACTAGAAATTTAACACTAAATATCTCGAAGTTTTAAATTACCAAGGATAACAATTTTAATTTCATGTATTTTATGACTTAAGAATGATCCAAATACATAGTTATTTGAAATTTTTGCGCTGTTTATAGACCTACTAATTTCTTCTTTTATGCAGAAGCTTTAAATCTGACTCTGATTTGCAACTTAGAGTAAACAGCGCAGTGCGCAATAACAACGCAGAGTGCACTTAATAAATCTTTGGTCAGAATAAAATTTTAGATAAACGTTTGTAGGTAGTATAAAAGTTAAATAATATCTAACTTCTGCCGTATATTTCTGATTGAAAATAATAAAATTATATTTTACCGGTCCAGCTGTTTATCTGCCATTCCATGATCCATAATACACAACTTCACTCGACATTCGAGAATGATGTTCTTTGAATTTAATTTTCTATGAACTATGTCTTTTGCATGAAGATAGCCCATGCCCTAGGGAGAAGAAGAATTTATGTTAGTTTGATGCTTTTTAAGCTGTGTTATTTTTGCAGAAAAATTATAATGCAGAAAATTACAGTACACTTTGCTGTTGTAATATATGTGGTGCATGCTAAGGAAAATAATTGACAGATACTAAAATCTAACGTTTTTAACTCTGTATGAAAGTAAATTTTACTTATATTTATATATTAGAGCGATACATGTAAAAATCAAATCGGTGCTTTATGCGTATATTACGAAGTAAAATAAATGTTTAAATGAAACAGAATCTGAAAAGGCGGACTAAACTTTTAGAGAAATATTTCTCAAAATTTTAACCTTTTTTTATATTGAGTGTATCTTATTTTACGTTATACAAATTTTATTGAAAAATTTCATTATTTTCTGTTTCAAAAATTTATTTTCAACACGATATTAATATTTTACTTTATCGTAGCCTGACGAAACGCATTTAATACTCGTATTTTAATTAATTACGTTTAAATGATAGGAAAAATTATTGTTAAATTAATTAAAAATTACACTTCTCCAGCATGGAAACTACCTAATGTCTCTGCGTTGGCGCCCAAACTAAAAAAGGTAGTGGATGATGATTATCCACCACCAGGATTTGGCGATTGGGTCCCCTAAGCCCCAGTCGCCCTTTAAAAGGGGAAGTATATAAGGTATTTCTCCCGCCTTCTCAACAGGCCTTCGTGGTGTAGTGGTCAGCACACTCGGCGCGTATTCGGGAGGTCCGTGGTTCGAGTTCCGACGAGGGCATTGTTCACTTTTCAAGTTTCCGACTTCAAAATACCTAATTTCTCTACAAGCCTACAATTCAAGCAATCCTAAAGTAAGTTCTGAAATTTCTTCGATAAAATTAAACAAAATTATAGCCATTACCTAAAACTTTCAACAACTTAAAATACTTTAAAAATATTTCATTTCACCCTTGAGGCCCACCAGCGGCCGAGCGGTAAAGATGCTGAACACTGGTAGTTCGGTCCGAGGTTCGAATCTCGCGAACGGGCTGGCTGCATGGGCGGTTTCGTGGTTTTCCCCATGTGTAACGTGTATACGAGCCAGTTTCCCTTAGAAAGTCCTCCACGAAGGCATCCTTCCCTTTAGGCAGATAGCTCTCGTGTGCTTTGCCATAATTGAATAACCTAATCTAACCTAACCATTTCACCTTTGCGTATTGAAATTTGTTTTATATTTAAGGTTTAAAAAAAAACAGCGTATTGTTTCGAAACGTAAAATAAGCGTAATAATAAAGAAACGTAAAATAAGTCTATTTTTTTTCTGTCTTGATAATAATTTCCCGTAAACCATTTAAAAATGGTTATCGTAAAAATATGTTAGAAGTTATTTATCCTGTTCTAGCAGTTATACGAAAAGAATCTTCTACTAGTGGTAAAATAATTTTCTGTTCCTTTATTCGTAAAAGAGACGTAGTGAAAGCTCTGATACTGATGGCTGAATCAAAGATTTTTGTAACTTCAGCACATTTCATTTCTACGGTTACAGTTTATGAAAGATCCTCATCTATCTGAGTTTAATTTTCCTGTATTTGTCGAGTGTGTGTCTGTTTTTCGTCTCATTTGCGAACAATATGGGTTAATTAACCCAGATGAACTTAATAACATACATTTTAAGAACATAATGATAGGTATTTAAAATTTCTAGTGAAAGGAGAAGCGCAAGCTTAATCACTAACGAACGGACCCTGTATAAAAACTTGTAGAAACTCTTGGGGTCTCTGGAACATGAAATATAAAAAATCAACTAAAATATGAAAATCAACGTTTTCCACCCAGTAGCTAGACTTGCTTAACACTTATGTCACAATAGCATGTATGAAACGATACGACAACTAAAAACAACTTGGACGACGAAGAAGGACATTTGGCAAAAGAACTACGGAATAAGAATTTTTGCCAAGGTACAACCAAGTTAAACACTTCGAAGCCCTCTTTGTCTAAATGTTAATCTATGATGTCTAGAACAAAAAATGTCAAACTCATAGAACATATATCTAGAGTATGGAATATTAGGAAAGCATATCTTATCGTCCCTATTACTGTAGATATAGATTTTTGAGATTTACGTTAAGTGGAATAGTAGCAAACTGAAAGGCCCAAGTCCAGTCGCGTACTATCTGCTGTCTACGTAACTATTCGTCAATTTTATGCTATAAGGAAGTGTTATAAATTCTTGTTTCAGTATAGTTTATGAAAGGCACTTTTAACAGTTTCATATTTTTCATTTAAATAAGTAAACATAATATTTCTATAGAAGTCATGTTAAATTTTCTACTATTTAATGGCTTTAGTTTATCCTGCAGTAAATTTAATAACGGCATTAGCAACCGGTGAGAAGAAAAGTAAATTTAATAAGACAGGGCCTCAATAAATTTAGTTTTAATAAAGTAAAGGCGACAAATCATGAAAAAGCTATCGATACATTTTACTGTGAGTTACATTGTTGAAATGAACTTACCTGAGCAATCTGACGAGCTATGTTATGTTTGGAATGAAAGGGTAATTTATGGCGTTTAAGATGCAGATATTCAAACAGCGTTGGACCTTTCCTCATACTGAAACAGAAACAGAAACTCGTCATTGGAAGATAAAAAACAAATTTAAACTCTGTTCATACGTCTTACACTGAAATCGTATACATCATATTATTTTAAACATAGCATACTATGATACAAAATCTTTAAAATACGAAATAACTTTTATGCTTTCAAATTACACGTTTTACCATAATCCGTTTCCTTGATTAACAATTGGACAGCCTTTGGGTAATTTTTAATCACATTTGACATTTCAACTAAAAGGACTGCAATTCATTCACTTGCTTCTTTAGGCTGGCAATTTCAGAGAGAATGACTGGCAAAAGTGCGGGCAATAATCAGTCGCATTCACAAAAAAGTCTTGAGGAAAATGGGTACATTTGCAGCTGCTACGTGGAACTCACTATTTACAACTCACTATGCCATTGATGATGTACTGGTTAATGTAGGCTGAATGCTCATTTAAAAACCAAAGGAAATTTTTATCCTACTTAAGGCCTGGTTGTAGTTGTGTTACCTTGCCTTCCCTCCCTTTGTGAATGATATTCGTCCCCCTTGTAAGCATTCTGAGTAAAATTCTCAGCGATAAGGCGGTTAAATGAACAATGAGTTCAGCCATAACCGGTTACTGCTTAATGAGCAAGTTTTCAGCTATTTTAGAAACAGCTGTTAAAATAAATCCCATTTAATTCATTTAACAGCTAAGTTCTTTCACTCCATTAGACGATAGAAACACAATCTATGAATTACCTATAACCAAAACCTGGAATCTAAGCAAAAGACATTAACATAATTTTCCTTTCTTCTTAAATTATCTTTCGTTTGGTTTCCAGTTTAATATAGCTCTGGACAAGAAGACTGGATATCTCTTTCAGATTCTGCTGAATATTTCTCTAAAATTAATCGCTTTAGCTAATTTTAAATATAATAACTTAAAATTTATTTCATTTTAACACTTAATTTAGCAATTATAGGTGAAACCTTCTTGCGTTGATTCAAAAAAGGGCAGCTATTGATTTACAGTACGCTGAAATTTCTCCAATCTTTATATGTTGCTAATTAAGTTAATGCTAATTAATTAATAATTAAGTAATAAGGTATATTTTAGTCGACATTTTATTCCTATTAATTCTTTTATGTACCATATATTTTTTCTGTCAGCCTTCATTAGAATGAAAATTATTTTAAATACGAATAGCGAGTAGATGTATAGTTTAGAGAGGATATTGTGGTAATTATCCATTATAAGATATTAGCCTAAACCAGTGACCTTCATATGAGCCGGCCTATGAATTTGGTGAGAGAAATTTGCAGTTCTTAATGCGCAGGGTTAAAGCTCTTATTAATAACAGCCGAGTTATTTATTTATTGAAATTTACCCTGGGTGTTGTACTTATTTAAATCTAAATCTATGGATTACTGAAACCTGCACGAAACGGGTGCTAGCTTTAGGTTAAATTTTAATTGTATTGCATAGTATAGTTTTAATAAACAATTTAGTTACGTTTTGCCTCTTATCTGTGTAACTGAAACTTGAATTTTTGTTTATCCTCAAAGATGATAACAGAGCAAGGGAGGATTAAATAGTTGTGGTCGCATATCTAATTAGGCCTAGCTTTAAAAAGTGATATAAAGATAAAATAGCATATGAAGGAGTACTTAAGAATGATAAAGGCAAAGGGAAATGAAGGAAATAATCAGTTTGCTATTACAATGCGTTAATTAATTTAAAGAGATTTATTTAAACACCACATTTATCACCGCATTCCAAACTTAAATAATTGCAAATTTTTTTCAAGCTTTTAATGAAGTATTAGATTATAGAAACTTAGTGCTAAGTTACTTACCTAGTGATAACGGCCAGCCTTTGTGGTTCGATACATGCCCCCATAAAAAGAACAATATTTTCATGTCTTATCATTCCCATTTGAGCCACTTCATCCAGGAACTGATTAAGTTCTCTATCACATGACTCTCGAATAGTATAAATAAGCACTTCACCATACCATCGACCTCTGAAAAATGAGAGGTGAAATTTAAAAAAAATAATTCTCTGATTAAATTCATGGTAAAAGTTTACAATTGGGTGCCCCTTGTGTTTTGGCGATTCTGTTTTGACTCCAAGATCGGCGCCAATAAGACACAATTTCAAAATGGCAGCTACACAAAACCAAAACAAGAAGTCAAAGAATTTCGCAAACTCCGTGTTCATGTACACATCGACCTATCTTCACTTAAAAAAACATCAGAGAATTGTACAAACTTTCTCATTGCACATTGCCTTGTTACTTTGTCCATGTGCACATCGATTTATTTTTACTTTAATAAATCAAGAAGCTAAAACCATGTTAGAACTCTCATGGTAAAGAGAAATGGTGTTTCATCACCAAAACTGAACAAAATTTTTCGCCAATCGAAAGGGCACCCAATTCTACACTAGAGCCAAATTCAGTACACTTATTTCAGCCCTAACATTACATTACCCAACATGTAATAACAAATCACGTCTTTTTTACTTTGGTTCTATTCCCATTCAGTACCATATTGTACCAGGTAATGAAAAACGTCCATTTCGGCATTTTTGAAAAGTAAAGGGCTTCGAAGAAATCCAATTCATTCTTCTTTGAAGCCTCTCACATTCGTAAAAATTTACCTTCTTTGCCTAATGATATTAGTTTCAAACCAGTTCTTTTAAACTTTGTTAAAGTTCTCATATGATAGCCTTTTCGGGTTTACTCTTCTTCTCGATAGATTGCGGCTAAATTTGCTTATTTCTTTTACCTGCAAAATATGGTTGTTCTTCCTCTAAAATTTCTCCCACCTTTGCAAAACATTATTTATTCATGAACAAGAGAGACCTATGTAGGATCACATTTGAAATCGATAGAGTTTTATTCAAAATCTGCATTCATCTAAGAACGTTCTTTTTTTCTTCCCTAATTTCAAATATTAAGTTGACGTGCGTCTGTACCGTACAGAATAAATAACACTTATCTTTCTTTCTTTTTTTTTCTTATGCTCATATAAATGGTTCGAAAGATTGGGGAGTTTTTCAGCATGTGAATTCGAGATTTAGTATTCATCCCGTCTTTAATAAACATAAAATAAAATACTTATGGCTGCTAAGACGATTCTACCGTAGAAATACGACTTTCGTCAAGTAAAAATCAAACATTTTTTGCAAATTACCTCAGCAAAATTTAATAATAGGCATCATAATATCAATTTTATAATTTTTTCATTTTGCTCTGAAATATAATGACATTTAAGGAGTTATTTTTTGTGGTTATTTTTTAGATGAATAAAAATAAATTGTGCATTTTATTTCACTAAGAAAAATATATTTGTTTATTTATTTAATCCTTTAGAATGATAATAAAAACACGACCCGGTGTTTAAGTTTAACCTCTACATAAATAAAAATCTTATGTGAATACCACATGACTTGCTTGTACGCAATATTAAATTATACGCATTTTTTGCTGCATTTCATTTAAACTTATTTCCTCGAATTTCATTAAGGATATATTTCTCATTCAATAAATTCAGTTCTCACTTCGCGGCAAGGCAAAAATACGTAAAAACTCAAAATATCATCATTAAAAATTGAAAAATATGGAAAAACATAAAACACCAAATAAAGTTAAAACAATTAAAAAAAAGTTTTTACAATTAAAATAAGAGTTTCTATGCAAAAACAAGCAATTCAGCCAGAGGGCAAGAAAGGGGATTCTTCGGTGCAAAAAACTGAAAGTTTACTTTCGGTTCCACTTAGCAAAAAGACTTTGAAAGTGCAAAAACGACTTAATTCACTATTCTGCTAAGTTCAAATGTAAACAACTATAACTGTCATGGTAAGAAAAATTAGGCTTACCCGCACTTAAACAATTTTTAAATTTTTGATAATTCTACAACTTTTGTATGCAGATTAAATAAAGGCATAAAAATCTTAATCGGAAGATAAGAACAACATAATTCAATCATTTTTAAAGCAAAAAATGCGGAATTTACCAACATATAAGAGCTTATTAAGCCGAATAACAGAGTGAGTATATATATTTATACTTTTGGTGCTGCCGATTGCAACCAAAAAAGGAGGGGCACAACTACATTTTATAATAGTCCTATATACAAAATTTCAACGTTCTGAGGCTACTCGTTTTTGAGTTATCCGAGATATATACATATACTGTACGTACGTACAGACGCCACGAAAAATTCTCTTCAGAATCCATCTTAAATCAGTTTTATAATTCGTTTGGGAAAAAGGAGTCCTTTATTCTGCCCTTACGTACAGATTATAAGGTATTTCTCCCGCCTTCTTCGCATGCTTTCGTGGTGTAGTGGTCAGCACGCTTGACGCGTAACCGAGAAGTCCGTGGTTCGATTCCTGGCGGAGACGTTGCTCATTTTTTCATGTCTCCTGCTTCGAAATAACCTAATGACTCAACACTGGCCCCCTAACTAAAAAGGTGGTAAATGATGATTCTCCACCACCGGGATTTGGCGATTGAGTCCCCCAAACCCCAGTCTCCCTCTCAGCTCGGCGCGTAATCCAGAGGTCCGTGGCTCGATTCCCGGCGAAGGCGTTGCTCATTTTTCATGTCTCCTGCTTCGAAATAACCTAATGACTCTTCAAGATGTCACGCAAAAACATCTTTAAATTGCATTCGATACCGGTCAAAATGGATATTTTCGTTGAAATATGATTCTCGGAAATTTTTGTGATTACAATACTTTCTTTACTTCGAACAGGAAAGTAAAAATGGGTTTAATTGTTCTAACAATAGTTTTTAGCTTTTATTATTAAACGGATTTTAATTTGAAACGAAACTGGTAGTATGTTTAGGCAAAGAAAAAAAAAAGAAAGAAAGAAAAAAAATAGTTATTTGTGCTAGTTATTAGATCTCTTTATTTATGAACGTGTATCAGCATCTATCAACTCAACTAATCTATTCCTAAGAAACCTGTGGCTTCATGGAATAAAACTTAAAAAAATTATTAGGTTTTTAAGTTTATTAAGTTTTTAATATTTTATTAAGTTCTCAAAAATTTTTATTAAGTTTAAAAACTGCTATCTTCAAAATACAAATTATAGATTTAATTGAAGGCAACACTTAATTATCGTTAAACTCCCAAAATTAAAAAAAAATCTTTAAGAAATAAATTTGGTAAGACGAAAAAAAAGGATTACTCTCTGATCTTTGTACGCTGTTTCGAGTTTAACCTTGAAACAACTTTAAGCTAAGCGGTTACGATACAGCTATGAATTTATCACTCAGAAATGAAAATATTTGAAATGAGCTGTTGAGAAGTGACAAAACCTAATGCCAGGGAACAATTACTGTAATATTATTTCATCATAAATTAATGCCATGTGGAAACATTTTTCACTTGCTTCATGAAAAAAAGATTTAATTGTTCAAGATATAGCTGTAACTTTACTCATTGTTATTCACTAGACTGCTTCTGTACGAGGCTTGCAAAAAATACTTTCCTATATTTGCAATATTTTTCATTTTATCATGACATGAAATTAATAAAAGTTCGAACAGGTTTTCTTCAAGGTATTCAAGAACAATTTCAGTACTTTATTTCGATAAAATCGAATTTCCGTTTTACTGGAATCTAATTGCTTTATTCTGTTGAACGATAATTCTTATTAAAATAACACATGATAGGAGAAATAATAAAATTGCTTCAGTTGCGTTACAATAAATATGTATTTTCAGTACAGAAAAGGAAAATTAGTTAACCGATAAAATTTATCCAAAAAAATTTAAAGAAATTAGTTATTCAGATGAACTTAGATAATTCGGATATTACTTATTCTGCTGCATTAAACTCATATCTTTGGCTTTTAGATCTCATTAAACAGAATTTTCAGCGTCAATATTTTCACTTCATATTCGAATAATTTCCAGCTTCTATTTGTAACTGACAAATTTCTGCGCATAAAATCTGCCAAAATATAATGAGCTCATCTTAACTGCAATTTCTATTTCATATCTGATTCTCTACCTAATGTCACTGAAGGAATGAAAACGTGACATTGATATTTGAATAGAGTGTAGCAGAACACAGTATCTTAGAAAAGGGTATATTAAATACTCAATGTCACCTTTTCAAAAAGAGTGTATGTAAGGAAGAGAAAATGTGTTAGTACAGAAGCAAAATGTACCATAAGAAATAAATTAAATCATTTCTCATTATTATCATCCTGCTTAATTCAAATGAATTCACACTTACTTATAAATGTCTCCCTGCCGACCATGTCGTATCCTTTCTTTGAATTCTATATCGCCGAAAGGAATATACCATTCTCGAAGAGATTCCTCACCGCTTTGAGAGTCACTCCGGAAGTCACTGTTGAAAAAAATCGAAACAAAAATTTTGAGGCTCCTGTTCTATTTTCTAAAAATTCTTTTATAGTGAATTTTACTTTCAATATTACTTTATTGCTCTACATTTATTTTCTTATTGAGAAAACTGAGTTCAATAGATTGCTTTGATAATTTTAATTTATTAATTCCATTTTATATTAAAGCCCACATTAAACTTTTGATTTAAATCTAATTATAAGTCGTCAAGCGAGTGTAATAAAATATAGAATAATCAAAAGCCAATAAGCTTGTTCAAGCATTTAAATTGCAGTCTTTCAAATATTTATAGTATCAAATGGTAACGTAGTAAACCTTAAGAATAAATAATTAGTCATAAAATTCGAGAATCACTAAATCTGTCTGCTATTTCTGACAGACTATGTGTGATAACGAGTTCTAAAATGAAATAAATGTGGTATCGTGAAAGCAGACTGCATTTTCTCTTGATACACCTTGTCCAGAATTGCCAAATGTTTCTGATTCTGCAGTTTCTATTTGAAACATACATAATTATCCAAAAGTCAGCAAGCATTTAAAAATCTTGCATATCTGTGGATTTGCCTTGTACAATGATGTAACCAATTTAGAAATGCAAAAAGTCAAGTTTTTCTTGGGGGAAGTGAAACAGTTTATTACATCCAATGTTTAATTATAATTATGTTCATCAGTTGGCACTTGAACTGAAACAAGAGTAGAACAAAATATAGAACAAAAATGGACAACAAATACAATAGAGAGCAGAAATTATCACCATGAAGGATACTGAAGTTTATAGGTTTATCTAAAGAGTTCTTAATATTAGAATGCCAGTTATAGATAAATTTTTAAAAGAACCTTTTATTCCATGTTTGATGATGACAACAATCAGCATCATTCTTTAGCATTTGCAATAGTAAATAATTCGTTTCACGGAAGATTTTTCAAAGAACCAAGTTTTCTCCAATTAATTTCTTCATACTTGTAGCAGTCACTAGTCGTTTGACTGAAGCTTCGCAAAGCGTTCATCCTTTCTCGTTAAATCTCTTAATTTCTACCAAGAATATATTATCAGATAATAACATGTCGAATCTTTATCTCCTTTCTTTTCACTTTCTAGTATACTACACAGTCCAGTCACATTAATGTGACCACCACGTACTTTCCATGTCAGAGTTAAATAACCAATCACAGAAGGCAGGTGGCAGCACAGTGCAGTTGAGCGTATATAAAGAGTGTGTGAGGGCTTCGGAAAACATTTCAATCGTTGGCGTAATGCAGAAACGAAGCGATTTATCCGACTTCCAAAAGGGCATGATCATTGGCTTTCGGGCCAAGGGTGGAAGCATTTCCGAAACGGCTGAGTTTGTGAACTGTTCGCGTGCCGCCGTGGTAAAAGTGTACCGTGCATGGCAAAATGGGACTGTCCAAAATCAGCGACGTGGCAAATGTGGTGCACCACGGGCCATAGATGACAGAGGCGAACGACGGTTGAGGAGATGCGTTCGGGCAGATAGACGGGCTACCGTTGAGCAACTGACCACCAAAATGAACCAAGGGGCTACCAAAAGTGTCTCCCAAAGTACTATTCAGCGAACATTGCTGCGTCTGGGCCTCCGAAGCAGACGCCTGGTTCGTGCACCTATGCTGACTGCTGTTCATCGACGGCGAAGGCTAGAATTTGCACGCCAGTACAGCAGCTGGACGTCCACTGAGTGGCGACAGGTTGCGTTTTCGGATGAATCGCGTTTTATGCTCCATCGGACAGATGGACGTTGGCGTATAAGGCGTGAAACCTCTGAAAGGAACCACCCTGCAACCATTGCCGGAACGGTCCAAGCTGGAGGCGGGAGCATTATGGTCTGGGGAATGTTTTCCTGGCATTCTCTAGGTTCACTGATCATTGTGGAAGGCACAATGGATCAATACAAGTACGCATCTGTCCTTGCGGACCATGTTCACCCCTACATGCGCATTGTTTTTCCTCAGGATGATGGCATCTTCCAGCAGGACAATGCGAGGTGCCATACAGCTGCCAGCATACGTGCGTGGTTCGAAGAGCACCAGGATGAGTTTACCGTCCTCCCCTGGCCAGCAAACTCACCTGACTTAAACCCAATCGAGCATCTGTGTGACCATCTCGATCGAGTTGTTCGCGCCATGGATCCTCAACCGCGTAATCTAGCGCAGCTGGCCACGGCATTAGAGTCGGCATGGCTCAACATCCCAGAGAACACCTTCAGGGACCTATGTGACTCTCTTCCTGCACGTCTCGCAGCAGTCCGCTCTATTCTGGCTTTGGTTATTCTGGCTTTTGACAGATGATCACATTAATGTGACTGGACTGTGTATATTATGACGCTTTTAACAAACGTTTTAAGGAAATTCCTTAGTTTTACTAATTTCCTGAGTGAATGAATTAGCCCAGTTATGTGCGCTAACAAAATTTATGATTTTTTAAATCTTTCCCAACCGTTGGATCATCTTGTATTTTGCATAGTAACTGAATTAAATATGATGAAATTTCTCAATTTGATTTTTAGAATTCTCCGCACAATTACTGCAAGTTAAAAATTTGAATTTATGGCTTTTGAAGCCTTCAGGTTGCTTTGTTAATGACAATGATGATAACTACGTACCTGAGTGTAAAACTTTCATCTGCTTCTTCGATGCAATCGGTTTCAGTTTCATCCACAAGCTCCTCTGCAGAAACAATTATTTTTATTAGTATATACTAAAATGGTAACGTGAAGATTAATGAACTTTTAATTAACTATTTAGTGAACTTTTAGCTGTCATATCTATTTTTTTCTTACCTTCGCACATATAAATTCAATGTTTGGTGCTATGAAAGCATTACATATTTTTTTAAATAGTTTTTCATAAATATGTATATAATTAACTTGAAAATGTAGGTACCTTGTACCTTGTTAGTGTCTCTTTGATTCTATTATTATTTAAATGCATTTAATTTGAATTTTGGAAATTATTTTTACTCCAGTAAACGCTGAAAACATCAGTTAAGGCTAGGTTTTCATTTGCAGTTACTTTCAATAACTGACTTAACTCTAGAGAATGCTGTTTGTCCATTTATAGCCTTTTCATTGAGCAGTTTTACAAAAGGCTGTACATTAAAGAATTACTTTAAATATTAATTTCTGGCTCCGGGAAGACAATCAGACGACTTATCATTCCACCTCACTTTCTCTATAACATAGCTCCAGTACAGAAAAAGTTTGAACTAAATCTTTTTATGAATTCATCAGATTGCCAGTACACTACTGTGAAATGACAGGAATTTAGTTCCGCAGCTTATGTAATAGAAACAAGCGTTAAAGTAAAATTTTAAGTATTAAAATATGAAATATATAAACATAGTGAACCTTCAAGTTTTGACTCAAACCTTCTACTTAAGCGAGCAATTACGACTAAGAAAGAAAACTCGTTTATTCCAAAAAAAGCCAATTCCAAATTATTCAGATACTGAGTGAAATACACTTGCAGAAAAATTAAAGGAATTTAAAAAAATTATTTGTGTTAATTCTATAAAGTGAAATCTAATTAAAGGTAGTGTGTTGATAGCTCAGGATCATTTTTGATACCTGTAATAAGGATTGAAAGAGAGTGCTTCAGATTCCAATTTAAAGAATCATACGAGGAGTAGGGTAAATGTTTCAAATGTCCAAGATGGATTATGAGGAATCACGTGGAACGGGAAGAATGGAAGCCTGACAGACACTGAGAAAGATATGTAGAAACTAAAAAATAGCCAAATGCAGTATGTCAAAAATGCAGAAACGGTTTAAAGACATTCTGATGTATGCATATAAGTAGTTCAAGATGGAAAATGTACCATAATGCACTCTAAAGACTGTTATTTGGCAGCAACTGTGAAAAGAAACAGACAACTGACGTCAGCCCAAATTCCAAAGGACTTCAGCTGCAGTTACTCGAATATCCAGACATAGCGTAAATGAGCGGCTGTGTGGGAGAGGGTTGTATGCAATGAATCTTATTTGTATCCCACTAACTCTGGCTGCAAAATGCGCCCGGTTTCTGCTGTGTGAAGATGATCGGGATTGCAATACCATAGGCAGTAAATGAATTTCTGAATTTCCAGGCGTGTTACAGTTTGGAGGGAGTAAAACACACGAAAAATGCCGGAAAGTATCCGTGACTGTCATCGAAGAAAAGGTGGGGGAAGCACGATACGAGCATGCATTATTTTGAATGTCCGCTTTGACCAAAACATTAATAGCAGTGCAATTATGAATGTTGAAATATACAAAGATGAGGCTTCCTGATCTTTATATGAAGGTGGTTTGGATAATGTTCGGAGAACAGCCTTGACGCGAAAAAGGGAGAAACAGTTTATTGTGGTATGGCAGGCAATCATTGTCATTCGATGACGTACTTTCTCTAGGCATACAGCCGTAATACTTTTCCCTTGCTAAGGGATTATCTGTAGTATTACATATTATCTGTAGAATTTGTTATTAGTATTTATTATTATAGTATAGTAATTAAAGGGAGAAACAGCTTATTGTGGTATGGCAGGCAATGGTTGTCATTCGATGACGTACTTCCTCTAGGCAGACAGCCGTAATACTTTTCCCTTGCTAAAGGATTATCTCTAGTATTACTTATTATCTGTAGTATTTATTATTAGTATTTATTACTGCATTATTTATTATTGTAGTATTTCTATAGTATTTGGTTATCTATAGTATTTACTTCCGTTGGCATGATGGAATGTCGCCCATACCCTTAAAGAAGCCAAGTTGGCGCAACCAAGGCTGTTCTCCGAACAATACCCTGAAGGTTTTTAGAGGGACAATTGGAAATTTTTAGGGGTTATCTCTTGTATAAATTATCTGTTTATTTTTAACTCATTGCATATTTTATTCTGTACATAATTTGCATAAACTGTCCAAAATTTGAACCTTATCGTAAATTTAAAAATAATTAAAAATAAGAAATAATAAAGCGCAAAACAAAAGAAAAAAATCTGAAAGCTTTTAAATTTTATATTACGCCCAATAGCATAGCTCCAGTATGCGCCCAATAACATAGATCCCAGTAACATAGCTCAAGTTCTTTTTTTTCATTTACAGGCACATACACGTTACGAGAGCATTTGGGCTAGCGTCACATTGAGCTAAAAGTATTTTAAGAGGCCTAGCTTTAGAACTTTTATTGGACGAACTTTTTTCTTCTAATTTATATGCGTAATAATACATAGAGAAAATTCAAATTACAGAATACTTTACTTATAACACAGATTCCTTTACACGTACTCCCATATCACACATAAAAAAACAAGCCAAGGGGGTGAAGAACTATTAAAAAGTATGTAGCTGATTTTATTGTATGGTGGATGATGTTTAATTCTCTTTATATCCTGTATTCCAAAACAATTTTATAAATCTTAATTGTATAAAAACTTATTTGTATGTATAATAGCTGTTTAATCTTGCTATCCGAGTTGTTAAATTGCTTAATAAACAAAATTTCACAATAAACCGAGTGTGATATTCTGACCAGACCACGAAACAGCAGATGAGACATTTTGAACTTGCAGCATTCTATAAGTATCACATGATTTTTTTCTCTTCAATAATTCTATTGGCTAAACGTAAACTTCCCTCGCGTCTCCGTTTGGTAGACATTTCGCCAGCGACGTGCGTTTCGTGTGTGATTTACATAGTCACGTGGATGCACCTTTAGAGAAGTCCGAATTTCGAATCCCGGCGAAGGTATTGCGGATGTTTTCAATTTCCTGACATCGAAACATTCTAAAAAGAGGGGTTTACTGAACCCGACGCTATCAAAAAGTTAGTACACAGGAATTACTTTTGTGTTACCTACGCTGTTTTTCTACTGCATAGTATGAAATCGTCAAGTCTCACGCATCTTCGATTAAATCAGAGGTGTTTATATAATTACAGATAAATCAGTTCAGAAAGGAACCCAAGACTATTTGGTATATTTTGAAACTTCTATTATTTTTCAAAAATAAAACTGACCGTTAGTGAACTTTCCCTTAAATAACATATGACTAACATATAAAGGAAATTTCCTTTAAATAACATATTACTAACATTTACTTGACTTACCGAGAATAGTACCAGCTTTACCGGCAGGAGGCCATGTTGCGCACAAACTTTCGTTTTTATTGTCTCTACTTTCGATGCTCAGAGTTTTGGCTTTTGAAAGACATGGTGGCCTTGCAAATGTCATCGTTGTAGTCTTTCCGTCTAGAACGTTCCTCTGATGGTTAAAGATAGAGTTCCTATTACCAGATATCCAGCTAGTATCATTTGGTCTCAGCGAAGGCTTAGGGGATACAGCGCATAATCTTGATCTTTCGTTAGATTGTTGTTCTGATTGGTTGCTAGCAGTTGTGGAGTTGTTACTTCCAAAGATGGAATATTTACTGACATCTTTCTCCCTGCAGTAGTAAAAATAAATTATAAAATAAAGAAATATGATTACCGAAGATACTGAAAGAAGCTACTCTTTAGAAATGTAAATGATTTATTTTATTCTAAACATTTATGAAAGCAAAGTGCACATAAATGCTGTGGACATAGCTCAGTTTATCATTTTAATACATTTAATCTTAATGTTTTCTGTTTGTTAATTTTATGGAAGTAGGAATATTGCCTTAAAGCTTCTTTTCTGGTATTGGCAAGTAACTATGTAACAGGTACTTTGATTTTACTACAAAACCTAAAGGCAATCTTGCGTTAGCTACTTCAATAGAAATGACTTAATTCTATCACGCTTTTTCTTAAAAGTCTGCCTGACTGATAGTACTTCATGGAAAGCTATTTTTTTAGGCTAGTCAGCTATCGTCCAAACTATTACTCAGTTTTCACACAGAAACAGATTAAAACTAAGTAATATTTTTCATCTACTCTTGATAGATTAAAACTAATGGCAAAGTATAACAAAGAAGGTAGTCGATATTCTCTCGACGATACGTTAACATAATTAAAGAAGTCTGCTTTTATAACAAATTTCCATAAACAAGTACCTTCCAGATAACGTACGTGGATATTTCCTGTCAGAAAAGTACTTAGTGTGATTCACCGCGTTTCATGGCAGCACTTAGTAGAACCAAATAGAAAATATGAGTAGTTAAAATTAACTGCTAATAAAACTTCAAAAGAATTGTCCCAACATCAGTATAAAAGTCTTACCATTTAATGGAAGCTTGCTTGGCCAATTTATCCCTTCGTAATCGAGTTGTTTTTATTTCTGGGGTACTGTTTGGGGACATGAAGGAACAATCACTGGGAGATGAAAGGCTGCTTCTAGGAGAAGTGAGGTCCGTCCTGGTATGGTTTGCAATTGGAGAACGTTTCCCTGCCAGACGTTGCCGAACCAGCTGGTTATAGGTATCTCGCTGTGTCTGGGTGTTGAGCATGTATTTTTGTTGAACTTGTTGCTGCTGATATTGCCCGCAGTTGTTGTAGTTTGTTGCATACATTTGCCTTGAAGAAAAATATATTTTAAGAATATTTTAAGAAAGTAATATTACATGCATTAAATGCAACCTTAATAAGAAAATAAGTCTATAAATTGGAAAATCATACGAATAAATGCAATTACACAAATGTCATACGATTTGTCACAAGTCATTATTTCATAAAAAGCTCCAGTAACTTGTATTTATTCGAAGTTTGAAATGTAATTTTAAAAAAAAAAACGTTTTAGTCACCTTTGGTAAGTTTTTATGAGGGTTTTTAACTTCTTCTTTGTGTGCTTATCTTCCATATTAAGATTGAGACCGAATTTTCCCTTGATGTGTTTTTCTGAGGTTTTCCCAATGGTTTCCCTCGTTCGTTTCCTGTGCGACAGCCACTGAACAATTTTTAAAAGTCCAGCCATGGCTGCCCCAGGGCTCGGGTGCTCCGAACTGTAGGCTTCATCTGCATCGTAAGAAGCAGGTGAATCTGTTTCGTGGCGGTGCTGGTTCATCCACCACTCACGAGGACTCGATGTTGATCTCCATTCATCAGATTCAGCTAAATAATGACCCAAAATATAAAATTTAGGCATTTATAAGTTTTATTGCGAATACATTTAATAATAACCTTTAAGTATCTAAAATGCTTTAAAATTAATGCATTTATTAAAATTTCTTAGGTACCGAAATGGTTTAAAATTGAATACATTTGATAGCATCACTTGTGCCTAAAGTTTTAGTACTTAAAATACTTTTTAAAGGAATACATATGGTAACATTTCCTAGGTACCTAAAATAATAAGATTATAGAGTTTGATAGCCCCTCTTAGGTAACTGTTTTAAAATAAATAAGTAAGTTTTAAAATAAATAGTAACATTTCTTGGGTACTTAAAACGTTTTAAAATGAATATATTTGGCAACACGTTGTTTCATTTCCTGTCATTTGGTGAGAACTTATAGGCATCATACTCCCTTTTTACTTTTCTTGGTACATTCTGACCTTCTGTTAGCTAAATAATATTTTGAATTAATAACGAGTAAATATCTTATTACCTCTTTCTCTTCTTCGTTTAAGACAGCTAAAGTTATTATTATTTTAATTTAGGTAGGAAAAAGACAGAATTCAACCTTAGATTCGCGTACGTTTCATAAAAAATTGTATGTATTCTGAAGAGCTAAGGTACGTAGCTCCTGTTCTTCAAGAAGCAAAATTATACTGACGAAATATTTTGCCTAACAGTATACTTATTTTTCAAATTTTAAACTGATCGGTCAGTTTTCGTAAAAGTTTTCTCAGGTTTAATGCATCTAAAACATATCTCAGTCACTTCAATTTCTTAAAAATAAAGTTTTTAAAATTATCTCAGCATAGAGTACAAAAATATCGATCGAAATATTCCTTCTTTTCTTCAATCGAATTAAATAATAATCCTTTTTAACTATCAGTCTAGAATTTTTCCGCATAAGCATAATTTAACCTATTTTTTTGGATGAGAATATTCCACGGGCTCACTGCATTAAATAAAACTCAAGAAAATTTTGTCTGTTATGCACATTAAAAATCTACCGCTTAGCACTCAAAGTGGCTGATATTGTTGCTTGATTTTGCTCAAACCTTATGCCTTAATATTCAGCCACAGAGCCCCAATGAATAAAAACACTTCTCTAGCGTATTAAATAAAGCTTAAACTTAATTTCAGTTTAATATCCATGAAAAAGTAATGAGCTATGATATGCTAAACAATGTATCCAAAAGAATTATTCCTTCTTTATGTCTTAAAAAATTTAGTCTAATGTATTTTAAATGTAATTGTAATGTAATTTAGTCATTGTACCCAAAAACAAGTAAAGATTTATTTTTCAGTAAGTTAATTGCTTTACTTAATAACACGAACTGAATAAAAAGATTTTATTCTGAATTTTTTTTCATTCTGAACTAAAAGAAGACTACGTGATCAAGTGACTTGCAAATGAATATCTTCATTTCTTTAAAGTAACACTTTGCATCTAATCTTTCCACAGAGATTCATTTTATGGACACTTGAAAAAAATTTTATTTTAAAAACATTTTTAAAATAGCTTTCTCACAGGCAGCAGCTACCCTTTGTGAGTCAAAATTTCTCATGTTTGGTTACAAATTGATAAACTGAAAAAATTTTTCTTTCAGAGATGATGAACAATATTGACATATAAAACTGCAAGTATTTGTAAAATCATTTTGAGGTTATTTGGATCATTTCCTGACAAATGACTTTTGAGTGAATTTTCTTCTTTGCTGTTCCCATGCATCTTCAAAGAACTTTGTCATTTAATCCATTGCAATGGGACAACTTCTCGAATGATTAATGTATGAATTTAGAAAATTTGTAAGATTCTATTCAACGGAATACCTACATTTTCCGAATTGTAGGAAGTTTTTTAATTATGAGAGAATGCCGCTAAAGCAGTAGTTTCCTATAAGATTACTTATTCTGTTAAAGTTTAATTCATTTTTTGCACTAAGAGTTTTAGGATATTTCATATTTTCTATCGCTTTATAATCCAAACTAATCTACAACTTATTTTCACCACTATTACACTTTGTATAATGTATTACCTATTTGCGTTAGATCACATTCGATGAATTCAACATGACAACCAAACTCCATCACATATCTAAAAATATTGACTTCAGAACAGCTAGAAATTTGGAGCCTTAAGGAAAAACTTAAAATAAGTTGTATGTTCCATGATTGGTAATTAGTGACTGTATTCTACAGACTTGCTGTCGTCTGCCATCAGTAAAACTTGTATAAGTCACAGACTCATAATCGAAATTCATTTATTTTTCTTCTTTCGGACGTCACGTACACCGAGGAACGGCGACTTGCCAAGCAAGTTGAAAACCCGAACTCCAACTTCTTCAAAGCACACTTCAGAACATCTATGCGCTTAGAACTCCAGTAGCTAACAACTGAAGCTCCAGGCATTGCTAAGTAATCTAAAATAATTTGCATTTTCGCTGCTCTCTTCAGCTCAGCGACTTAAAGTACAATTTGCATAACATCAAACATAAGTATATATATACGTAAATTACATAATATATAATATAACTTACTTAGATAAAATTATATATATATACCAAATAGTATAAATAATTATGAATTGGAAACCCATTTTAATCAAGTAACTGTCTTGTAATTAATGCTTTAAGCAATTCAAGACTATTTTAAATATAAAAAAAATTTATTAAAAAAAATTATGGAAACAACCTCAAAAGCTATAACTAAACAAAAAGAACAAAAATGCTAATTAAGTTACATTCGCAATAATAAATATATTTACGAAATATATCATCAGTAATCATTTTCGTTTGTTTAGACCAAAGAATCTATTATATTTACAACCACTTACAGCATCATTAATGGCGACTTTTAAGTAGTGAGACTGAGCAGCGTACATATCCTGAATTTGTTCGAATAGATTTTATCTTTTTCTGGAGGCCGTTATAGACACCACTCATAACATAAGCTCATTCATATCCTTGCCCATAACTATTTTAATTGAAATAAAAAATCTTTTTAATCAAAAGTGTCAATTTTTTAAATGCTTGATACACAGCGCTTGCTTCCACATGTGATTTGGAAGAACAATGAGTTTTAATTCTTAAACGTTAAATTTTTCCAGTCTCGAATACCTGAATGCTAACCACTATCAGAATTAGAAAACAACCAACAAGGTTTTCAATAAGCAGCATTAAATAATCTAGAGCAGTGGTCTTCAAACTAGGGTAGCGACTCAGTTATGTGTCTCGAAACAGATTTTTCGGGTGCAAGGTCGCTTAATTTACCTAATAAGGGACAAACATATTATAAAATACATATTCTAGAGAATCTGAGGTCGCAATACAGTTCGATAACCTAAAATGGTTCTCGGTTCTGAAATGTTTGAAACCACCGATTTAGAGCAGCAAAACTAATGTCTTGGCACCGTTCTGTTCTTCATTATTGTTTCACAATATGCTAACTAAAATACCCATTTATTTGTTTAGTGTGTGAAGTTCTACTGTCTATGCGCTGTGTAGAATCTTGAGAAATAGTGATTGCACTGAGGAAGGGTTAAAACTGCCCTTTATTGAACTCTTTAACTTATTTACAATGCGTCAACTTGACGCTAACATATCAACTTGGGTGATAACTGAAACAGTAGAATCAAACTTAAGAATTTAAGATGTTCACAAATCGTATAATTAAACTACAGGACTTATATAATTAATATGTAGCCTACAGCGAGTAAATGAGTGTAGTGGCAGCGAGATAATAGCTATTAAGCCACGTCAGCCAGCAGTAACTGCTAAACAGAAGTTTGCGTATAAGCACGCACGGCAATTTCCCGAACTCTGTCTTTCTCTACTGGAACGTCGATATTTAACTTATTCTTCCACTGGCAGAATTTGCATTTCTTACGCGCGCAACCAAATTTAGATATTCTGGCACTGACAATTAGGGAAATGAAGGCTTATAGGAAAATAACTTAAAATTAAAATTAACTGGTTATTTAAAATAAATATAAATCCCTACAAGTGTCTTTTGAAAATGGTCCTGAAGGTTTTCCTCCCTTTTCATCACAATTAATTAAAAATCTTCTCATATCGTCAATATGAATATTTACATAATTACATGTATCTGCTGATGTGCACGTGCTCTCACGTGTGTGATGTGCATGTGCTCTGATCTGCTCGTGTAATTGCTGATGAGCAAGTTTCTTTTTTATGCTTGTTGCCAGCCTTATAGATACAGGTGACTTCAGCCGATAATATAGGCTTCTGTTCAGGCTCTTCAACCTTATTAGTATGGACGATATCTACTGAAGAATGTTTTTCTGTGTGTGATGCATCAATAACAAAGTTGTCTAATTTGGGGATTTTTTTCTTTCTTATCAATTGTTTAAATATGGCTTAATTTAAATTTTAATTTTCTAATCAACAAATAATGAATCAGTTCAAGAATTTGCAGAACTGTATATAGCGCACAAACTACTATAGGACGTAAAGGCATTTAGTTGCTCTGGCTGCACATCAAATACACACGCGCAGTCTAACCCAAGTAAGGTTATTTGATTTGTTATAGCTTTATTTTACTATGTTTTAATACCTACTTACTCTCAAATATAAAAACACAGTAAAAACAAAAATAAAATGATCACCAGAAACAAAACAAACTAGATTTGGGTAGATTGTGATTCGCATTTTGATGACAGTGCTGCTATACCGCAGACGGGCTAAACGGTTTAAACAAAAGAATTTATTACGCAGCACTGGAGTTAGCAATTGGGCGCTGTGACGTTGAATTTTAATTATGATTTATGTATTATTCGAAAAGAATATATAAAATTCTTTTATAATTAATTATATAATATATTAACAAAATCTAAACTGAACTTAAACTAATTAAAACTATGTATATATAAAATATCAAAGAGGGAGTAGGGAAATAATTTATTAATTTCTTATTATTTTTTGAATATTAAAAAAATCAAAAATTAATAGGTCCTGAAAACTCGTGGACCCTTTGCATAATCTTGCCTATCTATAGCTACGCCACTGTTTCAGAGCATAATTTTTTCATTTTTGAGATTTCCTCATAAGTTTTCCAGCTTTAATTAAAATTTTCTGCTTTGTTCCTTCTGATTTTTCCAATGCATATTTATCCCCTTAAAATTTAGTATATTATAGATATCGGTTTTCTAAAACTTTATCTTTCTTTTCTTTTATAATCTATCCCATTTATGGCGAGATGAATACAGACAGTTGTTAGACAGCTCTTAGTTTATACTTGAATATATGAATATACGTTATACTTGAATATACAGACGTTTATACTTGAATCAATTCTTGTAGAGTTACGAATGCTTAATAAATTCTGTTTATATACTGATTTCAGAATAAAATCTTCAAGGACCGTGGGAGCGTTCTGCAACCAAATGCAAAACATATTCTACGATCAAATGAAGTAAAATGCTAGTTTGTCAGTCTTAATAGAACACTGAAGATTAGTAATAAGAGGATGCTTCTACGTGTCTTTCAATGAGAATCCTGATTTCCATCTCCTGAGTTTCTTAACCCATTCAAGACTGATTACAAATCTTGTGTATAATGCATTTCCTCGCCAAAAAGACCAATTACACACCTTGGGCGTGATAATCATGAACTTCAGTTAACAGTCAAAAGTGAAGAAGTAGCAGCGGAGATTAGATCTTTCTGTAATGCGTAAACGTGTGCAAAGTTAAAATTTGTATTTGTTTCAAGATAGAATATAACACAAGCAGTCCACTACCAGAACCGTGGTAATGCAAGGCATCAATAATGGTGGCGAAACTGACGAGATTTCTTGTATCAAAAAACAAGCGAAAACAAAAAATGGTCATTGACGATAGCTTCAGTGATGTAGAATATGAGAACGTTATAACCAATACAGAAATATATAATAATGAATTTAATGAAATTCCTGAAAATATTATATTTACGGAATTGACAATGAAATTGAAATTGAGCATTAATGAAGACACTGAAGGATGGATACGGTTAGATTAGTTTAGGTTATATGAATGTAACAAAGCACACAACGACCTGCCTTCGAGGACATCTTTTTAATGGAATTGTCTCATATTTATACTACAGATGTAGAAAATCACGAAATCCAATCCATGCAGTCAGACCGTTCACCTGGGATCGTATTCCAGTCAACGTTACAGTATTCAGTGGTTTTAACCCTTTGCCCACTGATGGAGAGAAGGTTGGACATTGAAAGAGATTTGAAAAAACTTGTTGATGATGTCAAAAAAGATGTCAAAAAAGGGATCCGCGCAAATGTTTCGAGCTGTAATTCGATAGCACTTTTTTCTGTGACTGTAAATTAAACAAATAAATATTCTGAAAAGGTGTCAAGAAATCAATAGAAGAAACTAACCCTTTACGAATTTTCAACAGTTTTGGACTTGTTATTTGAGCACTATCACACCCGCTAAAGTAGAGAATTATACGAAAATATTCTAAAGAGCCAATTACACGCAGAAAGTGCTATCACCTTATTTGTACGAAAATTGCATACATTATTAATTTCTCAATTTACAAACACTTTTATCTATCAAAACATTTTAACACAAGCAAACAAAAAAATGCTTCTATGGAGACCTTTATAATCTTTGGAGTCTGAGGTATTATATTACATTTCAGAATATCAATGAGCCTGATACCAGGTAGCACGCACGTAGTTGTTTTTTCGTCAGAGTTTTCTGTAAGTAAATTGCTCTAATGCTTTATCTTGTATCTATTTTACTTAGCACGTTATTTCTTTTAGTAATCGTGCTTAAATTAGAACCAAGTCATTAGTCCCTAATCTAGTGCATGATTTGTAAATATTTAAAGATATATTGTATTCTTAGCCTCAAATGGAATTTAAATTTTAAACTTTTAGCTTATAAACTACCAGCTCGTAGTGTAAATAAACTTTTGATTACTTTTTTGTTGTTGTTGTTATGGTTTGTTTTTAATTTTCTTGGAAACGAAAAGGCAGGAAGATAACTCGTCTTCAATCCAAAAATGTTGAACAAGGAGATAGTTTGTAATATCTTCTTATTACGCTTTCAGTGTGACAGCTGAAGTATGTGCAGGAACTAGAAAGGAGAAGGGTTAAAAGAACCCTTTATTAAATTCTTTAAATATTCACAATGGCTCGACTTGACGCTAACAAACTACGCCTCGCTTGGGCGGTAACTCACCTAACAGGAACTAAACTAAAAATTCAAAGATATTAACACAACAGTAGACTTAAGACAACAGTATAGGGCTCAGATAATCCTGTTACCTAAACCCGCTTCGGAGTCTGGAGGCAGTAAAGTAATACCAGTTACGCCACTTTAACCAGCAATAAATGCGGAAAGAGAAGCTCAAGCTACAAGGTACAGCGCTTGCTCACTCATTCTCTAACTTTCCCTTCTAGAGATCAGTATTTAAACCTTTTTCTCCTGATGGTAGAATTTGCATTACTTCACGCGAGCTACCAAATTTAAATATTCTGACATTGACAATTAGGGAAATAAAGGCTTATAGTAAAGAAAGCATAACTGGTTAGTGAAAATAAATATAAATCCCTACTAATTAGATGATATTTTGTTCAACTTTACACAGCTTTTCTTATTTATTATTCACAGCTTATCTTATTACGACGTCTAAAATGCTAACTTTTCATCCTCTTCTTTTCTCCGATAAGAAGAATAACACTTTAAACTCTTCAGAACCATTCACATTTTTCTAGGCTTAAAATGTTGCGCATGAAAAGAAAGGTCGTCAGCAGGTTGTAACTAAATTTTCGGTTTAAATTTATGTTTTAAAATATTTTGAAAGAAAATGAACATAAGCGTACATGCAGTTGCTCTAGATTAAGAATTCAGTTACTCAAGAAAAGTAACATTCATATTACGATATTAAACGGAGTATGTAATGATAGCCTAAACTAAGCTATGAATTAGTAAAAAGTTTGAAAAGCAGCTTAAAAGTTTCAGTATAAAACTATGCAGAGTTAAACATAATTAAGGAAAAGTATATTTTATATAAATATTTCCTTGCGCCATCAAAAGATGGTTTTACTCCGAAAAACTCAATAACCTTCAGAATCGAATCTCGATTCTGAAACATTTACAGAGATTTCAGATATAATTCATTTATAAGTAAATAATTCACTTACAAATATGCACGTGAATGTTACATAGTTACATATATAAGAGTATATATCTACATTTGCAACTTTTCTATGTTATAACATAAATGTACTAAAATTAAACACGGCAGTACAAACAGCCCTTAGAGAGCCATGACCGGCAACTCCCTGGTATCTGCTTTCTAGACCGTGGGCTTCGACGTGCTTGTGCATCTTTGCCTGTACGAGTGGTCAGCCTGTCGTAGGACCCCCGGTGTTTAGTCTCCAAGCGAACTTGGTGCTCATTTTATCGACCACCTCAAGGAAAGAAAGGCTGAGTCAACATTACCCAGCCCGAGGATCGAGCCCCGAACCTGTGGTGCTGCTGTGCGACTCGCTAGCCACTGCACCACCGGGCCTCAACATAAATGTACACGTGTATATTTCTAAGAGTGCCTCTTATCCAGTAGCTTACAGATCTCTACGTTTTACGGAGGTATAACGTAAAAATGTGCGTAATTACATCATCATTTTTGCAGTGTAACTAGCCAAAAGATGACTCAAATAATGGTTAAGTATTAAAATATTACATTTTTTAACTGTGCAAAAATATTATATTAATTCCTAATATTATAATGAATCATCTAATAATATCTATTAAATCTAAATAGTCTAATAATATCTAATAAAATAGTACATTAATCTCTAATTATGCTGAAATATTATGCCTCTAACACTTAGTTATAACTAAAGTTATTTTGAAATGCACTATGAATAAAGGCTATTTTACACTGACATTGAATTGTATCAAGTTAAAAATTTATTTAAAATGTTTTTAAAAAATTAAAGCAGTTTAATGCTTTGCCGTTTGTTTACAGTTCTTTTTCAAACAAGAGAAGAAATTTGACAAAATTTTCTGAAGCTAAATCTAACTATAAATTCACCAAGCTCCACTTTCCTGTTTTGTTTCATTTCTTTTCTTTATTATATGTAAACCAACGCAGATAATTTTATCAACTGCGATACCTAATAACAACTGCTCAAGTAGGTTTAGATCCAAGCGTCATGTAGTAGGAAAAGCAATTTTTTTCCGTCAGCTTGCGTATATTTACTTTGAAAACAACTTTGTGCTTTGAAAATCCCAACTTTTCAACTTTAACTATTAAAATATAAGTAACTATTTCTCTAACTGTAAATTTAATCCAAGCATCGATGTCTGTATACGGTAAAATCTAGATATGCGTTGTGGACGCAAATATACAAATATGTGTTAAACTTAAAGTCAAGTTCATTTTGTAAAGAGACTGGTATGAGTTGATATAGTACACTTACTTGAGTTTATAACTGGATACACGTTTCCATCGGTAGTCTCTTGATTGTAAGGCTTGCAGTTCTGATTAGCATGATACGAGCAGTGCTTATGAGTTAATTCTCTGAAAAAAAGTAGTAAATTATGCGTTAAAAAATTTAAACACAACGCTTTTCTTCATTGTCTTGTTAACAAAATATTACAATTTCTTTTTCAGCCGATAATTATAAACAGATAACATAAGATCAGTAAAATAAATGATTAATTTGAATTATTGCTTTAGACCAATTTTGAATGGTCTAAAGCCAGATATAAAAAATTATTTAACCTGTAACTAGAAAGAGATTTTTAAATAAATGATGAATAAAAGTAAACGACAATAACTGCGATATTTCTTTAGACCAATTTCATATGTGAAGCCTAAACATCAGAAGCTATTCAGCTGGTAACTAGAAATAGAACAGACAGCAAAAAAGGAAGAAACGATCAAGTAATAACGAATTATTTAGTTATTGCTTTAGACTGGCTTTTTTATATGTAAAGGCTAAATATCAAAATCTAATATACTAAATACCGTAATAGATGAGCTAACCAGATACCGTTTACTAACTAATTATTCCGAAGTGATACATTTTCCTAAAATACTAATGCTAATTGGTATACTACTGCTGTTAATAAATCGATGTCGATTATAAAAAAATATTTGTTAGATGTGTTTTGACTTGTTTCACTTATTTAATTTGCTTGAAATCAGTTTTTCTTCTGTTAGTGATGAGTCTTAGAATTGAAGAAATGGAGTTACTTAGAAACACTAACAATGTCCATTCTGAACTTGCACCAAAAATCAAGAGATATTTCTCTCACAACTGAGAAATGATTCTTTTCACCTATATTACATACAACTCAATTCATACATGTAAAACTAAATGGCTTAGCATTTTGCCTATTAAGTTAAACCTATCACGATTTCTGCTCAGTTATTATAAATCCATGCTTATGAATGAGTTTGACGTATGCAAAACCATTGAAGTTTCATTCAGAAATTGATATATAAAAATGCCTTCCCCGTGTATAAATCCAAGACGTTTTAAATACTCTGCTAACCCTATATATGTGTCAGTACTTTGTTTCAGATTAATTTAAATAAAAAAATAAAAGCAACGGTGTATGTTTGCTCAAATCATTCATGTATTTGCTCATTTCATGAAAAAGTGTTCCAAAGTGAGAAAATTTCAGCTAAAAATTTATGAACTGGCTGAAGAAAATTTACTTCTAACAGTAAACATTTTACTAAAACATCTCCTAATCCTCCGAAAAAAAACTTTTAGATTTGAAATTTACTTTAAAAAATCAAAAGATGGAAAATAACGTATGAATCAGTTTAAACTGATACGTATCTCAAAATGGGAAACACGTAATATTTTAAGGAATGTAAATAAGCGAAATATAACAGACGTTACAATACACTGCAGAAAAATAGACTTCCAAAAACGAAATATATTAAGGTCCTTTTAAAAATTACAAAAAATAAATTAGAGAAGAAAAATGGCTTATTTTAATTCTATTCGATGCAAAAAGTAAAATATCATTTACGAACGAACATAAAAAAGAACATCTATGTATACACTCATACGTTTGTATTAATTATGCGTTGTGTTCTCATACATGAAAAAGGCCCACCGGTAACCCAACGCGTAAATCAGCTAGACTGGAAGTTTGACCTAAGAGCGAATCCCAGCGAAAGGAATAAATATATGGGTTATTTCGTATTTTTTCCTATGTCTAACGTTAACAGAAGCTTTTTAAAAAAGCCAGCCATCCACCTTTTTCCTTTGATTGTCTAAGTGTGAATTACTGTAATTATATAATCCTGTTTATTCCAGTATTCATAGGCTAAAGTTAAAGAAATAATTCAGTAACCTTAAGAAGAAGCATTGCAGCCCGCCATGCATGCTGTTGTGGTGTGAGAATTTAGCACGTTAAGACAGCACATGAACTATTTGTGGTTCTAAACCTGACAAATGCATAATTGCTATATAACGTGTCTAACTCTAAACTTAAAGATCTGTGCAATGTCTCTCCGAACTAAAATTTGGTAGACGATAATTCATCCCTACATGAATATGGTCGACTGGATTTCGTGCTTCTTCCTAGTTGCCCTCTCATTGAGATAAAATTTATGGAATTATCGCATTACATCCTCGTAGAGTAAATCATTCATAGATCCAACGAGCAAGTGAAAGATCAATGATTCGAAACTCGGTGAGAGCGCACATTTGATTTCTAATATTTCTTGGCTCCGACAAATCTAATAACTCTCTAAAACATAACAATACTGCACTATTCATACATGACTACAATATTCAGATGAATAAGAAAATAAAGAAATCAAACAATTTTGTGTACCTGGAAGAGAGAAATCAGATCTAATAATAGTGTGGTGCATTTTTAAGCAAAGGCAGGCAGAGGTAATAATTTTAAAAGGAAAATTCGGGTACTGAATTTTAATAGCTATAGCATGTTTTAGTTAATTGAAGATGACGCAAATTAGAAAAGGAAAAATGGTCTATTATACTCGCTTTAGAGTTTCATTTGGTTTTGAAAATAAGTTTATTCTTAAAAAATGTGATCAAACTAAATCCATTTGATGAGAGTAAAAATTTTGAAATCCGATATACAGTAGAATCTCTTTCACTGACATCAAGGGAACCTCCTATAGTTTCCGGATAACTGAATATATACTCCTAAAGCTTACTTATTCAGGTTTTCTGATGATAAGATTATAGCAGTCGGTTTTTGATTTATCAGCCACAATGAAATAAATAGTGTCTAAAACTTTACAGATTATTTAATCTTAAAACATTCGCACACACACACACATATATATATATATATATATA
>KK117740.1:0-31128 GCA_000611955.2 Stegodyphus mimosarum
GTGTGGCAGCCGTTATCAAGGCCAGAGGAGGCCCAACTCGTTACTAGGTAGGTATCCCTAATTTAGTGGCACCAGTGTATGTGTGTGAGTGTGTATAACAACGAACAATTTTAGAAATATAATATTTAATTTCCCTCGTACTTGAGGTTCTATGGTCTCAAGTGCAAGCTGATAGATTTAATGGATAGCATCCTCGCACTTATAAGTTTGGGAACAATTCTGAAATACTAACTTGAGTTTCGTATTTTTTCTAGCTAACAAAAACATTTTACTTTTCTACAAATATCGTTTTACTTTTCATACGCCTTAAATACCTCCGTCGCTTTATCTCAGATCTAAAATCAGAATCACATCGAAAACTTGTGACAAAAGCCCTGTTATTTCTAATTCTATTAGTATGATTATCAAGAAGCTGTACAGGCAAAAATACATGGTATTTTTCTTTTACCATATAATCGCGGTATTATAATGAGATAAATATATGACATCTAATTTGAATTCAGCTTTGTATTACATCTGCCAAATTCTCAAAACTAAGGAACAAGATAAATAATACAGTTTTAACGATTCATAAAAAATTTTCTATGAGTAAATTTCGAACTTCTGATGAATTTTCTGTAAGTTCTCTGCTTGAAAGACACTTTTTATTTGTATGCAAAACAAAACATAGAAATCCATTCCCTACTAGTCACTGTAATGTAGCTTAAACGTTATAACTGAATATTCTATTAGTTTCTTCCTCCTAAGAAAAGTTTCGGAGATGAATTTAATACTTCTGGAACGTTCACCAGTCCCAGTATTTGGCAGCTCACTCAGATTAGGAATATGACCTCTTTCCTTCCGCATTTCTAGAACCTGTAACTGAAGTGTAAAAACGTTATGAAGCAGTTTTCCGCTATATGCATCATATCAATCACTCTGTCATCGTGAATGAATGTTATTTATAATTTCGGCGAGTTACTCGAGAAAATGTAGTCTCTGAATCGCTGGCGACATCTAGTGGAGAAAGATTCAACAAATTTAAGGGCACAAAACGTCGAAATGAAAGTGAATTCTCCCTTTCCTTTTTCTCCTTTCTATTAAGTAACTTTTATTTATATAATTTATTATTTATACATTTATTTTATTTATTCATATAAATCACATTCAAAAGTTTTCTCTAAATTTACGTACTGAATTCGTGATTTAGTTTCAGTTAATTAAATTAATGACACTTGTAGATTGATTAGAATATCGTTCTCTTCCCGAAAAGATAAATTAACTGATCGTGTAAAGATTATCAAGTTTACTAATGGATTTCAAATGGATATAAAGTATACATCCGATATTGCATAGCGTCAAAGCACTGCCTGTCTTAAAAGAAACAGCTTAAGGATTTCCTGACCATCTTGTTTGGGGGAGAGAGGTATTAAGTTGATTCATTCTCAGGTTTCTTTCTTTATTATACTTATGCATGAAGTTCATGAATCTAGCTACTTATAGCTTAATTCATGAGAATAAGCAGGACCCTAATTCAATATTCGATATCTTAATTCATACAAAATCAGCGGGACTATGTTTTAAAATTCAATAGTAAAGTAACGGAAACGGAATAGTAAAATAAAGGAAACGGAATAGTAAAAAAGTGGAAACGGAATTCTTTTTTTCAATCCCAATAATTAATTTTTAGAGAGATTTTTATACATGTACACTACATAATGTATATAGGCTAATACATATGGTTTGGTTTATTTGATTACGGTAAAGTATACGAGGACTATATACCTAACGGAAGGGAGGATTTCGAGGACGACTTTCTAATAGAAACTTGTTCGCATCCACATTGCACATGAGGCAAGCCACGAAAGCGCCAATACAGTCAGTCCGTTTTCAGAGCTTCGAACTTATTATCCCTGAATTATATCTACATATATATGTCAGAGATAATGAAATTAGAAATGAAAAATAAAATTCCATTAAAAACATGCTTACTGGTACTGCAAAAAAATTGTAAGGTGTTGATATAAGAAAGCTGAAAAAATATATTCACTGCTTCATATAAAGCAAATGAAAGTAACGCTTACTGGCAACAAATCAAAATAAAAAAAGCTTCAGTCTAAAGAAAGGTAGAAGAACGAGCTAACGTATAAAGAAAGATTTTGATTTGCTTTTGGTCTTCATCAAAGAACAGGCAAGCATTATCAGAATCAATCGCTTTTGTCATTCCATACCTAGATGAAATTTTCTTAATTTAAATTTTTAAATGTAACTAATTTAAGTTGAAAATTTAATTTTTATGATAATTCATAATAATATTTTTAGTAACAAAATAATATATCTATTTATATATCTATAAAGAAAGCAAAACAACAACAAACATTAATAAATCGAAAAACAAAATAAAACACAAAGAGTAACGGTAAAACACCCAAAAAACTGCAAGGAGAAATATTGAAAAAAAAAATCTGCTTAAATAAGCCAATTTAAATCTCTCTCTCTTTATCTAACTACCCTATCTATCTATTTGCATCTCTTTCTATTCCTCTCTCTTAATCTCTACGTATTTATACAGCGAGAGAGAGACTGAAATACGTAGATAACGTTGTAACCAAATGAATGCCAGAAAAATGGTCCCTAAGAATTTATTAAGTCTGTTTCATTAAGAAAGAGCTTGGCTGTGTGAATCTTATTTTCATTCTTTATTTTTGGATTTATACATTTGCACTAAATTATTTTCAATTTTTATTGCAGTCAATTTTTTTACAGTTTATTCCATTCCATTAGGTATTTGACATGGGTTTTGTAATACGGGTCTATTTGTTTAATTAATGAGAAATTAGAAATATTTTACATTGAATTTAATTGTTTCTGCATCTGTAAAAAATTGAAGCATTTATTTTAAGAAGCTCACCAGGATATTTATTTAACTTATATATACACTCCTAAATATCTGCCTTATTCCAAAAATCAACAATAAAAAGTGTTTTGACAAAGGTGTCCGTAATATTGATCAGCACATAGAAAAA
Organism: Stegodyphus mimosarum; assembly: GCA_000611955.2. Classification (NCBI taxonomy): domain Eukaryota; kingdom Metazoa; phylum Arthropoda; class Arachnida; order Araneae; family Eresidae; genus Stegodyphus; species Stegodyphus mimosarum. Next base: position 3,006 of record KK117740.1, read on the forward strand.
GCCGGCAAGAAATTTGAGATCCCATTTAGTACCTTTCTGCAATTGAAAAGAAATATTTCTAAATTTATTAAAAAAGAATTTTCAGAATTAAAATCCCAAAACTTAGTAATGTATACATAGAAATCTATAACGACTTAAAAAAATTAAAAAGTTAATTTATTGTACGTTTATTGATAATGCAAACAATAATTTTAGCATTATTTGAAAACAAAATTTTGGATTATTAAAAAAAATCAATCACTTAAATACCTTCGAATTGTATTTAGAAGACTGTTATCAACAAATAATCTGCCTTCCATAAAAAATGTAATATTTCAAGCAGTTCTCAATAAAACAAATTTCCTAATCTTTAAGTCTTTCCCAAATTTCGTAAATCTCTCTTAAATTCAGATTTATTGTCAATGTATAAGATATTTCTCCTGCCTTCTTCGCAAATTCTTCGTGTGTAGTGATCTGCATGCTCGACGCGTAACCGAAAGATCCGTGCTTCGATTCCCGACGGAGGCGTTTCTTATTTTTCACCTCTCCTGCTTCGAAATAACCTAATGTCTCTACACTGGCGCCCGAACTAAAAAAGGTGGTGGATGATGATTCTCCACCACCGGGATTTGGCGATTGGGTGCGCCAAACCCCAGTCACCCTTTAAAAGGGGGAGTATATAAGGTATTTCTCCCGCCTTCTTCGCATGCCTTCGTGGTGTAGTGGTCTGCACGCTCGACGCGTAACCGAGAGGTCCGTGGTTCGATTCCCGGCGAAGGCGTTGCTCATTTTTCATGTCTCCTGCTTCGAAATAACCTAATGTTTCTACAAATGGTACTAAAAAGTAAAAAAATAGCATCAATTTTATTTTTTAAAAAAGTTTGCAAAAAAGGTTTTTTAATCACATTACCAAGAATACTAGCAAATTTCCACACAGTTACCGGATTATTAAAAATAATGAAGATGATACAAAAAACATTAAACATTGTTGCAACAGCAATGATATTGAAAATCTTTATACCTCTCTTCCATTAAACAAAATAAAAAAATAGTCTTATTTTACAGAAATTAATAACATCCTTAACTTTGAAAAATAGAATATATTCGTCAACTGCTTGCTATTCAACAATTTTATTGTATTTAAAAATAAAATATTCAAACAAATTAATGGAAATCTGGTGGATGCAAATAATTCCACTGTAATTTGTCACCGCTTTGTTTTGCAAAAGCATTCAAATTCATGCAAAAACGTGAACAGTCTGAAAAATTCAATTCAACATTTAGATCCATTGTCATATTATCACTTTCAATAATTTTGGTTGAAATTTCAAATGCCAGTGTCTTTCCCAGTTATTAAAAACTTAACAAAACAAAACCCAGTAGCAACGACATAGACTACCTTGATATTAAAAATTTCAACTGTAAGAAAATTGTTCTTTTTGACAAAATACTACTTAAGTTTAATATTTGCTGAGCGGCAAAATCGTGACTGAGCGACAGACCAACGACAAAGCGGTAAAATCGCTGAACACAGCTTATTCTGACCTGTGTTCGATTCCAGGGGAAGGTGATGGCTGCAAGGGCGGTTCTGTGGTTTTCCCTATGTGTAACCTGTATACGAGCCAGTTTCCCTTAGAAGTCCTCCACAAAGGCATTTCTCAACTTAGGCAGACATCCTAGTGTGTTTTGCCATGTCAACTAAAACTAAACCTCAATTTATAAAACTAAACCTCAATATATTTGACAAATGGAATTCCAATATCTCCAATATAATTCCAATATTATTCCAATATCTCTAAAAACGCAATAGTCAACACAATGATCAACAAATTCTTGGAAACTAAAAAAGGTGTGCACTAAAGTTGAACACATTCATACAGAAATTCAACTGCTCAAAATTAAACATATTTATAATAAAATATCTTTTGATTTTTTTTTAAATTTTCAACTTCAAAAACTGCATATTAGGTCTTTTTAATTTTTAATTTTTCTTGTTACTAATGGCAGAAAACACTTAAATCTGGAAAAGAGTTATTTACTGGATTATTAACAAATATAAATATGTAAATGTTCCCTCTATCTCTGTTCCTCATAAATGACTGTTTCTATTCCAGCTATTTTATATACCAAAATAGGTGAACACTTATTTCTTCCTTTTCCTGACTTTTCTTTTACTTATAATTATTATTACATTATTTATAAAATTTAAAATCTCCTTATCATCTGCCCCTATTTCAAATCTTAATTATTTATTTTTAATTTTTACTAAGTAGGAGTCCCACAACTGATATCTCTCTAACAATACTACCAATTTAACTAAAGGAGTTTGCCCTCGTACATCATGGAATTTATACGACGTTTTTAAAGTAGGAGGTTAAATATTTCTTCTAACTTTCAGTTTTCCTTATTTTAATTTGGTTTATCTTTATTTGAAAATTTTATTTGAAAATTTTTTATCAAATATCAGAAATATACGAAAATATATTGAGCAATTTAATTTTGCCATTTACTTTGGCTTTTAGAGTTCTCAAATTTCCTTAAATTTAGCAACGTGTTTTGCTTGCTGGCTTTTTTCCTCACTCTTAATTGAAATTTATTTCTGAAAATATTCCATATTTGCTTTGGTTTCAAGAATGCACTAGATTACTGGTACTTAGCATCATAATTTATTCCATTGTTTCATTTTCTCATTCGTAGAAAAAAAATAGAAGCATTATTTTACGAATAACAAAGTACCTCTTCGTGCTATCCTTTCCTCTTTCCTTTTTCGAGGGCCTAAGCATGAGCCTGTTTTGCTTCATAATTAATGCAGCTCTGGGTTTGTTTAAATAAAATGGATAAGTAGTTAAAAAGCAGATTTTCGCACAGAAACTAAAACGACCATGGACAATAACTGCAATTCGTCGTCTGCGTCAAACAGTTCCAAAGAACTAGCTGGGCCGATATGAAATTATTACTGTGGTAAGACATAGGTTGACTAGTAGTAACAACATTCTAAACAGCGGTCGTTATCAGAAGAAAAAAAATATTCTGACTAATGTGAAAAACGGATTTTTGTTCAGGAAATAAGGAAGTTTTATCAAACAGAAATATGAAACTTCCGTTACGATTGAATCATTTATAACTAAACACCCCAGTTACAAACAAAAATTAATACAAACTAGCGGGCAAGCCCTCCAGCTGAGCGGGCTGATTAAAAAGTTGGACAGAACTACCAGTGTTTAAGATTTTCTAGGTGGCAAGCATGCCAGTTGAGCGGGCTGCGCCCGCTTTATTAGTGTATGCACCCACAGGATACTGCATGCACATTCCCCATGCGGAAAATCTCGAAAACACCCATGCCGTATAAGAAACCGCAGACCGAACTGCCAGTGTTGAGCGATTTTACCGCTCGGCTGCTAATGGGCCCTTGTAGGAAGTGCAATCGCGAAAATTTTCGGTTATTATATTCTATTTGGCAAATGATTCTTAGATCGGAAGCCACCCTACCTGAAGAGTGGACTCGTTATTAAAATTCTTTTTAGTAAACTTCAACTCCTGTCTATAAGTTTTATAACCAGATCTCTTTTGTAATTTTGTTTCATAACACTAAATATATACCGGCATTTAGATGTCTGTAAAATGGTAAACAAATATTTTAGAAGCGTTATTTTACAATTTTTTCATTTCCGCAAATAATACTTTTTACTGCGAGCAAACCTTTGATTTTTAGCCGTAACTGTAACTGCTCTTTGGGCGTTTGTTAACATTTTCAAGCGTGGTTTTTCGAGCTTACCGATATTGGTCAGTTATCTTTGTTGACCTTCTAAAAATGTTCTTCTAAGGGTCTTCTAAGACTCTTGAATTGCAATTGAAAAGTCCTACAGATTAAGCTATCGTATTGCTAAAAGTGGTAAAACCATAGAATCGCTTAAAATTTGATGCTGCTCAGTGCATGTTTGAAGCAGAACATATTCGAAACATTAATAGTGTTCTCTTCTCAAACAGTGCAATTTCTTGTAGAAAATAGAACATATCTGATGACATTTGAATAACAACAATTGAGAATAAAAGTTTTCCTGTATATGTTGATGACAGCACCATTGTATTGAATCTTTAGATACCAAGTCATTAAGTTTTAAATCTAGTAAACAGGAAGTTACATATTAATTCACTTTAAAATGATTATAAGCTTAGTATTTTATTCTGGTACAGTAATATTTTACAAATGCTTAAGTTTTTAGTATTGACCTAGATCTGAATCAGTAAGCTATAATGATACATTAATAACTTTATGTTTTGACTTAAAATATGTGTCACCTCTGTATTTGTTTTAAATAAAAAATGTAATGATCAGTCTTTGGTTTCATTGTCTTTTCTGACCTTATTCATTGCAGTCTATTAATTTTATTGCATTAAAATAATATAATTGTGAGACATATTGCAGAATGTTGCCAAAGGTTGAGGGAGGGGTTCATAGTTCTGAAAAGGCAGGTTTAAGGAACTCTGATAGCAGAGTCTTCTTAAGGGGCACTCGAGAAAGATCTGAAGGCCGTTGCCCCAGTCTAAAGATATGAGAAATTCTAAAAGTTTGTTAATTCTTTTGTGAATTCAAAAGAGAGTTGCAGGGTATAAAGATGAAGATAGCTGCAAAAAATAGAAGGAATGACTTTTCTCTCAAAATTTAATTTGACCATTTGGTTTCATTCAAGAAAAAGATTACGTTTTCATTAATTAAAAAAAAAGATGTTTTAACGTGATAAATAGCAATAGAACCACATCTGCCTCTGAACGATTCACCTTGAAAATATCTGGGATTTTTATGGGTTAAAGAATATTTCCAGTCGAATAAGCACTGGAGAACGGACGTTCTTTTAGCAATCACAACACGGGAGATCTTCTGAAGCCAGTGAATCTTTGCCATATTATAACATTTATTTATTTATTATTTATAATTTTTGTTTATATTTGTTAATTTACTTTGCTGGGGGCCCACCAACGGCTGAGTGGTAAAGTCGCTGAATACTGGTATTTCCGACTTGGGCTCGAATACAGGCGAACGGTTTGGCTGCATGGGCGTTTTCACGATTTTGGCCATGTGTATCGTGTATACGAGCCAATCTTCCTTAGAAAGTCCTCCACAAAAGCATTCCTTCCTTCAAGTAGATAGCCCTAGTATGCTTTTCCGTAGTTTCAATAAACTAAAACTTATTTGCTGGGCTTCAGCCATTAAGAATTTTCATTGCAAAAGATACTGAATGACACATTTTTTTCTGCTGTCAATTTCGACGCAATTAAATTATTAGTTTTGTTTATTTGATTACGGCAAGGCACTCGAGGGCTATCTGCCTAAGAGGAGGGATGCTTTCGTCGAGGACTTTCTAAGGGAAACTGGCTCGTATACACTTTACACACATGGAAAACACTAAAGCACCCATGCAAGTGAACCCTTTCGAGATTCGAGTCTCGGACAGAACGACCAGTGTTCAGCGACTTTACCGCTCAACCGCTGGTAGGCCTCAATTTAGTTATGAAATACGTGAAAGAAATTTTAACTGCAGTTTCTATTCACATTTACAACTAAATTCTAAAGAGCTTAGAACGTTTTAATGAGATACCAATTTTCTTTCAGGAAGATGATTTAGGAAGATGAGTTATTTTTCTCATTCAATAATATTTTTGGGCGGACATTCCTTTACTAAAGGAATTGAAGTTTACCACATTTTTTTTATTGTGCCTTCAAACTAATATTAATTTTTCATACATTCCAGGGAACAGGATCGCTAGTTGAGAATTAGCAAAATAAAGCTTCTTTAACCAGAATGGATAACAAGAGACAGTCTCAGACACTTCGAAGCTATAGTATATACTGCAATGCAATGCCTTTTATTATCTTGTTAAACTCTGCTTAAATTAATAAGCAAGAAAAGCTGTGTGAAAAACATTAGTAGCTTTCAAGTTTAATTTACATTAGAGGTTCTGGTTTTCTGCATTTCTAAGAGAGAAAAACCTGTCGATCTATCATAATTTATGATACACATAATGTCATTAAGTTCAGCATGCCATTATGATTTTTTTTCATTTCTGCAATACATATTTTAAAAATTCTCATAAGTTGTGAAAACCTCTGAAGGAAATAATTCAGAATTTTTGCTCGCAAAAAGATTTAGGATGAGATGTGGATCATAAAATCAAGGCTAAATTAAATTCCATCAAATCGCATTAAGGAATAAATCTTCAGAAATATCAGCCTTGAAATTTTAAGTAAGACTTCATTTTGTTTCTGAAATAAATCTGAGTAGCTGAAAATAAAGTATACGTTACATTTAAATTAATACGCATGCTTCGAAATGCTTTTATTATTCCTTTAACTGCTGTAATTTATAATAGTTTACACAATGCTGATAGCTTTTTCTTTAGGAAAACTTCAAATACTTTTCAAATTCATTTACTTTTCAATTCTATTTAATTATTAACATTTACGAAAAAAAATTTATATTTCTGAAATTATTCTGTATTTTCATGTTCAAAATATATAAAGAATATGAGAAGCGATGTTTTAAAATAACAACATATTAACTTTTTAAATGCTTTTTTCAATAAAAGTAACATTGTTACGAGATAAGACAAACCCGCAAAATAATATGTAATGGAAATGTTGCCAAGCATCTAAGAGTTTGTCAAATATTTATCATATTCATAACTATTTAAGAAAATTTCAGCTGTTGAAAAAAAAACTCGGCGACGTCTTCCTAATATTCATCATTTCCCAAACACATGAAATATCCTTTTCGAAGCATAGACAGTAACAATATGATTTAATGTTTCACAGTAGGGGCACTCTCAGATACTTTGGTACATTTTTCGTTAGATAAGAAAGAAGCATGTGTGCTCCAATTTTAAATACTCCCCCGAACTATTTTGGCAAAGTTCCCCCAATGCACTATTTTAGTGCTGTGAGAAGGAAAGGTACGGAAATAGTCTGCACCCAAACTCGAGGGGGAGGGTTGACAGCCTTTCTGAGAGCCTTCCAAGAATTTAATTTTGCGTGGAGGGAAATTTAATAAGTAGCGGCGTGTGTATGTGGTACCACAAGGTTTCAATCTTCAGGAGTATAGGCAGTTTCTGACGACATTGGCTTCAGATTTACTTATTCCCGGCGGCATGCCAGAAGTTACTGTTGACGAATGTTTAAGGGATTCTTAAACCCCTCTAGCCACGCTTTATCACTGAGAGTGGCTGTAGTATCTCATATTAAAAGACGATCGACCCGATATTTAGGTTGGACTTATCTGAATGTTTCATGTTTAAAAGACTGATGTTGTATGAGTCAGAAAAGCTGATGAAGATTTATTCTTAGATTACTTCATGCAAATGATTAATAGAATTTGTATTGTTATTAAACCAGGCACTTTCTTAAGAGTCTTTCAGTCTGCCCTAGTGAATAATCAGATTTTTCCTATTTATTTGGTCTTAGAATGAGGCACTCTAAAAAGGAAGTCTAAGATTATTTCTTGCATTTTGCCTCTATCAGTCTATTAGAACTGCAGTGGTCACAAAATTATCTATAGCTGACATCCTGTCTGAAAAGTATTTTCTAGTACTCTGTTAATTTTTTATCTTTCTTGACTGTATCAAAAAAATAATATTTTCAGTCATTATTAAAAATTAATTTAAGCATATATTCATCAAACTATATGTTTAGAAAAGTTATTATAATAGTTATTCTAATTTAAGCATGTTTTTACTCATTTATATTTTAATATATCGTAAATATGGAACTTGAGGTCCTCTATAAGCTCTTAATTGCAGTATATGTGAGTATGTGAAGTATTAATTTCTGAAAATGAAAAGTGAAATTATTTTATTTATAAATCAAAATGAAATATTTTGTTTTTATTTATCCAGTTAATTTTCATGAAAGGGCCCATAAAATTATTTTTATTTATAAATTTCAATTTCTTTTTTTTCCTTAACATTATTGTTAAAATAATAACTATATTCAAATGTTTAAAAGATTTAAAGATATAAGACATACAGTAATACGCATAATTTATCATAAACTGCTTTATTTTGAAGTATGTTTTAAATTAAAACGTTAAGTAAATGTAAAAGAAACGCATACCAAGGTACGACGTTCTTCATAGAAATGGATGTCTTTCTACACGAGGTAACTTTACAGTTTCGTGTTTTATTTTTTAATTTGTTAAATTACTTTTAAATCTATACTTTTCAAAAAATTAAGTCTACTACTTTCCAAAAAATTTTATTCTCACATTAATCGCTTTTTTTCAACAGCTTTGCCAATATTCTCACATGGAAAACATATTACAAGCAATACCAGGATTGAGTGGCGGTGAGATGAAACGAAATGCTTAAAGCCATAAATTGTATGACTTTTTCAATTGAAAATAATATATCAGTTACATTTTATAAAATACCATAGACTTTACTTGAAATTTAGTTAAAGATTAATTCTGCATAAAATAATACACTCACTTCCAAAAGTTAAGCACGGAGACGAAAATGCTAATTTCCGGAAGCCAATCAGAATTGAAGAGGTTGCAATGCGCTGCAGAGGTAGATGGAAATACGCAAATATGTTAGGTAACAGCCAATCGCGCTTTCATGTCAAGAAATATGCAAAAAAGGCAGTCTTATAAGAAGCCAGCTTTATGAAGGGTTACAGAAGTTGATTATAAGTGCTGATAGAAGGTGTTTAAAATTTTCGTACAATTTGTTTTCAAGACATACGTGTTTCTAGGACTTCCAGAAGACGAATGGAAAATTGTAAGCGCTGGCGTGCTGTGGCGCGCATATAACCAGAACAGTCGATCACAGATGTTGCTCTTTTCTTGGGCGTTCCTCATTCCGTAATTTCACTTTTATGGAAACAATTCCAAACCGCACAGGCAGTTGTCCGAAGGCCCATACCCTGTAGTCCAAGGGTTACGACCCCCCCCCCGCGGAAGATCGCTATATTGCTATTGTAGCCAAGCGGAATCGAAGAGCGACCTCCACACGTCTGACATCTATGGTTACAGCGTCCATTAGTAAGGCGATATCTGCAGTTACTGTACGCCGAAGATTACATATGAATGGACTGTACGCCCGGGTACCTCGAGTTTGTGTTCCTCTATCCATCCAATCAAGAGGGGCGCGATTACAGTGGTGCTGGGAACATGTCAATTGGAATGTGTCTGAGTGGGGCAATGTCATGTTTACTGATGAGTCAAGATTTACTCTGGAGCCAGATGACAAGCGTATAAGGATATGGCGAGAACAACGAACACGCAATCAATCCCAAAACATCACCGAACATCACGCATTCCGAGGCGGAAACATTATGGTGTGGGCAGCGATCTCATAAGGATACCGCGCCGACCTGCACGTCTTTAAACGGGGTTTTTGATGGCTGTTCGGTATCGAGATGAAGTCCTAGAACCCATTGTGAGATTGTACGTTGCAGAAGTTGGCCCTACTTTTGTTTTAATGGACGATAACGCACGTCCCCATAGAGCTGACATAGTCGATGACTACCTGGAGAGTGAAGGGATTGCGCGTACGGCGTGGCCAGCATATTCGCCCGACCTTAATCCCATTGAAAATCTTTGGGATGCTCTCAGCTGTGCTGTATCTTCACGTTTCCCACCCCCAGCCGCTCTTATTGAGCTGGAAACTGCTCTACAAGAAGAATGGCGATTGCTTAATTCTGCGGTGGTTGACCACCTAATTGAAAGCATGGTCACAAGGTGTAAACTTTGTATACAGATGAGGGGGGATCACATACCCTATTAACGTCCTTTTTTTCATTTTATGCTGTTTATTTTCACTTTATGCATAATTCTGTTTAAGTCTCCAGTATGTCATTTCTGATAACTAACAAAAATTTAATATTGTTTTCATTTCTGTATATAATTATTGATTTTGTTTTATGCATAAATATATATGCTACTTCCCTGCCGAATTTTGTGTCAATCAAAACAGTATTTGTTGATTTTTTTGCATTTTATATCTTCGTGCTTAACTTTTGGAAGTGAGTGCAGCATAACCTTGAGAACCTAATGGAAACTATTTACACGTCTCTAAACACAGTCATTTATTAAAATTTTCATTTTTTTCTTTTTCTCTCCTTTTTATGACGTCTTTGCTTTTGATTTTTAATAATCTGTATATTATTTTTATGCATTCTAAAGTAGAAAATGGCAAAGATTATTTCGGATTTGGCTTTTGATGATGAAAGGAATTATTTTTAGTTATTTAAAAGTAAAAACTTCTTGGAATGACGAACTTGTTTCTTTAACAAATATGTAAAACTGAATGCGAATTTTATAAGTATCTTCAATAATGAAGAACCTGCTACATATTAGTTATATGTGGTCAAAGAAATAAAGCACCTCATTTCCCAGTTCCTGAAACCTTGTTTCCTTGAATACCCGTAAATATACAGGTATATCAGCGAAAGATTTCACTTCTTAGGTTTGGGTAATATTGCAGCAATATTAATTTTGCCAACATCAAATTTATCCTTTTATCCCCTCCATTTTTACTACTTGTACAAAAACTTATTAACGCTAGACGGAATGAAATTTGGACCGTAACTGAAAACAATAATCCTAATTCCCCGGAAACCGTTTTTCTAAATCAAAATCCATTCAATTTTTCTACCTACATACTTTACATAATCAAAATATTATTCTATAGACATTACTATGCTTTCCCAGGTTTGCCTTTTCAGCTGCAGTTTTGCTTTATATTCCTCGTTTTATAGCCTCGATGTGATTCTTTTATTATCTGTTTACACAGCTGTCTTTTTATCTTTCTTTAGCCATTCTTCTCATCTAGACTGTCAGTAAGGTGGCGTTAGTCATGCCCATCTTAATTTCTCACACATTTTCTCATCCAGACCTTTCGCAAAAGTTGGATTTCTTACATAAATTTCTTGTTTTTATTTTTAAACTAAGTATGTAGAGACATTAGGTTATTCCAAAGCAGGAGACATGAAAAATGAGCAATGCCCTCGCCGGGACTCGAACCTTGGACCTCTCGAATACGCTTTGAGTGTTCTGACCATTAAACCACGAAGGCATGCTAAGAAGGTAGTAGAAATACCTTATATACTCCCCCTTTTAAAGGACAACTGGGGATTAAGCGGACCCAATCGCCAAATCCTGGTGGTGGAGAATCATCATCCACTACATTTCAGTACCTGCCCAACTGAAGAGACATTGGGTTTTTTTATGGGAGACGTGAAAAATTGAGTAGTGCCCTCGCCGGGACTGGAACTTCGGACCTCTCGAATACGCGTCGAGTGTGCTGACCATTACACCACGAAGGCATGCCAAGAAGGCCAGAGAAATACGTTATATACCCCCCCCCTCTTTTAGAAGGCGACTGGGGATTAGGTGGCCCAGTTACCAAATCCTTCTGCTGGAGAATCATCATCCACCACCTTTTTTAGTTCGAGTTTTTTAGTTAGAGACAGGAAAAATGAGCAGTGCCCTTGCCGGGACTCGAACCTCGGAACTCTCGAATACGCGTCGAGCGTTCTAACCATTACACCACGAAGACATGCTAAGAAGGTGGAAGAAATACCTTATAAGTAAAAATAAAATGAAAATTGAAGAAGTAAAGACAGAATTCCATGTATCCATCATAATTTTTGTTTGGCGATTCGTTGGTGTCCTTGCGAGGAAGGAAATTTTAAAAGCACTTGAAAAAATATTGTTTTTTAATTTTCCTTTTGCGTTTTTATTGTAGTATTTTACTAGTTTTAAGTATTTGCACCCATTACGAAATAATGTACTAAGAAAATAATAATAAACATGCACGAATATTTACTTTGCTGGTAGTGTTAATACTTTCATATTTCATGATGGTTTCCAGAAAATAATATGGGCAATACTTTTCGATTTGAAGCATGAACATAACTTTAACAAAGCCAGAGAACAGTATTTAGAGATTCAGTGATTTCACTGAATTGGCCGAGAAATGTCTTCAAACTGATGACATTTTAAGGTTTTTATGGTTTTTACTGAAGTTTCCCTACCTTCAGAGGCATAAATTAGAATAGTTTGTAGTTCAATACGACATTCAACCTATCTTGGATATGCTTTGAGAATTTAAGTTAATGTTCAGTTAGAGATGTCTAAGTTGAAAACGAAAGACAACTTTCCCAGCTTTGACTTAAACTAGGCAAGTAATACTGAGTTGTAGCCACTTATTTTCAACAAATATTTCTGCAGTCGGCGCTGTTATTATTTTTTTTCGTGCAGTGCTTTTCTGCCAGTTATGATATATTTGGTTTCTATTTCGGAAGCCTATTTAGACATACTATAGAGCCATTGGGATTTTTTCGATACTCGAGATGTGAAAATTATACAGTGCCCTCGCCGAAACTGGAATCTTGGACCTCTCGAATACGTGTAAAGTATGCTTCCAATTATACCACGAAGGCATGCGGAAAGGAAGGAGAAAATACCTTAGAAAATTCCAGCTATATGAAACTTAGGCTTCTAATTTTAACCCACAGTATACTATTTTAGGACTACTAAAATCAAATTGTTGTTGTTAACTGAATAGTCACTCAATAAATACTTCTTTTTGAATCTCAATGATGTTATTATAGCTGTTCAGACTTTTTTTGTATAGGATTTAACGATGTACATAATTTATTCTTTTTGCTTTTGCGCTTTTTTTATTTTTAATTATCGTATATTCCGACGTAATACATAAATAGGACCGAAATTTACATGTGTTCGTTGCAAGCCGGATATAAAAATGATAGCTTAAAAAAGTAAGGAAAGCATTGAATTTTGACATGCATCAAAAGGCTTCTTATTTAAAAGAAATGACATACTTTATGAAATTAAACATTTTCATAATCGGATAACATGAATGGTTCGTTATGATCGTGTTCCGTTATATCTTCAGGCGTGTCATCGAATTTTCTTTCAACTTCATCATCACTGGTATTTTGATCCATAAATAAATAATCATTATCCGTTCCATCTTTCACCAACACCAAATATCCTTGCTGCAGCATGATTTCGATTCTTCTTTCGCAAAATGAATGGCTTTGCATTTGAAACTGTGTTTGTTTCTTTTCGCGGGAGCCATATTTTCTTCTAAAAGGAGCACTAGATCAACAGTATTTCAACTAAAGCAAATGCCGTTTACTAAAGTCTTCGATTTTCACTTCAAAATCTTGGCTTCAAACGACTACAGAAAGCGAAAACATCTAACTCCTAATTCCACGAATTCATTAAGGTTGGAAGTGCTCTACAATAGCATTCTTTTGGACATTTGTGTTGAGTACAATCCACCTTCTTTGCCGGAATATTTACTTAACCTATCCATATATTGTTCCCCTTTTCATTTGTCAATGCGGTTTACCGTTGTTCGAAACAGGCTAGGACAAATCTTCGAATAAATGATCTCAAAAGAAAGGAGCACTGCATATGTTTCTGTTAGGTTTCTTCGTGAAGAATTGGGTGCGCGTTATACGGCGAATAGACCTAAAAATTAAAAAGTGTAGCTTGAAATTACAGATGCTCATTATACACCGGTGCGCGTTATACGTCAGAAAATACGGTATTTATTTATTGCTTAACCTGCTTTCTTAAATTTGATATTTTTAATCTTATGGTTTTTATTTTGTAGCTTGAAACAAATTAAGATATCAGGTCTTGCTATAAACTGAAATCTGAAAGCGAAGAATAATTTTCATAATTTCTTTAAATAAATAAATAAAATAGGTGGAAGTGCAACTATAGCTAAAAGAAAAATAATCAATCATGCTTAAAGAGTTCTTGATAATATGATCTCAGTATTGTTCTTCAAGATGAGATTGTTCTACTAGTAGGACACTTGTCAGCATTATGATAGCTTACAAAACGCTGTTAGACTAGAATTTTATATTGATTTCTGTGTATCGGTCTGGAATCTGTATTTTCAATAGATGTTAAAGGAACACTCTTAGAGACTATTCTTTAGCTTCATTTTGAAACGCATAAAGTTTGGTTTGGTTTATCAAATTATGGCAAAAGCACTTCGAGGGCTATCTGCCAAAGGGAAAGGATGCCTTCATGGAGGACTTTGTAAGGAAAACTGGCTCATATACACGTTACACACGGGAAAAGCCACAAAAACGCCCATGGAGCCCGCCCGTTCGCCGGGACTCGAACCTCAGACCGACCTACCAGTAGTCAGAGACTTTACCACTCGGTCGCTGGTAGGCCGAAACGCGTTAGAAAATAGGGGGGAAATACGATTACTATTCTTATGAGTTCAACTTTAAATACTTTAAATTTTTTCCAATTAATACTTCAACTTTAAATTTTTTCCAAATTACTTTATTAATTACTAGTCATTATTTGCCATTAGCAGTAGTACGAGGAAATTAACTATCTATGGCGAATAAGCTTAAAAATAGGTGTTTATTAGCTTTTATGCAGAACTCTACTGTTTATTGTCTTTTCTGCAGTAAATTTTGAACTTTACTGAATTACTAAAACTGATTTATTAGTATTTAACCACTAAAATACCAAAAATCTAAAAGTAAACTGATTCTATAAACTAAATGCATTAATAAGACATTAAATTTCATAAAATGTGTTTTAAAAATTAGGATTTATTCATTTAAATTCGTAGTTATCTTACCGAAACTTTTTCGTAATAAAAACTGAGTTATTTCTTTCCATATGCATGTGGTTGCACAACTTGCCTTATCAAAAAATAATTTAAAATTTACCTGCAGAGTATAATTTACTCCATATTTCGTGAGAAAATTCTCAGGAATAAAGAAATCCTCTATTATTAAAAATATAAAAGAGCTAAATAACGTTCAATGTTGGTTTTGATTATTTCCTTGTATTCGTTCTATGCTCTTGAAGAAGAAAGAAGAATTCAGTTTTAATTAAAGAAATTCAACAAACAAAATTTCCGCACAATTTCACTGGCATTCATTTATTACCGGCATGAATTACTATGCGTGAAAAACCACAAAATAACGAAAGCGTTTTAATTTTATTTTTTAATTCAGCGAACTGCAGCAAAATATCCTACTGCACTCAAAATTTTACATATCGCGCTGTAAGTGAAACAGGTTCCTTTTTTCACAGACATGTTTGAAACTACGCTAATTATAGGCTACAAATAATTAACTCGTATTTTCAATACCTGAAGTTAAAGTTGAGTAAAAATGCAACGTGTATTGCAAAATGCATATACTATCACCAAATGCTCCCATCCCCCGGAAAATGTGATATTCACTTTCCTTACGTGAAGAAATTAACTTTGTTCTTTTTCATAATAAACTCTTGTTCAACGTAATAATTAATAAGTGAAAATTTATTGCTTATTGAGATTTCGTTGGAGTCAAGTCCAACCGTATCCATGAGTTGCTATTGCGATGTGAACACAGTTAAATAGTAGTGCTTGATGTGGAAATTACTGTGCTTCTTCGAAAGAAAAAACGCGAGGCGCGGAACAGGTTTTTCTACGTCTCGAACTAGACAGGAATGGAAATCGCGCCATTAATGAGATTACTCTGTAAGAAAATTATTTCGGGCGCATCCAGACTGAGGTGTGAACTAGTGCGGCCAATAATTTCACCCCCTCCCAAAAGAAACTGAAATTTTTGTTTTTTATCGCAACAGCTATTGAAGGAATCTACTGAAGACTTTTCAGCTCCTTCTGTTTAACACACGGCATGTGCTCGCTTATCCTACTTTTAAAGATTTGTGTGTTTGTCTTATTTACGAGGTACTGTATTCACAAGAAATCTTATGAATATCTCATGACAATTCTATCTTATGAATATCTCATTTTTCACAAATAAGAACATGATTCCATTGAGAGATTTAAAGAAAATTCTTAAAACTAAACTGTTTGAAGTATCTAGGGAAAAAGGGCTGAATTTAGGGATAAATGGGATTTATCCCTCAATTCAGAGTATTAGGTGTTTATTGCAATAATTAGGTAGTAATTAAAATAATTAGATATTTTTCAGGGCAGGAAATAAGAAAAATCAGCAATACTATCACCGACTTCTAGTTCCCAACCGTCGAATGCCGTTGCTAGCCGAACTTCCTCCCAGTTACAGCTCGAAAGGGCGCAGTGAGGAGGAGGAAAATTCTTTAGAGACAGACAAATAGAAGGAAATGAAGTGTCCTTCATTTGAAGATTTGTCAGCCGAGCACGAAATATCTCCTATGCAATTGTTGCTATTTTGAATGATAAAGTCTAAAAGGTCATCTAAAGTCATTAGTTTAAAAGGTGGTGTTCTTCAATCATTATTCACATCGCGTATAAGAAACTTTTCATACCTTCATTAGCTTTATGTTGAAGGTGATGAAGATCTGGAAGGTTTGAAGGCAGAAACCCACCTCTCTTCATTCGACCAGGCTCTACAACTTCCATTGCGTTCGCAACCGTAATAGCAATTCCCTGATAAAGTTGAAATACGCTCCAACGAAACTGCAGTCAGTGATAAATTTTTGCTTATTTGCACTACTTATTACATTGAACTTCTGTGTTTGTGACTTACCTCACTTGTTTGATAGTAACATCAGAACAAGCTCGCGATATTAGTCGTGGCAAGGAATGAAAGGTTGCGCTTGTCGTTGGAAAAAGCCTTGAGCACCATGACAGTACGACTAAATTGAACTTCTTCGTTTATTTACTAACGAGTTTTTTGTTAGAAACTTGAGCTATCGCTAAAGACGCTATTTTTATGAATTAATAAAATTCAACTTTTATGCAGTCTGGATGCAATAAAAAATACTCTATGCATTTCAAGAGGCAATGGCTTGGATCCCCCTTAATATCTGTAAAAGAAGAGAAAAAGTAAATGTGATAAAATATATAAAACTGCTGGCCGGTGGAAATTAATTTTGTAATCATTAACTAAAATACTACTCATCTTTTAACTCAAATCTTAATTCATTATGCAAATGTATACACCTCTTTTCCCTTTCTCTCTCGCTTTCTTTCCCTTCTCACTCTATTTTTTGCATCCCTTCCATTATATTTATGGAAGACGCAATAAATTTCTTAAACGAAATAATGACAGCGAAACAAAATTATCTCTGATAAAATAAAGTATTATGTCTTTGTTCGAATTGTATCGAGGCTCTTTTATTGGCTTTAAGGGCTGTCAAAAGTTCAGTTTTATCATTTATTAAAGGTTCATATTTTCACTACATTATACTAAACTATACTTTTTAAACCAGGATCAAGTGCAAAAACGATTTAATATTTTGAGGAAGGAAACGCCGTAGATCGAACAGAACTCTAAGATTGATTTGTGACTGAATCATTAACCTTCCACAGCGGCAATTTTTTTAAATTACTTCATTTGTTTTTCTTTCTGTTTGTAGAAGCGCATGTCAGTATCTAATTCATCTGTACTCCAAGGAATTCATAAATCTTTACTAAATGAGGCTAAATTTGTTACGTCAAATTGATGTGAGAAAAGACTGAAAACCTTTCTTTCGTGTCATTTAATTAAAATTAAAGAAACTGAAACTTGCGCCTACTATGTATCTATTTAATGCAAGATTTGACTTCAATTACTTAAAAATTTGACTGGAGAATTAAAAAGCATGTTATCAACTGTGTTAACTCAGGATCATGAATTTCTAAGAAACAGGTTTGGATATGGTGAAGCTTAGTTTGATTTCTGCCGCTAACAGTTGCCAATATATACTTCAGCAAAGAATATATTTTTACTATATAAAAGTTGCTTTCAACAAACAAATTTAACGAACTCCTTTGGATTTGTATTTAAAATGTCCCGACATTTATATATTAAGCAGCATGACTAATTAATTTTAAAAATTAATCTTGGAAAATGCATAAAAAAAAGCGAAAAGCCTTTGTTTAAAAGGCGTTACTCGCCTTTTATCTAAAGGTCTACTTTCCATTTGCCACTTTTTTTAATTTCGCCTACTCGCATTTAAATTAGGCGTGCGCAGACTGCAGCCATTTTAGAATGATTGTGTGGCAGGAGTCATATAACGGAAATAAGAAAAATATGGTGAGTACAAATGAACCTGAACTCGAAAATGAGAATTAATAGACCGAACCTTTTTGGGGACGAATGTTTAGTATAATACATTAGGCATGCATCTTTTACGCGGAAGGCAATTAACAAATCATCTTTATTACCATGCAAAGCATAAAGAAAACCTTAAGAAAATTTCTGCAAAGCAAAGTTCCATTATTTATTACAGAACAATGATTTTTGCATCTCACTGTATGTTTCCCGTATCTCAGTCACAATGATACAACCTTTTATTCTAGAATTTAATTTTCATTCATGTATAAATTTTCTGTTATTGAGAGGCTGTATCTTTTTTATTCAACGTCTGGACAGTTTGCTAGTTAAGGATTTGTCAGAAATGGTTGAACCCACTGGTCATTTAGCCGTCTCATGACCAAGAACGTTGCCTAGGCTGCACAAGAGCGGGGATGGAGTGATTAGCTGCACAGAAGAGAAACAGGAAGCTCCATCTCAATATTGAGAGGTAACTCCTCGTGAGACGGTCTCGAAGATATCCCACCCCTTTAAGTGCTCCCATACTGCAAAGACACTATACACTTACGAGCAGCTATACCTTCGGTGGGATTCTAACGCGGGCCCAAGGTTATAGCTGGCTGTCCTACCAACTCACCAACAAGGCAGTAGCTTGTATATCGTTGTTGATAATAGGTCTTTTATCAAAATATGCAGTATGAAAACTTTTAAATTAAGGCTATATTTAACAGAATGTCTAGACTTCTTCAAAACACCGTATGTGGTGCAAAAATAGGGCTGGAATACGAGTATGCAGAAATATCTCTCGTGTTGCTAAAACCATTGCAAATTTATTTTGTTTTTCCACAGCTTCGCGAAAGCTGTCTTTCTTTTTACGTATGACTTATTACAATAACGACAAAGATTTCTGCATATCTACAATTAATTTATATATAAATTTTCGGATTAGAGCCATTCATTGTGGAATTTTGGAAATTGGTGTTACCAGGTGAAAATCCAAAGACTGCAGTTGATTCGTTCTAAGTTGAGGAAAAAAATCAAAATTCTAAAGTTTTTGATATAGTGCTGCAAAATAGAGTTAGTTTTCAGGAATTTAGCTGACTTGCATTTAATTACCAGATGTCCCGAAATCGTGTTCTGTGCACACTTCTAGACAAGAGAGTGAGATGGCCTTCCATGACGTTTTCGCTGACTTCTTCGTCTTTACCTGATATATATACGGGAGATATATATAAGACGGGAAAAGACTGATGATGACTCATATAACCGCAAATGTGAGAAATGCTGAGCACAAATGAAGCTGAATTAGAATATGAGGTGAACTTTAGTTGGGATGAGTGTTTATTCTAATGTATTGGGCATGCTTCTTTTAGACAAAAAGCAATTAATAAATCATCTTTATTATTATGTAAAGCATGAAGAAAACCGTTAAGAAAATTTCTGCTAAACAAAGTTTTGTTAATTTTTACAAAACAATGATTTTTGCATCTCACAGTATGTTTCCTGTAGCTCAGTAGTAATGATACAGTTTTTTATTTTGGAATTTCAATTTCATTCACATATAAATTTTCCTTTTTTTTAAATAAAAATTTCCCTTTATTCAAAGGTATTTCTCATACGTGATATATAGAGAGAGACATATGTATGAGATAAAGACGGAGATATATACACATGAGAAAGACGGCTGATGACGAGGCACGAGTCATATACCTGAAAAATGAAAGAAATGGTGAGCACAAATGTGAACTGATACACTTATGCCCTATGACAGACTCGTTTATGACGTCCAACTGTGGATGTAAAGGAACTGCTTGAGTCTAGAATTCTACATAGTCCTTTAAATATGGCAGATGTGAAGTGTGTTCCTTCTTCGTAATGAATAAGAAAGACACTCGAAATCGGGAATGGTTTGGTTTATTTAACTACGGCGGAGCACTCGAGAGTTATATGCCTGAGGCCAGGGATGCCTTCATGGAGGACGTTTTTAGAGAACTGGCTCGTATACACCTTACACATAGAAAAACCACGAAAGCGCTCATGAACTACTGAACTACCAGTGTTCAGCGACTTTACCGCGTCCTCCGCTGCTTGGCTCAAAACCAGAAAATCCAGTTTTCTATAAGTGCTTGTGAGGTGGTTGGAGCTTTTTGAGTGGGTATGGCATAAGCTACCGGCCATTAACTGAAATAATCCGTGATAACTAGAATATATTTGTCTGTCTGAGCCGTTTCAGGTAAACAGTACATTGTAGAGCTGTAGCTTTCCTCGTGTACGTTTTTACAGGCCTTTTAGAGCATCACAGGATTTGCATCAAGTTTTATATCTGTTTTCATATCTGTATTGTTTTTATATCTGTATCTACATTCATCAAGTATTTTATCAGTGACCTTAATAAGCGAACTTTAATAATCATCTTTTCATGGCATTAAAGAAAAATGAACAGAGATCGCTATATTTAAGCCCATAACTAAAACTCTACAAACCTATAAGCTACTTAGAAAACTATTATCGTTTAAAATATATTCACATTCGTATTTCATATTATACTGAACTATCACTTCATATGTTTATTTCCTATTCAAACAAGATTACTCTTTCAACCTTAAGCGTTTATTCAATATATTTTATTGGCTTAACTCCTGCTCTCTTCCGCTTCTCTGCCCTTTCTACGAGTTTTCTATAAATTTGCTTGTTATCCCCTTCTTTTCGTTTCGCTGTGTGCTCGAATACATCCTGCACTCTATGAATGTCAGCATAAGTAAGCATGCGAATTATTTCCTCTTCATAAAATGAAGAGATTTAAGGTAAATTCATGCTTCATTTATTAAGAAAAATAAAATAAATTTTTAAGTAAAATTAATTTACTTTCAAAGAAAGTATTTTATTTTAGAAAATTATGGAGGCAAGCATAAAATCTGAAGAAAGTAAGCATAATCTTGGACATCTCATTTATAGGCTAATTAATTCTGTTCTCTTCGTTCTTCTCTTAAGAATAACTACATTAAATTACTATTACATCCGAAAGAAGCTAAAGATTTCTATTGTTATTCCTTAATTTTAACAGAAACTGAAAATCTAAAATCTATTAATACAAATCTAACCGGACTTCCTTTTAGTATGTGTTTGTGTTAATACGTTTTATGAAAATTGTATTTTTAAACACCTAATGTCTTTTAAACAATTCCATGTCTTATTGGCCTGTACGTTTCAGAAATAATTACAGACGAGGGCGTATAAAATTTATGGGCCAGCCTAGATTTTTGAACTCCCTTTAAAATATCTTGCCACCATAGCAAATTGAAATCGCCCTGTATATCAATGAAGATAAAAAGCGTATGCAGTTTTTCACTTCTATTTTGCTGAATGATTCAGCGAAAATAATTGAGCGCATGGTCGACCAACTTTGCTAGCTGTAAAAACCGACGATTATTTAGTGGACAGATGATACTGATAAAATATTACAAATGCTGAAGAATTATGCCTTCTACTACAAACTTCAGCTCCTAAATTCTATTTTCTTCTTTGCGAGTCTTAAATTCTGCTGCCTAAAGACTCCAACAAATTCTAAAATTGTTACAATCCTTAAATTTTGCTACTCTAAATCCTAAAAATTTTGCCACTGCTTTAAGTCTGCCAGGCAGTGCCATCGGATCGGGGGTACCAGCAGTTGCTCTAGCTTTGACACTGCTTAGAGTCAAACGAGGACCGTATAGTAGACAAACTGGCGCATTCATTACGTGCAAGTAAGTTTAGATAGGTAATCTAATGAACTAATTATTCCATCGCCTTGAAAATTATATTGGCATATTTCTCGTGAAGTTTCACATTCATTGATGTAAAAATGCCATCATATCATTAGTTGCAGCTGATACTCTAAATGTAAAGCCTAGAACGGGGACTTGAGATATACAGCCTTCTTTCTCAATTCTCACTTCCATTAAAATCACACGACATGACTAGCGCAACATCGTGATGTACACTGCCCTCCAAAAGTTAAGGAACATCTTGTTTTTTTGTGCCTAATTTGAGAATGAAGCAAGATAGAAGCAAGAAATTTAGGGGACAGGTTCATTAAACAGTTATTTAATCAATGCGACAGAGAATGTTTCTAAAGTTCATCACAAACATGAATTGCAACAAAAAATTGCACTCTTGGCAGAGAAATCCTGTTTGGGAGAAACAGTACATCACAGATTTTTGAGGAAAAATGTGGTGGTAACATTAAAAAGTTTAATTCTAATAATGAATGCGTCCACCCCTATCTGCAATACATTGGCGGCAGCGACATTCCATGGTGTCAATTAAGTTGTTGGTCAGTGAAATGGGAAGCAATGACCAGATACGGAGTAATCTATTTTCAAGCTCATCTAACGACCTTGGAGAAGTTGATTTAAAGTAGCAACCTGTCTCCCAAGGTAGTCTCAAAGATGATATATCGGATTCAAATCTAGGGATTGAGATGGCCATTCAATCCTCTCCATACCTTGACCCTCAAAATATTTTTCAGCAACTTGAGCTCGGCGTGGTCGCGCACTGTCTTCCATCAGAAAAAATCCAGGACCAATAGCAGCGGCATATGGGCGGACATACTGATTAAAGGGCTGTGTCTCGATATCTCACACCGGTCAATGTTCCTTCATGAAACACATGCAGGTCAGTGTGACCACCGAGCCCAAACCATTATGCCACCACCCTGTGTCTTTTCACAATGTGCGATTGGTTGCATTTGGTGCACTGCTCCTTCCAGATCAGCTGACTACCCGATCAGCTGACTTCACAATGGAAAGAGATAATAATAATTATGTTGACACAGAAATAAGAAAAAGACTGGAACATTTTTCGATATTGTATACGTGTCTACAATAAAACTACTTTCTGCACTGTAATGCTACCCCGCGAAGTATTTCATAAGTTAGCATATTGAATGGCTTTAGCTAAATCTTTTTTTTTTTTGTTTTCCCTCTCACCCCCCAACGCAATTTCTCAAGTCTACATGTAATGCCGTAATTTAAAAGCTAAATACGATAGCTTCTATTCTTGACTGTGGTGCCCATTGGTTTAGACAGGTAAGCATTCAAAATGTTTCTTCTTCAGTTTTACTGTAAATATTTTGGAATTTCTACCAGTCATGTATCACCTCATTACAAATACTTACCAATATTATAATTTTCCTAACTAAACAGACTACTTAACGCTCACTTTTCTAATTTCAGCTTTCCAACTTGGAACAATTTCTACTTTCACTTGCCAAACTGCCTCAGTTCACGGTCAGTGATTAGCGCAGGAGCATCCTCAAGAAGTATACGCGCTTCTTTCTGGGAGAAATCAATCTTAGTGTGCTTAAGCACCAGTTTTATTTAAGAAATTTCAGTGCTTACACTTATTCGCTTGTAAATGAGGTGTGATTTAACTTCTGAACTGGTGAATTACTGAGATGGAATAATAAAAAAACTTCAACGTGTAAAATCTCAGATTTGACTGTTAGGGAAAAATCTATCACACTTCATGAGATTTAATGCCCCCAACTACGTATATATAGTTTCACTCATTTATTAACTTAGCATAAAGGAAAGCTTTACGTGTATTTCTTTTGTGTTGTTCTTCCAACTTCTGTTTTTAATTGCCCTGCCTTCTGCGAAAGACTTAATGCAGAAACATCTATGTAAGCGTAAATTTGAAGAAAAGAGGTAATTGTTTACTGAAACTAACGCATCTTTAAAGTTTCAAGCAGTATCTTGGAGAAAAGTGTGCAGTGACTTTTGACACTACCAGTTTATTCCTAAAAGTGAAATCAATGGGAAAACGTTATCTCTTTTTTGTGTAAATATTATTCTTTGGGCCTGCAATGGACCTTTTTAAGCACATTCGATTTCTTTTCCACACATATAGATACGAAAAAAGCATAATTTGTCTTAAAGAAAAGGACTCCGAGTAAGTCAAAGAATACGAAAAAAGCATAATTTGTTTTAAAGAAAAGGACTCCGAGTAAGTCAAAGAATACGAAAAAAGCATAATTTGTTTTAAAGAAAAGGACTCCGAGTAAGTCAGTTTCTAATCAAAGAATTTCGATAATAACATTTAGTTCCTTTACATCACCTACATTAAAAAGACTTTGTAGAGTTTTATTTAAATCTTATCTAAGAGTAAGAATTTTCTTTAGATGTCTTATCCGTTCTCTTATTATCTTCTCTTATCAGTTCTCATTCATATATATAAAATACATCCACTATTTACAGAAGATGAAAATTAGCTTAGTATGGATAAAGGCGCATGACTATATATAATTGTTTAAAAGGTTTAATTAACTGTTACTTCTTCTTAGTGCAACCATACTATTAGAAGCTGTTTCAGAAAACTGCAGCTACGTATGTTGAAATAGAACCTAAGATATCTAATTTGACTTACAGATGAGTGACTCACCTCAGTTTTACTCAGGAAGATCAAAGTTACATAGATGACTCTTAGAGTAACGAAGAGTGTTAGACTATATTTCTAATACTTATACTAATTACCAGTAGCTGATAAACTGTAAACTTCCCTTTAAATTTCACAGAAGTTTCGTTTTGTGTTCCATTTCATTTGTACAGCCAACAGGCTTGATAACTAATTTTGATTATACATATTAAACCAATTTAATTATGTGGAGCTCATATATATCGAATTTCTCCCTTGTCACTTTAACTTCGAAACATTCACTTGCTCACATGCGTTATTATTGCTGCTTATTGCTTTGGCATTTGAAAATGAAAGTACAGGCGTGGGGAAAAATTCTAAAATGAAACTAAAAGTACATACGCATTCTGAAATCTTAAAATGGCTTGAAAAATTGCGGCTGATTCTGGGCATGCAAAAGTCTTGATGAAAAGTGAAAGTTAAAATTCCTTCTTGACTAGATAATACAGAAAATATTGATAACTATAAAGTTTTGATTTCCAATAGAAATATTTTAGAACGAATTCTAGCGTTTCGGTTACATGCTTTTGTTCCGCTGATTTCGCTGAAAATACTTTCTCCAAGTTTCCCCAAACTGGAAATTTGTATACATAATTCTATTTTTATACGGTAAACACGCTCCAGAAGGATACGTGTAAAAACGATCCGTGTAAAAATACATGTTATATCTATAGTGTCTGTTGCTTTAGGGCTGCTGAGAGTACTTGCGTAGTACGAAACATGATAGCTTACAGAAGGAGAACAGTTGACATAAGTCAAATGAAAGATTTGATTGGTGCTTTCCTTGAACTTAACAAAATAGACAAAAAGAGTGTGTGTCAATCTATTATATATGATAACAGCATAAGATGGATAATATGAAAAAATTTGGCAATGATAACTTCTGTGTCATATTGGGTGTATTTTGCCATTACGTTTGGTCGGCAGTTACTTGGCCGCAATTCCATGCGTTGCTTCACAGTAAATGCTGCTCGGGACTTGAATTTCAAACTCGGCTGGATTTCTACTCCTGTTCTTGTCTTCTACAACTGCGTTCAGTAACAGGATTCCGTGCATCACATCGCCGAACGAAGAATCACGTCTACTGAGCCATATCACGAGGACGATAGCCAGGATTACATATAGTCCTGGCTTCTGCTGCGGTATTACATAGTACTGCTCTTCTTATCCTCTTCAGCACTTCTCCAAAGAAAGAGGGAATGCAAGTTTCTCAACGCTCTCACTCGCACAGCTAAAAAGTGGGAAAAAACAGAAAAAAAAACTTTCATTAGTTAAAGTTCAAACTTAGTAGGTTCACAAATTTCCTATA
Organism: Stegodyphus mimosarum; assembly: GCA_000611955.2. Taxonomy (NCBI): domain Eukaryota; kingdom Metazoa; phylum Arthropoda; class Arachnida; order Araneae; family Eresidae; genus Stegodyphus; species Stegodyphus mimosarum. The sequence goes on from KK117740.1 coordinate 28,766, forward strand.
TTTGCCCTTGCCGAGAATCTTCATTAAAATATCGACAGAAATTTCTGCTGTAGACATATATTTAATTTCAATTTCCTTTTTGTCATGCAACTCTCTAGTATGATGAAAACGCGTATTAGTATCTTTCGTTAGAGAGCGATGAAGTGGATTTTTCTTTAAATGCTGTGCACTTTGTTCATCAATGTGCAACACAATCGGTGTTGCTACTTTCTCTTGTTTCGATTCGAAAGTGATGTCGGCCTTTCGCTTTATTTGGAACATCCATTTGCGACAAACGGCTTTTCTGTTATATGACAAGTAGGTTAATTCCCACGTATGTTTCCTTGATGGAAGTATGTTCTTTTGCTATAGCTTCTCTCTTTATCTGTATGTGATGTGGATAAAACTTTTACAGTTTCTGGACAGCAAAATTACCAAATTAGCGCGTTTTAACTATAAGTCTTCCTGGTCCTAGTTCTGAACTAGCGTTTTCTTGAATTATATTTTATTCAACATATGCTCTTCCTTCATCTGGCACTTCGGAATTTTTGTTTGCTTCCGCATTTTCTTCGATGAATTCCTCTTCCAATTCGATGAACTCCTCTTCGCTAGCTGTTGAAGTTTCCGAGCTGGCTTCAGTTTCTGCAGTTCTAAAAATCGAACATCAAGACTCTGTGTTATTTCATAGCTTCCATGTTTCCACAGACGATATGCTTTTGCTTCCTCAGCATAAACAAAATGTCTTCTTCGCTTTTCGGAAGAAATTTGTTTTGCTTTCTCGAATTGGTTAAGGCAAAAGCTTTGCTTCCTGTGATCCTGAAATGTGAAACTGTGGGCCTTCTTTTAGACCAAATTTCTTCAAGTGTTTCAGATCTGCTTTTAATAGGACATTGATTAAGCTGCTGTTGATGTCACTTCTGTCCTTGCAGTAATTTTAACTTGAAAAACAGATATTTGGCCATTGCAACTCGGTACCATTAGCGCGTTCTGCAACTCCGTTCTCTTGAGGTCTGTACTCTAATGAGAACTGGCGTTTAATGCCCTCCTTTTCTGAGAATTGATTGAATTCTGTCATTATTGTTGCGGATTATTTTCACTTCCTTCCTAGTTTACTTTTCTGTCTAAAATTGTACTTCTTAAATGCTTCAAGTGATTCAGACCTTTTCTGTAGGACGTACACTGTAATTTTCCGCAATTTGTCATCGTAGAATGCTATAAAATATTTTGCACCACCTAAAGATATGACATTCATAGGACCGCCCACCAACGGCCGAATTTCAAAAGCGCACTCGGTTCGGGATTTGAATCCCAGCGAACAGGCTGGCTACATGGGCGTTTTCGTGGTTTTCTGTGTAGCCAATTTCCCATAAAAGTCATCCATTAAGCAGATAGACCTTCAGTAATTTGCCATAATCAAATAAACCAAACCAAAATGTTCATGGCGCAACAAATATCAGAATGTAAACAAGTTCTAGTGTGAGACGGTTTTGGAAATGCATATGCTTTTGGGAATGGCAACCTGGAATGTTTGCATTTTTGCAAGTTTCACAAAATAAGGTTTCATTTCTGCACTTTGGAAGCTTCAAACAACAAACAGATATTGTAAAGTTAACTTGTTAGAACTTGAACAGATCTTGTAAAGAACAAAACAAACAGAACTTAAACAGAACTTCTAAAGTTAATTTATAAAGAAAGAACTTGTTATGTCAAACAGAACTTGTAAAGAGAAAAGTGTTTTGAAGCCTTAAATTAAGAAATTAACTAATGTAGTTCGAACTCTAAACTTCTTTTTTATATTGTATTTACCTTTTCTATTCCAAATGCTTTTATTTTTTTTTTGCAAAGTTTTTTAAAATAAGGGATAGGTTAAGAATAATAGTTCTTACAGCTCTTTTGAAAAATCATTTCAAATTTTTTAATTTCTTAACTTCAATTGCAAAATTTAGCAGCACTAGACGCTAATTTTCTACTTGTTATTCGTTCATTTTTATAATAGCAATATCGAATAATTTTCTAAGTTCTTCACATTCATAGAGCATTTGGGCTAAAAATATTAAAAATCAAATTTGGGCTTCCAGGTCCCCATATTCGGGTGGAGGACTAAGTTATTCAAAATTTGATGGCTCTAGGTACCATCGTTTTTTCGCAGTACAAGAAACATACGTACATTCATGCAGATTCTTCATTATTTAATAGCTTTAAATGCAGGGTGTCTATAATTAAAGAACCCTATTTCAAAGCTGACTGCAAGCGAAATCGTTGATCAGAAAATTGTGAAATTTCGTAGCGGACTTAATGAAGGAATGAGAATTTCTTTCAGCGAAAAACAAAATAGTTACAAATAGCGTCACCAGAGGGCATCGTATTAATAAATTATGCATTTA
>KK117740.1:31168-45597 GCA_000611955.2 Stegodyphus mimosarum
CTCTTTCAATAGTTTTACATTTTACAAATTTTGGTACAAAAACACATGTTCCACATGATGGCCTTCATTTTCAGCCACTATCTGAAATCGCAAGATGCCATATTCCAGAGTTGAACAGTCCACAGTCCACTTCTGCAGAAACAAGTTTTCTTCCTCTTCCAGGATGAACAGAAAAGAATCCTATTTCTTCAAATTTCGTTATCATTTTCAGAAGATGTCTAACGTCCATTGGATCTCTTTGAATCCTCTTCAAAGTCAGAAATTTTCGTAGAGCAACTACTGCGGAATTACTGTTTTGGTAGAACAATTTTACTAACAAAGCACGATCTCGTTAACTTATCGTCATTGTAAACAACATGCACACTGAAAACAAAGTATCTGCGAATGTTTCTAGGTTTTACAACAGCTGCTGCATGACGTCGACAAAGATTTGCATTTTTACTACATGTTTTCAAAGTAAAGCACCCTCAGGTGACGCTATTTGTAACTATTTTTTTTGCGCTGAAAGAAATTCTCATTTCTTCATTAAGTCCGCCACAAAATTTCACAATTTTCTGATCACTGGTTTCGCTTTTAGGCAGCTTTGAAATAGAGTTCTTTAATTATAGACACCCTGTATAATATAGGGCGATAATATTTGGTGGTAATAATTTGAAACGATATTCAACGCTTTCAGTCATTCGGCGCATAATGCCGTTTCGAGACTAATAGCCCTTCGGGGCTAACGCCTCTTTGGGCTAAAAATAAACTGTTTTAAATTTAAACTTAGATTTATGTTAATGACATTGCAGTCAGCAATAAAATGTTTTGTGTTAGTTTTGAAGTGGAATTTCTTTATTTGTTTAATATTCGTAATGCATAAAGTTATTTTAGCAGTATCATTTACCTTAGATTTTTATATTTCGGTATCCCTTATCTTTGATCTTTATGAAATGGACTCCAAAAATGGGTCTTGAGCGCAGTGTATCAAATGAAAGTAGCATTTCTAATAGCTCACAACATGTTTAATAGTTTTCTCAGACTTGTGTTTTTATCTGCTAGTTCTGAAATATGCGCATATTGTATTATATGTCTCACCATTTAAAAGGAAGGTATGTTTTTGTTGAAAGAGAGTGAGGTATAGTTAGGAACGCTTTCCTGAAATCCTGTTATAAGAAATACAGGTGAAGATATTCTCTATCTAAGCATTTGTTTATCAATTATCTGTGCATACAGGAGTACATAGTTGGTTTAACTGAGAAGTTTTCGTTTTTAAACAATAAGTCTTCTTCTTGCTCTTTTTCAACTTGCGCTTTGTTTTTAGAAGAATTAAACAATCGTGACCTAGAAGAGATGCTCCTTCCGTAAACAACGCCTACATCCGCCCTGTCTAGACATCCTTAATGCGTTTTACCATCCTGTTACACTTGGGAAAGTGAAGGAAAAGAATTCGTGTTCCGCTAGACTGGTGCATAACTTTCCATGCACAAAATCCTTACTTGAAGAACAAACAGGTTTGTTATGAGGTTGAATATTACCTTTCTCTCTAAATTTACTTACGTCGGCAATATAGGCAATCTCTTCCTGATCCATAGCAAAACTGCTTACATTCTTCCAAAGCAAAAATCAGAAACTGGCACGAATGTTATGGATTCTGACTACACTTAAATCCAGCCACGAATGCATAGTTTTATTTGTAAAACAAGAAACCGTCAGCAATAAACCATATCAACAACCGCATTTCTGGTTTCTTGTAAGCTCTATTAAATATTATACAGATTAAGTAATATATTTGAAGCACCAACACAGGAAATTTTGCAAAGGATTTAAGATGCCTTAAGCAATTCCAGCAATGTGCATCGTAAGTATTTTCTACTAAATTCTTTTACGGGAAAATGACGAAACGTTTGGCGGATATTTTGTGGAAATTTTCAAATAAAGCATACGTAAATCGAAAGTTTTAGATATGAGTATTTGAATTTTTCTCTTTTCCTCCACTTCTTTCACCCTTGCGTTAAAATTCGCATTTTACTGCTACACATTCTGGCTTGAATAATGCCATTTCTATTTGCTAAGAGAACATAGTTTTTTTTAATTTAACGAATCACTTCAGATTCAAAAGATTATATGTCATAATATTGAAAACATATGCAAATTTTCATAACAGGTAAAGCAATTAAAACTATTAAAACTATTCGGGCTACTTTCGTGCAAAATAATTATTATTTTTTTAATTGTAAAAGGAAAATTTTGAATAAATAATTGTTTCGTGCAAAATAAATTTTCAAAAAAGAAGTTCTTGAAAAAAAATTCAAGTTGAATGGCTGATTATTGGATTTTGTACTGTGAAAGTACTTTTCAATTTCCTTCAGGGATATTGATTTCGAAAACCACTGAGTTATTTTTTCTCCTATAATATTGTTTTACGTTTCTTTCAAGCAATAAGGTTTTGAAACTTTGAAAACTGCTAGCTTTCTTTTGAACATTAATTATGCTTGTGGTTTCAGATGTTAAGCAGCAAGACTAGCAAGTGTACATTTTCTCTCTGTGTTATGATAAATTAAAATTTATCTTTATAACAAGCTTAATTATTTATGTGCTGGCATGCATATTAATTTTTTAAGGAAGAAAGCTAAATTTTAAAAGTTTAACAAAACTCCGAGGTTATTTTATGATGAAATGATATATCCCTTCACATTCCACTCAATGTTACGTAACACTGTTTTTATTCCATGGCTTTTAATGGGCCAACTTGCTGTATTCTTTCATCTATGCTTCTGTATATAATTTGCATTAACTTTCCTTGATGTATTTAATGGGCGGCCAAACTTCATGGCAGTAAGATTCACAGGTTGCGATTCAGAAAATTTCGACAATCACAGCGATATTCATTGTAAGAGCCTTAACTTCGTATTTATCTCGTTTTAAAAATAATGAAACATATTTTCATGAAAAGAAACTTTTGAAGTAAATTAATATTAATTCTGTCTTTTAATGCAATTAATGTAGTTGAATACAAATAACAACTTTTATTTAATTTGGAAAGCTTAGTTTTATTGACGTCAGGAAAAGTGTTTACTTAAAAAAAAAAAGAAGAAGAAGAAGATCGTTGGCATTCCGATGATCTCTGAATCAAAAACCCCTCCTGACTGCTCTGAGTGCCACATTGTTTCTCTATGGTATCTAATGAAATCTGCCGAACTGAATCTAAGTGGTAACCGAAGGAGTTATCTTACGTCACCTCCTCATATATACTTATCAAGTCTAGAAAATAAAAATTTAGAAAATATATTCCCCTGTTTTCTTTGTCTATCCCTGAACTTGATTAAAAACTTTCCAGCTGTAACACCATTGTCTTTTTTTCGGTTATAAAGAGCATGTCCTTTAGAAATAACATTTTAGAATAAAACTGTATTTCATTTAAGGAAATATTAAGGTATTTAAGGAAAACGAATGCGCATCGAAATTAAAAAATCAGAAGACAAACCCAGAAAACGGTAGACTTAAGTGTAATAACAGCGGGTGCTTACAATCGACTGTATAAAAACTAAATTCAATCGCTGGATAAAATTTCAATATATGCATAATATTGTGCATTTAGAATTTTGGTTTACACGCGTAATCGTAACTGAAGAAAGCCGCTTTTAGAAATATGTAGTCTATTAATATTGCATTGCGAAAGATGCTTTTATTTTCGACTTGTCTTATGAGTATGGACTGTAGTTTGGTGGAGAATAGGATAATGAATTTAGAAGCTAGTGATACTTAAGGAACTGTAGTAAAAGCTCAAATTTCTCGTAGTTTCACTAGTGAACTAACCAGTTCTAAACCTCCGAAGAACCGAACAGAGAAGACCAACACCAGGCTATGAAAAAAACATTGTCTCAAGGAAGGATAATTATTTGTCATTAAGTATTCATTTTAATCATCAACAAAATGCCACAGAAATCAGGCGTTCGAAGGTAGTGAGATACAAAAGCGCAAAAATTTAGATGCTGAGAAAGATGGTCTGTTTTTTTCGTAATTAACGAACAATCATTATTATTTCTGAACAATCGACTGCATTTCTGGCGTAAAGAAGGAAATCTACCGTACCCTTTCCAGTGAACGCAAATGGGTTCTGTATATAGAAAGGACTTTTGACTACAGAAGGTTTAATTACTGGTACTTATAACTGATGTGCGCAAAGAAATGCTTAGTGACTGTAATAACGTGCACAAAAAACGTTCTGCGTCTCTTTATTATACCTTACATTTCTTCTGCCATAAATTCTTTTGTTGTTGTGGACGATGTGTGAGCACAACTGATAAGAAGTGTGAATTAACATAAGATTGCATAACGTATAGAATATATAATAACGTATAAACGGCTTTTAAAGGATTTGCGAATGTGCGAGAACTTAAGCTTGTGCAACCTGAGGCTTAGTGAGGTAAAAACAGCGTTTAAATTGTTAAATATGTTATTGGTTCTATCTGAACAATTAAAACTGCGTATTAAATGGAAACGAGCTTTTCAAAAGGAGTAAATAGGTGAGAGGTGAGAGCAGGTTCGGATAGCATATAAGCAAAATGTACACTGCTAGGACAACGACTTGAGTTTGGCCAATGACAATCCAGAAAGGGTCACCATTCCCCCCACATGAGTGACGTCACATTTCTGACGTTTGTTTACATTCTGTTAGAAATGTGTTCTCTGAATAAGCAACATTTTTACTCTGCAATGTAAATTTGCTCTAGTGATGCTATTTTTTAAATTTTTCTTTTAAAATATTATTTCCTTACTGTTCCAGAAAGAATATAAATCTATGTCTCAAACTTTACAAAATTTCGCTCCATATGCGTACGTGGGTATGCATACACATACATATATTTTCATTATATAATCATATGTATCAATATATGTGTGTAAGTGTATGTGTGTAAGCGTGTATATATTATTATTACATATATACATATATATTTCTCCTTTTGGTTCATTTTTCAGGATGCCATATTTCTAGCGAATAATCTAGAGAGCTTTTTTCTCTCAATATTTCACATCTTCACATTCAGATTTTTAAATAATTGAGATGCGTGCATCCATGTTTAATATTTCTGCACAACTTGATTTATCACCTAATAGTGGATTTTTAAAATTTTGGATAAAGTGGATGTCAGTTCCAGTAGTATATGCTTTTTAATAGTAGAATAATTTGTCTAAAGCAGCTTTTGTTTGTTTTCTAATTTTTAATTCCTTTAAAAAAATTACTTAATATTATTAAAAATAGTTCTTAATCTACTACTAACTACACATTTTTAAATTTGTCAACGGAAAATTTTCTTTCAATAGCTTTATAAATTTATTTTATGCAGTATTTTAATTTCATAAGAACTAGTGTTGATAAATGAATTTCCATTGCTATTTTTATACATGTAGTTTAGAATTCAGTTTTCAATGCATGTAATTAGTCTCCTTCCTTGGGACTTCTGAGGGGACTGCTGCACATTCTGCCATAATATTTTGATGAAAGACCTCTAGCCTAACCAATTTCCTGTACTACAGAACATCCCTCAAAGTCCTCCAAATAAACTTTGGTTCACTGTCATATGTCACTTATATGTGAGATTACCGAGTTGTTAAGGGAATGCTATACTACATATTGTAAAGATAATTTAACTTTGAAACCAATATATAGATATCATCTGCTAAAGTTCGTATGTATTTTTCTGACAGATCCTGCATGTAAAGTTGTACTTTTCAATAGTCCCATCTATTAATTAATTAAAGGGTATTGCTGTACAGAATACATATGAAACTGAACTGATAAATTTTCATATCTGTCCCTTTCTGTTGGCTTTTCATATATATTTTTAATAGTTTTATTTTTGATGTTGCTTTACATGACGTCAATTTAAACATAAGAAAGCAAAGAGCAAAAGAAATTCACACCGAAACTAAATTTAAAATTAGTCTGAAGATTAATGATGATGTAAAATAAATAGTGTAAATAGTGGCTAATTTATCAAAATTACATAAGAGGGCAAATAAATAATTAGTATATTCAGATTTTAATAACAAGTAAAAATTTTATATTCATAACAGTAAAAATCCATATAGAAAAGCACATATTACAATGTTATTACTTTATTACGTGCAACCACCTCGGTACAGATCGTCAAACTTTTAAAATGTGCCCAACTCTGGCAACCATGCTCATAACAATCCTCTAATAGGGCAATGTCACCATTTTCGTACACAGTCTTTAGATTGTATTCCAAGTTCCAATAATTTATATAAACAAATTGTGATATTTTCTGCCTTAATTTTGAAATATGCACTTTGGAATTTTCCAACAATGGGAGAAACTACGGTCCAAATTCTACAGGAATGCAAAATTTTGCCAAAAAATTTCTAAAGGAAGCAATAAGGAAATGCATTTGGTAGATAGCGGATGCTGCTGAGGTTTGCGCGATGCCAAGTCTCTGAAATTCTTAAATGTTTTTTCAAGCAGAAACAAATCGCTTGGGCAAAAGGATAGGACAAAAAAATTCCGGAAAGATTTAGAGATGAACGAGTGTTATTTTTTTAATGTATTATGTAATCCTTATTTAATAATTAAAATTTATATTTTAAATTGCTAAAGTACGTTTTCTTTTCATAATTGGATAATGGTATTCAACTTATGATTAATATTACTAATTTGGGTATCTGTTTAAGAAAAGTTGTGAAAACCATCAACTTGCACCCAATGAGTAAGTTTTACCTTTGCATGTGTTAAATCCAAACTGAGCCAAGGTGGTTGTGCTAATTCGTAAGTGCCATTAATTTTACGGGCAGTACACTGTATTCTTTTATGTACTGTAATATTTAGTTTTTGCTCAAATTATGTAGTTACAATACTTTGTTTATGATAGAAATTTTTCATTGTTACAATTTTACGTTTTGGTTAATTTTCTTTTATGTGATGAAAAGCAGCATGTTAAAATTTTTAAAGCGAATGTTTTGGAGTTCTTAAATTTTGCAATAGTACTAAGCGGTATTTTTTAATTACTCGATGACCATTCCAGAAATAAATAGTTTCATTCTGTATACTGGAAAAAAAATCATTTCTGACTGGCATGAAAATCAGAATTTTGAAACAGTAGTAGAAAAATCATTAAAAATACTTATTTTTAAAACTCTAATGAAATAAAAACAGGTTAGCATGAAATATCTGAGAAATAGATTACTTGTGCTATTATTCAATTCATACTTATGATCATTTTGCATATACAATCATTCTTATGTAAATAAATGTTACATGATATCTTAGACCTCTGCTTTTTAAACTCTATCTATTAATCTGAGAATTAGACTATTTCACTATAATAAATAAATAAGTTTTAATAAATGTATTATAGACGTCAATATGTTTTCTGTAACATATACTTTGAAGATTTTAATTGAAATTTTTTCCTCTTCAGTTTTTTATCAATAATGTGTGTATATATTTTACTTATGATGAAGAGAAATTAGCATTTAAACAATGAATTATACACTGTAAGTATTTTGCAAAAGAAGACATTGGAAAAAGGAAATTATTGCAATTCATAGAGCTATAAAAATAAATAAAACATAATAATTAATATGGTATTGTTCTTAATTGTTGAGAATGGATATTAAATTATGGATTATAGAATGGACTTCTAAATGTGAAGCACTGATATGAACAATAAAACTATTTCATAACATTCTGATCTTGATTTCAGTACTTAATGCAAATACAAAGCATTATTAACAGCTTAGTTCAACTCATAATAAATAGTTACAGCGTGATCTTAAGTCGAATGTATTTATTAGAAGATAATGATATATAGTCTGGATTTTAATTTAAAATTCTTTTCACGTATCTTTAAATGACTTAATTTTAACCGATACTCTTCTGTTATCGGGACAGGATTCAAAGATGTATGTATGTATCTACGTGTGGTTTTGGTTTCAGTTCAGTTTAGTATGGCAAAGCACACTAGGTCTATCTGTCTATGGGGAGGATTTCCTAAATGAAACCGGCTGGTATACACTTTATAAATGGGGAAAACCACGAAAACGCCCATGAACTCAGCCCATTTGCCTAGGTTCGAACAGTGTTCAAAGCTTTTACCGCTCAGCCACTGGTGTACCTATGTACGAATGTATACATGAATACATACATGCATACATACATACATTTCTGAATTCGATAATAGAATAGTACCTTTTAACCATATATCTTACACATTCTATTAATTTTATATACTGTCATCAATAATGCATCTTGTTAGAAACATCAATAATACATTTTATTATCATTAATTTCTTACTAGCATTTTAATTTCAATTGCTATCATTTGATTTATGACTCATGCAGATCTTATATATATATATATAAGTTGTTTCAATATAAAGATCACAATGTAAGTTACATAGCATATTTACAATAATTAATTACTCATACGTATAATGTATAAAATCAGGCAGTAAATTGTAAAAAAACACTTTTAATGAATTTGGAAATAAGTGAATAATATTCTCCATATCATTAGATTTTTTAAATGCACAAACTTCCCAGTTAAATACATACTAATGTTAAAAAATCAATATCAAATGCTTCTTCTCAAAAATAATGTCGGTTCAAGACATATTTTATCGAGTCCAGTCATCAGTGGAACTCCCATTAATCAGTCTTTATTATGTCAAAATGTAAAATTTGAAATGTTACGATAAGTTATTTTTTTAAATCCATTCAATTTTGGTTTATGTAAATATTGTATTTGACTAGATGTAAAGGACTATAAACGCACATTCAAGCAATTCACTTGAGGGTATGGTTTCCTGGAAATAAACGTATACATCTTGGATACTGTTTGGCGTTATACCTTAGAACAGGTAATGATACCTCATTGCAGGCGCTTTCGATAGTCTTGAAATATCATAACTGGTAACATATCTTACTAAATTCAGTTCTTGCTAAATTAGTATGTTCAGCATCATTTAGCATTTGTAATTTTATAGCTAAATTAGATTTCAGTAAGTCTATTACACTCGGCACTAAAACAGTTATTCAGTATTATTTTCTTTACATTTCAACAAAGCAATGAATTACATTTCTAAGAATGCATACTGAACACTGAAAATTCCAAATATCATATATTCTTTACCAGAACCATAAAGTCAGTTTGATTTAATCTTCATAGATATGCATATCCAATAGTCTTGAAACATCAGAACTCTTAGCATAACTTAAATACATTCAGTTCTTATTAAACAGTGTTCGCATCTGTAGTTTCTGTTAGTTCGCATCTGTAGTTAACATCTGTAGTTTCACAACTAAATTACATTTCAATATGTTCATTACAGCGGACACACTTTTCGACTTTACACCCTTTACTTTTTAATAATAAAATAAAGTTTATTTCTAAAAAATTATTTTAAATCTAAAAAAGAAATCAGATCACAGTTAATAATGCTTTAAATATTCACATAGATATATATGAAATGTATTATAAGGAATTTCTGACACACACTATGTTAATTCATTGCAATGGCAACTGGTGGTATTTTGATCCAGAATATTTACTTCATTAATTACTGACACAAATTAGCATTTTTAACCAAGAAAAGATAATTTTACTTGGTTTAATTCCCGCAGGTACATTTTATATATTAGACGATTTAACCTTCATCACTTAAACGTTTCTGATTATCAATATGCAAAATAATTTGTAAACCACATTTTACATCATCTTCCAGCCATCAGTAACTTCCATCTGACTAGATCTAATTTGTATTGGAACAGTAGAGTAACCCTTAATATTCCGAAACAAACGTTAAATCGCTATATACAGGTATATACGCGTATATGTAAAGATTTTCATTTCGAAAAACTAAATGTACATTCAAAGAACGCCGAACTTTGCACTTCGTAACGCCGAACAGCAGAATGTAAAAAAATGTCAGAAATGTAACATCACTCATGTGGTCGTAGTTAATGCTGACTCCGCCAATGGACAGCCATTGGCCAAATTCAAGTCGTTGTCCTAGCAGTGTACATTTTGCTTATATGCGTCCGGACACCCGGGCGGCTTGCATACACTAATCGGGTATCATTCGGTTCTCGCAACTATCTAAAGCTACACTCCGAAATCAAGACATTACACACCCATACAAGGGCAAAGTATCAGATTTTTCTGCATGCGGAATTAAACCGTCTCCTGGTTATATCGCATTTTAACACACTGTTACACATACTCGTTAACACTATACATTTTATAATATGCATTGCATTAATCATTGCACTGTACTTAACGCACATTTACAAAACTCATTGCTACAAAAGGAGTAGACAAAGATAATCTGAATAGGCTCATTTACATAAATACTACAGTAACCTGCGATTATAACAGTTTCCAGAAATTATTAGGTTTGCGGAGCGGAAAATGGGCGAACCAACTGTACTCTTGTCTGTAATCGAACCACAGATCTTCCACTCCTTAGAAGATTCTGCTAACTTTAAAATCTTTGTCTCACAGCTTTTAGTTCCTTACATAGAATCTCCATTTAATAGGGGAGATCCAGTAAGCCAGATCAATATGGAAACGAATTATCTCACACCATGGTTTTAGCTCTGTCGCCACCGTAGAAACTATTAAGTTATTTTCAGAATGGGAAATATGAAAAAGATCTTGTGCTTTCACTGGTAATCAAACCATGGGTCGTTTGTTTGTTAATTGGAAGCTTGCAACATCTGCAGCTAACTGCTGTGCTAACACCTGCAGCACTAGAATATATAGATCGAAGGTCTTTTTGATTACTTCCAATTTCGTGGACTACGAAATTCAATTATAGACGATTTTACTGCTTTTCATGATTGTTTTTCAGCACCTAAAATATCTAAGTTGTCACTGTAAACTTGGAAATTATACATAAATTATAAGCAAATGTATAGTTTTAAGGTATATGCTTTTCTTCCGAAGAAGATGTATGCTTGTGTAGTTAAGACTAATTTTGTTAGAAAGCTTGAAATTTCAGGATTAAAATTTCTCTTGGACGCTTTACTTCTTCTTTTAAGGATACAATTAACTCTATCATAGAGAAGTCGTTCCCTCGTATATTATACTCATTTTCATCAATCTTTGCGTTGTGAGGCCGATCTGGCATATGATGCCGAATATGATGTCTCTTTCTCGGCCGCAGAAGTTAATTGTGTGGTTGGCACCTTAAGATCGAATACGGCTCCGGGTCCACATAGGATTACTAAAGAAATGATTAAAATTTTTCATAGTTGTCCCTCTGCCATGCATGCCTTGTTTAATATGTATCTCAAGCTTAGCATTTTCTCACGATGCTGGAAAGCGTGCAAGAGTTATTCTTATTTCTAAAATTGCTGAGATTTCGATAGATCTCAGCATATCGATAACATCCATTGCATTAGTTTATTTCCATGTATAGGCAAGTGTCTTAAGAAACTATGTATAAATAGATTTAACTATTATCTCGGTCGTTCTAGTCTTCTGAGTGAAGATCAGTTTGAATTTACTTCTCAAAGGTCTGTTGATGATGCTTTGCTTCGATTATGTAATATTGTTGCTCAGGGGAATTACGTCAGCTTTCTTATTTTCTTGGATATTAGAGGGGCATTCGATATTACATGGTGGCCTGGTGTTCTTCATTTGCTTAGCTATCTCAAAGTCCCTAAGAATATATTTTATTTAATGCAGAGTTTCTTGCAGTTTCATTTTGCTAAAATTACTTTGAGTAATATGACGAAAAAATTTGATTTGGAAAAAGGGTGTCCTCAGGGTTCCGTTTCTGGTCCTTTTATTTGGAATCTTATTACGAAAGATTTACTTCGTTATTTGAGAAAATTCCAGAATAGTTACCAGATCGCTTTTGCAAATGATTTGCTTGTTAATGTACAATGTAAAAACATTATTGATGCCAGTGCTCACTCACAGAAAAGTTAAAACTATATTTTTGATTGGTCAAAGCATTACAAGCTTGAATTTAACCCTTCAAAGTCGAAAGTTATGATGATACACAAAAAATCACTGTCGTCTTATAAGATTGATTTAACTCTCGGGAGTGAGCCTATTGAAGAAGTGCAGTGGATTAAATATTTAGGAATTATTGTAGACAATAAATTACAGTAGAAGCAACATATTTCTTTTATTTCCAGTAAGAGTGATAAAGTTCTTCTAGGTTTACTGCAAATTTCAAGAACTCTTATGCGGTCAAATGGAATGTTCTCAAACTGATTTATAATCAGGCCATTGTGCCACTCATTTTCTATGCCTCAAGAAGCTTGGCGGAATTCTTCAAGGACGAAAATTAACAGTAAACTTCTTAGAAGGGTTCAAAGAAGATTTCTACTTCCCCTTTATTCGGGGTTACATGAGTATTAGTTATGAGGCAGAATTCGTTATTTCTGGTCTTCCGCCTATTGATTTAACGATCTTAAATTATCTGAATGTTAGAGATGGACTTCCTAAAGACAACCCTTGTGATCCCTTGAATGGGATTCTTTTGTTTCAAAGTTACCTCGCCCTTCAGACAGAAACACAGTGAAAGTTGGTGCTTACGATAATAGTGTTTTTCAAGAATATAGGATTTTTTGTTTCAAAGATGGTAGTAAGTTAAATGGAAGGGTTGGCCCTGCATTTGTTATTTATGAAGATGGCAGGGAGAATGTAACTGTTCAATATATGATACCAGATGTATGTTCTGTTTTTCAAGCCGAGCTTCTGAGCTTAAATCTTGCCGTTAAATGGATACAAAACTCTTTTCGTAAGAATGAGACGTTTAAATACCTTATTTGCACAAATTCACTTTCTTCTCTCTCTCTCTTCTACGTAATATACTATCGACTAAAAAACTGGTGGTAGAAATTCACTCTGCATTACACGCGATTGCATATACTGCAGATATTCATTTTAACTATGTTCACGGCAACAGTAGTACACTCGGTAATGAGAGGGTTGACCAGTTAGCTAGGCAAGAGACTTATCGTGATACTGATTTACTGTTGTCTGCTCTGAAGTCTTATTGGAAGTATGTGACTTAAAGAAAACTGTGGTTGATTGGAATACTGAATATCTTGCTTCTTCGAAGGCCCAGTGGGCAAAGAGATTTTTCTCAAGTGTTCTTCAAAGACTTAAATGTAGGCATTTTCAACAGGATTATAAACTTACTCAGATTTTGTCTTGCCATGGGAATTTTAGAACTTACTTAGTTTCAGTATTGTTACCAGTGGCTTCTGTGCTTGCGGCGATACTGTGGAAGATGTGGAACATATTTTATTGCATTTCGTTATCATTTTCAATTCATTCACTCACAACCATTCTCCCACAATCATTCACCCACAACCGGGATTTGGCAATGGGGTCCCCTAATACCCAGTCGCCCTTAAAAAGGGGGTGTATATAAGGTATTTCTCCCGCCTTCTTCGTATGCCTTCGTGGTGTAGTGGTCAGCTTGCTCGAAGCGTATTCGAGAGATCCGTGGTTCGAGTCCCAGCGAGGGCACTGCTAATTTTTCATGACTCCTGCTTTCAAAAAACTACCTAATGTCTCTACAGTGGCGCCGCAACTAAAAAGGTGGTGGATGATGATTCTCCACCACCAGGATTTGGCGATTGGGTCCCCTAATTCCCAGTCACCCTTTAAAAGGGGGTATATAAGGTATTTCTCCCGCCTTATTAGCATGCCTCCTGGTGTAGTGGTCAGCACGTTCGAAGCGTATTAGAGAGGTCGGTGGTTCGAGTCCGGGTGAGGGCATTTCTCGTTTTTCGTATCTCCTGCTTCCAAATAACCTAATGACTCTACAGCATTGTAGGTTGCATGCGACTGCCAGAAGTGCAATTAAAGTGAGTTTAGGGCAGCTTTGTATTTGCTGGCGTCCTGTTTTCTATGATTTTGTTAGGAGTTTCGAGGCCTTTGCAGTCTTTGGCGACTTTATTTGTTCTTTAAACTTTCAGTATTATTATTTATGATTGGTTTTTTATTTTTTATGTGTCATTGTATTATTTTGCGTACTGTCTGTGTATGATAACGTTATGTATTAATGTTTTGTACTGTTGATGTACTATTTTTCTTTGTATAGTAATTAAGTATAATTTCATTTTTTTATTATTGTATTATTTTACGTTGGTTTATTTTCTTTTATAGAAGTATTAACATAGTTTAATTATTCTTGGTATATTTTAGTATTTGTGTTACAATACTATTTGTATTTCATATTTTTATTATAATGCTACTTGTATTTTATATTTTTATTATAATAGTATTTGTATTTTATATTTTCATTATACTATTTGTATTTTAAATTTTTTTCTTTGCTCTGAACTAGATTTTCTCTTTTTATTGTTGAATTCCTTGTACTGTGAGTTATTTACTTACATTTGTAAGCCTCGTGGAATACTTCGTGGAACAAGAGGAGTTTTGTATCTGTTTTCTTAA
>KK117740.1:45609-105257 GCA_000611955.2 Stegodyphus mimosarum
CATTCGTCTAGTACTATCTTATTTTACACATCAAATCTATTTTTAATAAGTTTTAAAAATGTAAATTTAAATGAACTATAGCATTTGCACCTTTTATTATACCTAGCAGTCTTTTCATAAAATTTTATTTTTTGCCATACGATTAAAACTGCCCTTTCCGATTTCAAATCGGCTACGAAAAATTAAATAGTTTCCTCTTAAGTTTGAAACAAACTTACTGTTTTGCAGTCCTTTGCCAGCTTAGTTTAGAATATATTCTATTAAACAGTACTGTCTATTTGCCACAAGTATTTTATTCATCTGTCATTACTTGTCTCATCATTACGTCTTAACGTAACACAATTTAATATGAATAAAACTGATTTTTGAGACAACAGTATTAAAAATTGCATTCTGATAAATAGTTTTTATATCTCAAAGCCGTTAGTCTTATTTGATGAATGATCTGATATTAATTAAGTAAAAAATACTTATGTATAATAATATATCTATAAAAAACATTAACAGATAACTCAATATTACAACTGAAACAAAAGAAAGTTGGTATTTGCAAACAATGTTTTGTACAATCCGCAGTTCAGAATTATTAATATGCCCTTTTTCTCTCCATACTTGGTACTTTAAGACAATATTTGCTCTCACGAGCCCGTTTCTCTGCATTTAATCGCAAAGAAATTTATTCTTCGCAGTACGATTACGTGATCCTAAAGAAATTGAGGGGATTTATTGGAAATGGAATCTATACTAAAATGTTTACTTAAGAAAGTAGACGGCTATCTGCCAAAGATAACACGATTTAAGATTTCTGTTTTCTTATGGATAAAATATCTATAACAAGAGTAGGAAACCTTTTCACATTGCAATATCGTATTTTATTTAACCATTTTTAGGCAACAAGTTGACAATTTAGTGTCGCCATGCATTTATACTTGCAGAGCGAGATTAAAATTGAAAAAGTAATTCGTCGTTATTTGTCAAAGAAGGGTTACAATTTTTTACTTGAAAAATAGTGAAAACTCGTTTTTGTCTAAAAATAAAATAAAATCCCCGAGTAATGGAAAAATAACTGATAAAAATCTAGAGCATATTGACCAAAACGAAATTAAACTATAATCTAATAAAATTCTGGATTTTTTAAAAGCATTTTGGCAGCAAAATGTAAGAGCCAGTATACGAATATGTAAGAAACTTACATATATTTAAACTATCATAGGCATTCAAGTAGCAAAATCCTGTAAATATTCTTAAGAAAGCAGAAACAAAATTGCATATTGCAGAGACATTAGGATATTCCGAAGCAGGAGAGATGAAAAATGAGCGATGGCCTCGCCGGGACTCGAACCACAGACCTCTTGAATACGCGTCGAGCGTGCTGACCACGACACCACAAAGACATGCGAAGAAGGCGGGAGAAGTACCTTATATGAAATTGTAAAAAATAATCTCCGAACTGTGCAAGAAAGATAAGAAAGATTTAATCTCACACCAGTTTAAAATTCCAGTTTATTCAGTGAATACTATTCTGAAAGGATACGAAAAGAATACGAAAGAATAATTGCTATTTAATTTGAACAGAAATTAAACATGCTGATAGAAATCATCGAAGTAGTTTCTGTAGTAAATCAATGATATAAATAAGCAAACTATCCAATAGTACAATAAAGCAAAATTAATTTAAATTAAACTTGTAAAATCAATAAATTCGGTAATAACTTAATTATAACCATATGAATTAATCTCTCCGTTAGTAGATAAACAGATACATCATAATTTTAACGCATAAATTAATAAAAAATGCCAAACAATTTGATATTGTTCAAATATTTGCAAAGAAAATATATGCATGCATAGATTTGGAGTGTAATCAGCATGCAAGCAAAAAATAAAAAAAAATTAATTGCGTAAAGGAATTTGACAAAGACATGTAGGGTGGAAATGATCGTGACTTAATCGTCAGTCCGTAGTCAGAAGAAGCGTTTTGGTAAAATCTAAAATAAATGCATAAAATGTATAAGGTGTATCAGTACAGCGGTGACAAACTTTCAGGAGAGATAGACGATGGGAAGTCAATAGCAATGCATGGTCGGAATCGCTTTTCCTGATGCGGTAGTGACGACACAAAACGTAAAAAAGAAGGACACAAACAGTGAGACAAAACGTGTTTCATTATGTTTAGGCCAACAGAAACCAACAAACAAGAACAAAAACAAACAACGATCGTCATTAAAAGAAAGTGTTCGAAATTACGACCCCGGACCGTGATGCAGGCCTCATTTCTTCGGCGCATGGAAGATCTGCATCACAAATGGAAGATCGCATGTAAGATGCATGACGTTCCTGCATCACGGTCCGGGTCGTAATTTCGAACACCTTCTTTGATAACGATCGTTGTCTCTTTATGTTGCTTTTTCTTTGTTTTTTTTTTGTTTTGTTTTGTTTCTCCTAATAATAAACATGTTTTCTCACGCCGTTTGTGTCCTTTCTTTCTTGATTTTTGTGTCGTCACTACCGCGCCAGGAAAGCGTTTACGATCATGCATAGCTATGTCATTTTCCATCGTCTAGGTGTACTCTCTCTCTCCTGAAAGTTTGTCACCGCTGTACTGATATACCCTGTATAAATAACCTCAATGTTAACTTAAAGCCAAAAATAATATAATTTTGTATATTAGTAATAAAATTTAGTATTAAAATTATCAAATTAACAAGCTAAGCAATTTCGAGTAAAACCCTTTGAAGCTAATCTTGCACGTTCGTGTATGGCTGTTGGAAAAAATAAAGTGATTATGCACAGCTTTGAAAAGTGAGTGATATGTAATTAATTTCCTTGTGAGAACGAAATCATCATTAAAGAAGTGTAGGAATTAAGAAATATGAAAAAGTGCGAATTGGGGGGTAAAAAATAAATTAGAAATATGTAACATTTATTTTATTTGTAATGAACATTTAGATAACCTAAATGTGTAGTATGGCATAAAATACAAGAAAAGGGATAATCTTAGCCTTAAAGTTTATTGAATATTGAAATATTCAGCTATGAGGGCTACTACAGTTCTTGAAAAGAGATAATCAATTTTGTAAATAAAAGAATTCGCATGTATATGATCTGCTGACATTGAAATCAGAAATGATAGTATGAAATGCAATATTCAGTAATTGCCTGTAAAAATATTTTAAGTGATACTAACTGTAAATTTCATAAAAATAGGAGTTTGGAAAACCAGTAAAGTGAAAACTGTTCATTAACTTTGTAATGAAGTAAAAGGGCATTTTTTACTAATGAATATATCAATAAATTCATTGAGTCTTTGGTGCAAATGTTATTAGTCTTATGGCTTGACTTTTCATTGCGTTTATTATAACACTTTTTGAGATATTGGATTTTCAGTGAATCAGCTTAATGATCATGAAAAGGGAAAGTCTTCTTTTATAAAAAAAGATTGCAATTACAAATTTCGATTCCAAGATGGTCATATTGTTACTATTACCATTGATTTAATATAATTTAAGTCATTTATGGGATAAACTATACAGTATACTCAAATTTTACAAGAAGCGGATTACCAGGCTTCCTGTTCATAGGGTTCTGTTTGAAATCAGTGACATTAATGAAGTCCTTTCGCAAATATTGTTCTTTAAAATCATATACAGATTAGTTCATTTTTAAAGGTACTTGTTCTTTCATTATTTCAAATTTGTTTTTTTTTTTTTTTTTTTTAAACGCTTGTTTAATTTACTTACGAAATGAACTTTTTCTCGACATTAAGCTGATTGAAAACACAGGTAAATCGTTAATGATACTTTTTTGTTAATTATTCGATCCATTTTTTTCTTAAAATGTCCTCCACGAAGTTATCTCACTCTTTTGGCTGACAATCCTCGTGTGCTTTACCATAAAGTATAGAGGCGTCGTCTTACGCGCTTATAATTTTAAAGCTGTAAAAAAGGAATTATTATTTTTTAACTCAATCATATTAAAATCATTGTTAATTACTTTAAATGTGCAACTTTGCATTCAATTATCAGTTTGATTTAGAATCAGAAATTTAAACAAAAAGAGTTGCGCGCTGTCATGTCTCCTCTGATTCTACCTCTGCATGCTTTTTAGATATGGAACAAAACAGAACGTCGCCGGAGTTAAGTCCTTACTCTGGCGTTAACCGTTCAAGGAAGCTATTCAGAAACAGCATTCTTAATGAAATATGTATTTTACACGGGCAAAGGCCATTACTCCTTCTCTGTTCTTTTGTCTCGGAACATGAAACAATGGGTTAGATTAGGTATAAGTTCAAGGACTACCTATTATTTATCCTGAGCAATTAGGTAAAGGTCCCTTACACTGTCTACCTAGATTAACACATCGCCTTCCTGGAGCCCAAGGTACCATTCAGTTTCCGAGGTCCTACTATTATTTGCTGCAACAGAAGTCGCAAGCTCTGCCACCGTTGGCGGTGTTATCAGTTGTACCGTTTCATGTTCGTATTTAGGCAGGTAGGACATTAACACCGCTGCCTAGATTATAGGTTAAACACTGCATATACGCAATGGCTGTAGCAGGACTACATTACACTTGTTGCTTGAGTAATATGCTAGCCTGCTTGGACTTGTGGGCATAGCATTTAACTGTGTGTGAAATGATTGTATCTTCATTACACTTGACCATTCGTTCCTTAGAAATTCATAAGCTCAGCCTCTTGCACTACTTGTCAGTACTCTATGTCCTACTGCATGTTGTTAGCGGTGCTTATTGCAACTTTTTCCTTATATGCATGCGGTACTTTTATCGCATGCAGATGGAAGAAGTGCGTGTTTGTTATTTACCGCTGATTTTGTCTCAATTTATTAGCATGCTTAATTAAAGCAAAGGAAAGTTTCCTGATTCGAAGTTCATGCTGTACTTTACTTTTAGCTTAAAATTGACTTATTTTTATTTCTAGGCATCTTTGAAAATTCCGGATGATAACTTATTAAATCTGTAATATTAAGTGAAGTATCTTCTTTAAAAATCTGAAGCATGACTGAATAGGAAATAGAAGTACTTCTAAAAGATTTAGCAGATATTTAAGTTTCATCGTCCTTTGAAAAATATAAATTATTTAAAAATGGTAAAATTTAATGAACATGTGCTGTGAATATAAATGTAAAGATACGAGATATACTCAAACTGCACAATACTAGACAGTTAGTTAGTTACTAGTTTATAAAGCTATGCCGTGGTCAGTTGCAAGTTATGAGCTTAATAATTTCAAAGTGTTATTAACATACGTTTTAAGATTTTGAGAAATTTCGCTGTGATCAAAGCTTGATTCGATGTCAGGTTCTTACTTCTCAATTTTTGAGTGAAAAGTTAACTCCAACCACAGCGCACTGGAGCTCTAAGTAAGATAAACTCCGTTATACACTATATTGCAGTGTTGAACAGCAAAAATCACTGCCACATTTTATTTAGCAGTTAGTAAAATTGATACTGGTACTAAACTTAATTTACCTAGCAAAGTAAAAAAAAAGATGAAGAGCAAAATCCTTAGAAAATCTTCAGCAGCTAAGAAAGAAAGTCCTCCTTGTCAAAATGCGAACCAGTCAGTAATAGAATTTTTATGGGCGGTACTCAGTTCTGACCAATTTTTAATTTAAATGTTTTTAGTTTAAGTTCATTATAAGCCAAAATAAAAATCCACTTATATCTGAGTGAGAAGACTAATAATAAAAATATTTTATTTTATTTTATCATCCACCTGGATGGTACACAATTAGCGAAGGCTGTCTGCTAGTCTAAATTGCAAGATTCGTTGTTTATATGTCCTTCTGCCTTCTCGTGAAAGCATTATCAGACAACTCTCTAGGGTTTGTTCCTTTAGAACAGATATTTAAAAGCCATCTCTTCCCTTCAAAACCATACTTTGTAACCATGATCGTAAATGATCATTGCAATTGAAAATGAGGGAGGGTCGCTAAGACCTTCAAATGCCTGTTTTAAAGTAACGAGTTGTAGTTGTGTACCCAGAGAACACACTCGGTGACGAGATGGCTACATGATTCATCAATTATTTTATACGCTTTGCATTATTTCATAATACATTAATAGCACCGGCTACGGTGCCGTATTAATAACACGCAAATACTGTAACCATACATTTTGAATGCATATAATTCTAATTTCCATTCATTAATATATATATATTTTTTTAATTTTGTGTTCAGCTACATGCTCTTTATGGAAACACCACTGCCATAAAATAAAATAACCTAATCTAATCTGTTAATTAAATTATAAGTTATTCCTCTTTCTGTGATTTTTTAATTGCCTCGGATTAACCTTGAATGCCGGCCCCGCATTAGTCCAGTAAACCGGAAAGCTGACTGTATATTGTACTATTCAATATGAATGAAGTTACCGATAGTCATATCTTCAATGTGGGATAGATCAACTTAAAAATGTTGGTCTATGAGAAGTTTTAAACGAAGTATTACTCTGAAAAATTGCAAATGAAAATGGTGTCTGTAGGTATTCTATTGATTTGCAGTTGGATATGATTTTTATGTTTATAGTTAAAAATTGAGTAAAAAATAAATATCTGTTCAACTTTACGAGATCTAGAATATTACTAGCTGGGCCTAGCAAAAACCTTTTCAATCATTTTTGCTTTACGTTCACCCCAGCATAATATTATATTACATTTGCGTTCTTTGTATTAATATAATCAACACCCTATGATTATATCTACGTGATTAAGAAAGCTTCAGTTATCTGTAATCATTGTATTACTTTCAAGTAAGGTGTTTACAATCAATGGGTCAGTTTAAGAAGTTATTTTAATTCACAACACACTGTACTGACCACTAGATGATCAAATGGTCTATATTCCAGTTTAGTATTTATCAATTTATTGCATGGCAACCACAACATAATATATAATCTAAAAAAAATAAGAATGTGTTTTTTCCAACATTGAGGACGCGAGGTAGTCTCACTGAAAAGGTTTCAAACAATATACAACAATACCAATCAGACTCAGTTTATTGCCTCAAAGTTCTGACCATTTCTTTCAAGTTTCCACTTTTTCTACTACCAGTCCGAAGTTTTCTTTTCCAGATATTTCACGCTGCAACTCGTCGTTTCTGTCGTAGTCATCTGCAATAGTGCTGTATTAAAAATCCCGTCTTTCTAGTCTCATGGCCTCATGGTCATTTTGGTATGCTTCAGCCCACGCTGCGATCATACATTACTGCTGCATATTCAGCACCAACTTGGGTAACGTCGTTAAATCAGGGCATGGGTCTAGTATTTGAAAAGAAAACGTCAAGATTCTTATCATTCACCATTTTTCATTTCCCGCCTACCATATATATTTAGAGTACTTTTTCCTCTAAACGTTGCAGTAATATTTCTAAATCACCCTTACTCCTTATGTAGTTACTTGGGGTTTATTTCTTGCTTTTGTGAAGAAGAATTAAAAGCAGTATATGCTTTATCCCAATTATACGCATATACGCATACACAATTTACCCCACTACTCTGCAAAACAAATTAAGTTTTCAACATACAGCCACGAAATTATTGAAAGGCGCTTTTTGCGATGAGTGCAATAAAATGTCAGCTGAATAGAAAGGGTGATGCATGCGCGAATATTAGCAGCATAACATCAGAGTGTACGTCAGGGTATCCAAAACGTGAGGAGTCAGCTCGCGCAGTGCAAAGCAACTTAAAAACAAGAAAGGGAGGCTCGTTTCTAGGCATTCTTCTGTAAGTTAAAGTAAGACTGTACGGGCAGTATGGCTATAACACCAGAACGTCTTTATGCGGGGTAGAATGAGTGGCAAGCTTGAGGAGGGGCGTAGTTTGACGTTTGTAGGCCAAGAGTTTGAGAAATGTTGTTTCACGAGGTGTCGCTTGGAAAAGAGACAGGTACAGCTGTAATAAAGGTTGTAGTGTTCCACGGCGGTTAATGATCGATATTTCGCCCTGAAAGCGAGAGGAGATCGAAACCAGCAACGGGCAACAAGGTTCAGCATCAGCGCAAGGCAATCCGGAAGACAGTTATCCCGGTTTACTGCGGCCAGACGACATCATAAAGGTGGTCTATTCTAGAGATGGACGATTCACTCGACTTAAAGAACTCAAATCGACTCAAAGAACCGATTCCCTTGACTGAACGAATGATCAGCTCTTCAGAGGAAACAGAAAGGCAGTTCTTTAAGTTTACGGAGAACTGTCGGGAAGCGCGTCAAAAATTAGATTCCTTTTAATGTAAACACTAGCAGTATTTCTTTTATCATTTACCGTAAACGTCTCTGACCTATTTTTTATGCGTCTATGTGTTTTATGTATGTATATGTGTGTGCTTTTGGCTTGCTTGTGTTCCATCTAGTATTTAAAAAACAAAACATTAAATAAACCGATGCATCTCAGCGAAACCGATCACACCTGTTTGCAAATGGATGACGTTTTCCCCCGTCTGGCAGTGCGATGATCTGTTTAAAGTACGTAGATTATGGGGACTGATTCCTCGGATTCCCATATCTCAACGCTCCAATATTCGGAGTCGTGATCGAATCTGATTCCGATGAGTCTTCATTATTAGCTCTTTCAAATCTAACTAGTTCCTCGGATTCCCAGTTCTCAGCGCTCCGGGACTATGACACTATTCGGAGTCATGACTGGATCTGATTCCGTTCTCTTTAATCTTCTTTAAAAGTAGCATATATCTATAAACATAAATTTTTCCATCTAATGTATTTCTTCAATGTTGCAGAACAAAATATGTATCCTACCGAATAGAAGAACCTCGAACAATTTTTGTTATCATTATATCAAATTAGATTGAAAAAGGACAATGCGGTATTGTCAGCAGAAATTTTCTTATTCTTCGGGATCTGCCTCCAATCTAAAAAATTATTTTTACACTATGTTTGTAGTAGCAACAAAGTATCAATTACAGTCATAAAATAATGTAATCTTAAAGTGAGTTTAGTTTTCATTATTTTTTAACTTTTATCATTTTTATATTCCAGAATTTCATTGTTGTTCTATGTAGAAAGGTGTTTTTAGGGAATCTCAAAAGTGCTGTTGAGAGAAATCAGTCCAGGGAGTGAACGGTTTGTTTGAGCTGATTTCAGCGATTCCACTCCTTGTTCAATCTTTCTGCTTTTGCCCCGTCCTTGTGCACCTCTCTTGATCCATGCCTGTTCCGAAAGCATTCATCAAGATCATTGCTAGTGCGCAATGAATCATTAAATAATCACTTCAGTGAACGAATGGTTCCGATCTGATCCCTTAAGGGGTCTAGGAACCCTCTATACCGACAATGTTAAATTGGCGATTCTCGATGTACCTTTTTTCAAAATCTGCTATAGATACACTCTTAAAATTTTCCGTGTAATTAAAGTACACCTACCTGATTATACTGAAATGAGCTTTTGAAACATTTTGAATTTTAGACTAATTTATAGAATATTTTATTAGGCATAGTAAAATTTAGCACTTTTCTCCCACAAATTTTTTTTCTTAGTTTATCACAAAAAGCTCATTTCAGTAAATATTAGGAAATATAATAAATAAGCCATAAAAATTTTAGGTACCTGGGAGCAGTGGTTCCTGAGAAAAAGTATATCGAGTATAAAAAAATCACGCTTGGAGAAAAACGTGTTTTTATGTAAAAATCCTCATTTATCAAAGCATTCAATGATGAAATATAATTAGACTTTTTACAGTTCTAATTTTCATAGAGATTAAAGTATGGTATTTTTAGAAAGCTAAAAGTGTAGAGAATTTAAAATACAAAAATCCCAAATCACTATTTTTTGAAGATTTTTGGCTTCCTTAAAGGAGCGGTTTTGCCCAGCTCTAGACCATTCGCCCGCCATCCTGAGCGCTGCATATCACTGGCAGCAGCCCATCAGTGGCCCCGTTTATAGTGGTGTAGAGAACACACAGACTGGACACTTCATGAATGGAATCACGTCCTCTTTACGAATGAGAGTCGTTTCAATGTGACAAACTACTCTAGGCGCCAGCTAACATGGGACACACTTTCACTCCGCTAACATCAGAGGAAAAGAGATCGTGTCGAGTGGCCGTGGCGTGCTTGTGTGGGTAGTCATTATGATGAGCGGATGGACGGAAATTCACATTTTCGACAGAGATTCTTTTATCGGAGTTCGTTACTGTAATGAAATTGTCCTTCCTTATGGGCGATTTTTCCGGTGTGCCATTGGTCCCGACTTTGTTTTTATGGATGACAATGCACTGCCACACAAAACTCTAATGCTACTGTGGAGCTCCTGGAAAATGAAGAAATCGACAGAATGCATTGGCCGGCGTGGTTCCCTGATTTAAATTCCACTGAATATGTGTGGGATACTTTAGGAAGATTCTTTGCATAAACGAGTACCCTCCGGAGAAAACCAAACTGCTGAAATCAGACGTTCCTTGAAGAATGGGAGCTCTTACCTCAAGCACTATTAAGTAATCTGGTGTTGAGTATCAATATATGATGCATGGCAACTATTGCAGTTAGTGGAGAACATATCCCTTATTACTAAGGCTCTTTAGTTTTTTGGTCTTCCGTTTGGCTGAATAGTTTTTTGTATCAACGTCATTCTGTCATTTAAAACCTTGTATGCGACCTATTCTTTTTTTGCTACTATACTTTCCTCATCCTTTAACTATTGCAACTATTATCCTTTAACCATACTTTCCTCATCCTTTAACTATTGCAACTATTATCCTTTAACCATGGCAACTATTGCAGTTAGTGGAGAACATATCCCTTATTACTAAGGCTCTTTAGTTTTTTGGTCTTCCGTTTGGCTGAATAGTTTTTTGTATCAACGTCATTCTGTCATTTAAAACCTTGTATGCGACCTATTCTTTTTTTGCTACTATACTTTCCTCATCCTTTAAGTACTACATTGTGCTCTGTAGTATGCATTTCATTTCTCCCAGTTTATTTATTTATTTATTCTTTTAGGGATTGCAGCTAAGAGCAGAAAAGTTGTTTAAGTTTTGCATACGAATTTATAATCGAATTAATTCTTTCATTTTCTTTTACAATCGCAATTTTTCAAACTCTGAACATGGAAATATAAAAACGGGCGAAATCGAAAACTATTCATAAATATAAGAGAAAATCAGAGTTGAATAGATGGAAAGTATTAAGATATAATTTTAAAATTAAGTTCTAGAGAAAATTAAGCTTTCAGGAGCGATAAGATTAAGTAATCCACTCTGCCTTCGCTGAGATTTGAACCACGGATCTTTCAGTTTACTATCTGGACGTCCCATGACGAGAGCACACAGGACGGAATGCGATAATTTCTTAAAAATTTATATTTCTAATAAAGATTATAAAAATTAGAATTCAAAGAGCTTTCTTCCCAGTGTTCAATATATTTCATTTTCAAGATGAAAGAAAATAATACTTAACGATAATGCTCGCAAGTTTAGAAAATTGATAAAATTTTTCTGTATAAGGCCATGAATGCAAATGAAGATCGAATGAATCTATCTTTTGCTAGCGAAAATTATTTGTTTTTAAAATTCATTTACAGTGTACTTTCAAAAATGCATGCTGAATTTAAACATAAGTTAAACACGACAGTGAGCACTTGAAATCGTACGTTCTATGTACTTCTTTAGAGCAGTTCAGAAAAAATTTTTGTAAGGTGAAAATTTAATGTATAGTAGTTCTCGTAGTTTTTGACATGCATAACGTGAATGCGAGCCTGTTTCCATTAGAACGTCCGTCACGAAGACAACCCTTACCTTAATCTTTGTGTCTTTTGCTATAACCCACTAAATGGAAGTGTAAACTGTCCATTCATTAGGCATTAAACTTTGAATCACTTAGATTTCTGTTTGTAATTTTTTATTCTTATGAAATAAAGTTTCTGTGTATTTCAATAGTTAATTGTGCTAAGCAATATAATTACGAATTCCATATCCACTCCTTTTTACAGATTGACAGTTTATTAAGTTTATATATCTTTATAAGAAACTTGTGCGTTTAGTTAATAAGCCACTTATTATATTGAAAGTGAAAAAAATTAATTTTTTAATATGAAAGTTCGAACCATAACAAATGTGAAACAAGTAAAAATTAAAGTAGCATTAAATTAGGGGGAGAAGACAATTTTTTCACGTTCCTTATTTTATGAAGAAAAATATCGTTACCATTCGATAAAAGAAAGGTGAGATGTCTTATATAAAATCGCAATGTGTAAAAAATTTTCAGAAGAATGTTAAGATAACTCGCCATCTAAAAAGCAAAAACACTTTTTAAATATATAAATAAATTTATCAGAAACGAAACGAATTTTCACCTTAATCTTTGTTATTAAGGTACCAGTAGTTTTTTTCTTCTGATTTATTCTTATAATATAGGTAAAAAAAACAGAAGTGATTACAGTACTGCAGTTGCCTTGCGACGGATACTACCTAAGAGGTTAAGTACGCAATTTAAACTCTTAAAAAAAGTAGAGCGAGAGAGTAGTTTCGGTAAACGATTTCATCACCGGTAACAGCATTTCTGAGAAAATTGAAAATTCTTTCCTTGCATTGAATTCATTCCAGATATTTATTCAAACGCAATGACTGAATAAGCAAAAACAAGTTTTCAAATGTAGTAACTAAATAAGCAGGATATTTTTTTCTTTTTTCAAATGCAATAGCTATGCAAACAAACAAAATAAATTCAGTTTCATTTCATAAATGCGCTTAAAGCTTAGGAAGTACGGACAGGACTCATTCGAAATGAAGCGAAATATTTCTTTCCTTTCTTTCTCCTGTTCTTCCGAAATGTTTTATTTTTACGCAGTGAAACAAACAAACAAACCAGAAAAAGCGATATTATTTTCAAATAAAAACATTTTCATAATTATATGCAATTCTTAGAGAGGCTTCTGTTAAAAACATTTAATGCGTTTCCAAAGAAAGGAAATTTGTTCTCTGTTCATAAAATATGTGAAAGTATGATTATTAATTCCTAGAAACGAACAGCGAAAGAAATTCGGAGGACTCCGGGAAAAAAAAGGAAAAAAAAAAACCCTGCACATCGGTTACGATGACATCGAACTGTTAAAAACTATTTATAATACTTAGTATTTTCTTTTATAATTTTTCTTCTTAAAAACTGTGCTTTCTTAAAATATCGACTTTCAAATTTTAAAATGCTTTATATATATATATATAATTTGTGTGGAGAAATTTGGTAACAATTGGGATTTCGTTTATTCCACAAACTGCTCTTCCCTTAAAAGAAATCTTCAATAGTTTACTACTGCTTCTCTGCATTTATTTCCTGAAATGCTTACAATTATAACAGAAAACAAATTGAAAGACTTCCTAAATTGCGCTTTACTTCATAACTATATTCAGTTTAATGGCACTATTTTCCAACAAATAAGCGGAATCCCAATGGGAAGCAATTCCTGCACACAGATTTGTAACCTATACTTATCTACTAAACATTTTCACTTTCATCGAGGACAAGACAAGAGAAATTTGAAGCTCTTTTCAAATACGTTCAGTCAAACTTGGAGAAAGGCCGCCGAGACGGAGAAGTGGTCAGTGACTCTGACTACCGTACTGAAGATCCCGGGTCTGAATCCTGGAGAAGGCATGGGTGTAAATTTTCTGTCCCTTCCCATGAAGCAACAGTATTAGTTACCTCCATGATAAGCAACCATCACTTCCAGCCTTAGTAGTGGTTAACACCTATAATGTTTAGTGGCTCGCTGTTGTGAAAAAACGATTTGGAGAAACCGATAGGAGATGAAGAAGATGGGAGACTCTTTGGACACGTGGGCTTGGCAGGCTAACTGGAAGTGAGCTTTCAAGCCAGTATTTGCGGGTCTAGTCAAATTACAAGTCATCTAACCAAGCTATCTGATGTTGGAGTCACCGCTTTAGATGCCGGGACTACTCACGTCGAGGACAATGTGTCGCCTTCCTTTGCAGAGCGAGACAAAGTACGATAACAGAATGATGCTATGCGCGCGAGGAAGCTAAATCCTGGGTCATACGCATATGGTCTCAAAACCATACGATTTCAACATTACTTCAAATAACTAGGGACAATTTATCCTCCACGAAAAGGCGGTATATTTTATTGGCTTTAATTATGCGTGCAGGCACTTCTTGAATACGTCTACTTCTTCCATGCACCCTCTACATACAATAAACATCCTATTGTAAATAATAACTTAAGAAATATATGTGTCCACAAAGCCTGAGTTCTTATTCAAGAAGTTTAGAAGGCCCTCGCATGCAGACCGACAAACATTTTGTAAAAAAACACTTTTCTGAACCCAGGAGATTCTAAAATGGATATTTCCTCCATCCAAAGTATCATTTTTTTAAGTAATTTATGAACACAAATCTCGGCTTACCACAAAATAATGCCAGCACAAAAACCTTCACAGCGCAGTGAAGCCGTACAAATAACGTAGTAACTGACAAACAATGTTAAAAACATGCCAAAAAATATCAAACTAAAAACTGACACCACTGCCTCAAGTCTTATGTGAGAATAATTTTTATTCGTATGCTATTTTACCAATAAAATGCGCCTGTGCATGCAAAAATATACGACTTATTATTTATTGCACTTTCGCAAGTGGTAGTGGTTTATTCTTAGCAAAAACAGGGCCTGCGCTACGTATTTTGCCACCCGGTGCAGTCTCTGTGAGTCCTAAATTCTATTGCCTGATGCCTTTAAAAAACTGATGAAACTAAAACATTTGACACTCCTAATTTCATTTGTCCATTATCTACCTTAATTTCTAAATTTTTCCATTCCTAAATTTTTTCTTTCGATGCTTCAATAAATTCTAAAGCATTTGTCGCGCTAAATTCTGCCACCTGGGGCGGCCGCACCAGTTGCACCTTCTCTGAACTTGTCACTCAGTACAAACATGATAAAACTGTTTTATGCTTATTATTACAGCTCAGTTTTGGAAAATAAGTTTCCACCTGCTCAATTGGTTGTCCTTGAAAAATGCAGCTGTTTGCCTTCCCCTAAATTGGGCCCTGTCAGCTTGTTCTCCATAACTTGGCAACTTTTCGTTACCCCTCAGAGTTGGTACCCGGTGCGGGCTTCACCTTCGCACCAGCCCAGCTACGCCACTGCATAAAACAAAATAACAAATGCTACAATCCTGGGTGTCTCTGTGTGTTGTGACATATCTCTGACACTAACATGAAAAAGATCAAGTCCACGAATTTTATTATGGTCAACAAATAGAGATTGCTCCTGTCGTTGATTTATGCCTTGAGGAATCTTACTAGAGACAGTACGATTTTGTCCAGCTCCACTCTAATTTTGGAATGTAATACCCCGAGGGACGGATCAGAGTGTTACCTAGGCCTTTTCTCTTTCCGCCAAGCTACTGAGCGAGCTTTATGCTCAACAGTAATTTAAATGTTCCCATGCCGCGAAGATAGTATACGCATAAAAAACATCCAGCCATTGTTGGGATTCAAACTTGGGTCCAAAGCTTATAACGGCTACTTTCTTACCACCATGCCAACAGGGAGGTTTAGGTATCTCTAAAAGAGGTTAAGACGCTGTGATTCGGGAGAATGTTATAATACTCACAGTAAGTTTGAAATCTAGGTTGTTAAGAACAACGGTTCATGTATATACTAATATATATATGTAAGCAGTTTATTATTGGAACGAGCATATATTCTTTTAGTCGTCTACACTATGGAAAAGTTTAAATTATTAAATTTCTTAAACAATAACAAATTTGATTAAATAAATATTTGAAAAACTAAATCGTAGAAGTTCAAAACTTTAATAGATTATTTAATAGACTCAATCTCACTTATTACGGAATTCAACATCAGACATTATATTAATATTCACACATATATCATACTTTTAAAGAAAGAAATATCAAGAATCCCATGCGTGATTAGGAGCGCTACTATTTCAGGAGTTTAATGTGACCTGCTTTACCACAGGTTATTCCAATCAATCTATGATTAAATGCTCTTAAAGAGCAGTTACATTATTCTAATTTAAGCTGGGAAAATATTGGTTTGGCTTACCACTTTGACACACTGCAAAGTTTGAGTAATAAGCGCTTTCAAATAAGTTTCACTTTCCAAAGTGTGATATTCATTCCATCATAAATCAAAATTAAATTATTTTGAAGCATTCTGACATTTGATTTCTCTGATGTATTTAAAACGCAATCATCAGAATACTGAAAGACTGGTGATTTTATGATTTTTTTTAACCGGATGCCTTCAGCATACGAATGAATCGTGTTAAGGAAAATCGGCACATTCAACCCTTCAAATGCAGTTATTGATTGTACGCTAGAAGTATCTAGCTTGTTTATGTAGGGTTAACTGCTTGCGAAAAAAAGATGTAGCAATAAGAATAGAGAAAAAGCTCTCCAACGCCAAGAAAAAGGTGACGAAAAATACTATTACTTGCTGCGCCTACTTGTAAATAATGATTCGGCTAGAGGTAAGTTGTAGCATTCAAGTCATTGTATCGACTTTGGATATAAACGGCCGGAAGCTCTAACCTGCTGCATTTCTTATTCTTGCCTATCCCCCCCCGACAAGTTCTTTTTTTTTTCCCCTGTCCGCGTTACTAATCTGCTTCAGGGAGAGCTAATAAAGTTTGCGTGGCGAAGTATGTGAGAATTTTTCTGTCTCCTCTTTTTATAACTGTGCCCGAACTGAGATATTTCACTGCTGAACAATGGCGTGCTGTCCAGAAAGTGCAGAAATATGTGCAATAACTTGCATTTTAATGTTCTTGCACAATTTCAAAAAAGCAAATGTAGAAGGAAAGATCCATTGTTGTGTTCTCGTCCCCTTACGGTAATGTTATCGTATTTTAAAAGCAGTTCACAAAGAGATTCCCTGTTTCTGAAAAGTACTTTTCTTCTATAAGTGTTTTCTTGTACAAATGTCCTTAAAATCCTGGCAAATAAGAATGATTTAATTTGGTATTTTATAAAGGAACGAGAATAATGGTATAACTATGTAGAGAAGGACAACAAGTATACTATGTATTTTATTTCACAAAAGACTGTTTTAGCATGAAACAGACACGTTAAGAATTATTTCAAATACTTGTTAAACCTAAGATCATGAATTATGAAAATTAAGATAAATTAGCTTTCTTTCGCTGCTCATAAATAAAATGATTAAATCCAGTTATAAAGCTCTCGTTAAATTATTAACGACACTATTTCTTCGTTGTTGTTAAAGTATATGATTTGCAGCAAATGCTTCCGATTGAATGAATTCAGATAAACTAGCAAGCATTTGAAATATCAAGCTGTGATTTAAAATTATTTTTAGAGAAACAAATTCCTTATAATTATGAGTTTTTTGCTGAGCTTATGAAATAGAAGAAACATAAAAGTAAGCAAGCGCTGTTTTTTGTTTTATGAAAATCATTAAAAAGCCGAAATTATTATATATTTTATGCAAAATAATAGAGTAAAGGGTAAGGAATTATTACAAGTACATGATCGGATAAAGATTAACTCTGTAGATTATGGAAAACAAAAAGCCATTGATTCGTAAATGCTTTTCTATTCCTGTTTCTGATAACTAAGCTTTATATACGCAATAGCAATTTTTAGTAGTTAGTGTTTATTTTATTGATTTATTCTACAACATAACTCAAAGTTTGTGCAACAAGTAAAAATTAACAAAATAAATCAACTTAAGAAATAAATCAAAAAATTCACTGTGCAAAATTTCAGGTAAAAAACGTTATTAAACATTAATGTACGCATAATACACTCTCTTTCATTAGATTTGTCCGTTTCAGCAAGTTTTAATACTGCAATGTGAAGCCCATAATTTTTGCTGTCATAATTCGTTGCATAAGAAGTTTTCAGCTACCAGGAGAATTATATTTTTGTTTTAATGTTAAAAACGAAATTCTTTTAATATTTAAGCAGAGTTCATCACAGCTGCAAAATGTTTCTGCTTCAATTTTTATTGGTTTCTAATTGAAATAATGTCATCAGCTTTATCAAAAACAGCGCCCCTGCAGGATACATTGGTACCTCCTTTGTTGGCGAAGTAGTAGCCATCTGTTTAGCCCTACAGCAATTAATAGCTTTTCATTACAAGTTTGCAAAAACAGTCATTTTTTCTGATTCCCAAACAGCCATTCAATTAATTAGCTCTGTTGAACACCCATTAACACCTGAAATTTTGCAATGCCAAGAATTCCTGAGAACTCTCACTTTAAAGGGGAAACAAATCGTCCTCCAGTGGGTGCCCGGCCATTGTGGCCTTTGGGGCAATGAACAAACGGACTTACTTGCAAAACGAGGTGCCAACTTACTACAACATCCAAATACAGCCGTTTCTTATTGGAGGATTAAACTGTTTTTAAAAAGTTTATTTACATCTAATACTTTACGAGATCTTCAGACTCGTACAGCCTTGAAAAGTTGGAAAATGGTAAGTCCTTCTCTTATTCCCGATAATCCAAAACGTACTGTTGCAGCTTTCCGTTTGTCTACAGGACACGATTGCCTTGCCGCTCACCTGCACCGTATAGGCATTTCAAGGCGATCCTATTCGCCCACTTTGCAATTCTGGAGAAGAAATGGACAGGAACCACCTGCTTCGATGTGGGACTCTTCGTGGTCTTACAGAAGAGTCGAGATACTGGGAGGCAAGAGGGCTTCTTAAGCAATGACTTCGGTCTTTTTGTTCTTTGTTCTATTGTTTGTAATCCTTTGTTTGTAAGATTCTAGTTCTTTGTAACTTTTTGCCTAGCCTTTTGAAATTTAAAAAAGAAAGTGTTATCAAAAACTTAGGTTTCTTTCAGATCTTTAATGCCATAAAAACTGCTGTAATTTTTAAGATCCTTCAATCTGCCCACTAAAATATCACTATGCTTTTTTCAAATTTACAGTCACATCTTTCAAAACACGTCGTGTTTTATTCTAATTTTAAAACGTTTTGCTCTTTAAATTGAATTTCCTTATTAACGTTTCCAGTTTTCGTTACCTTTTTCTACTTTCATTAGAAACATTTGTAAAACTATTATGCTTTCATCTGCATTAACAGTAAAGTCTGTTTAATTGGCAAAATTCAACTTTTTAATGTGGGACTCATGCACAAAATAGAGCGTTTCAATAGTATTTGACATAAATTCTTCTCTTTTAGATAATATTGCTCTGCTATCGAAACAAAACCTGAGTTCTTGCAGCTTATAAAATAAAAATTTGCTTCTCGAGACTTCATGTTTAGGTATCGTCCAGTTTGCAGTGAAAATTACCCAAGAAAAATGTTATTCAATCTAAAAGCACCATCTGTTTTACTTAAATTTCATTTAAACAGAACCTAGGTTTCTGACTATGGCATAATACACAGTCCAGTCACATTAATGTGACCACCACGTACTTTCCATGTCAGAGTTAAATAACCAATCACAGAAGGCAGGTGGCAGCACAGTGCAGTTGAGCGTATATAAAGGGTGTGTGAGGGCTTCGGAAAACATTTCAATCGTTGGCGTAATGCAGAAACGAAGCGATTTATCCGACTTCCAAAAGGGCATGATCATTGGCTTTCGGGCCAAGGGTGGAAGCATTTCCGAAACGGCTGAGTTTGTGAACTGTTCGCGTGCCGCCGTGGTAAAAGTGTACCGTGCATGGCAAAATGGGACTGTCCAAAATCAGCGACGTGGCAAATGTGGTGCACCACGGGCCATAGATGACAGAGGCGAACGACGGTTGCGGAGATGCGTTCGGGCAGATAGACGGGCTACCGTTGAGCAACTGACCACCAAAATGAACCAAGGGGCTACCAAAAGTGTCTCCCAAAGTACTATTCAGCGAACATTGCTGCGTCTGGGCCTCCGAAGCAGACGCCTGGTTCGTGCACCTATGCTGACTGCTGTTCATCGACGGCGAAGGCTAGAATTTGCACGCCAGTACAGCAGCTGGACGTCCACTGAGTGGCGACAGGTTGCGTTTTCGGATGAATCGCGTTTTATGCTCCATCGGACAGATGGACGTTGGCGTATAAGGCGTGAAACCTCTGAAAGGAACCACCCTGCAACCATTGCCGGAACGGTCCAAGCTGGAGGCGGGAGCATTATGGTCTGGGGAATGTTTTCCTGGCATTCTCTAGGTTCACTGATCATTGTGGAAGGCACAATGGATCAATACAAGTACGCATCTGTCCTTGCGGACCATGTTCACCCCTACATGCGCATTGTTTTTCCTCAGGATGATGGCATCTTCCAGCAGGACAATGCGAGGTGCCATACAGCTGCCAGTGTACGTGCGTGGTTCGAAGAGCACCAGGATGAGTTTACCGTCCTCCCCTGGCCAGCAAACTCACCTGACTTAAACCCAATCGAGCATCTGTGGGACCATCTCGATCGAGTTGTTCGCGCCATGGATCCTCAACCGCGTAATCTAGCGCAGCTGGCCACGGCATTAGAGTCGGCATGGCTCAACATCCCAGAGAACACCTTCAGGGACCTATGTGACTCTCTTCCTGCACGTCTCGCAGCAGTCCGCTCTTCGAAAGGTGGTTATTCTGGCTTTTGACAGATGGTCACATTAATGTGACTGGACTGTGTATCTATAACGTTCATTAAAGTGCTCGGATTTCTTTTAAACAAATAAGTAAAACGTGTTAAAAAATAAATTTAATCTAGTTAACGATCCCAGGAAATGATCAGGATTTTTTTTAATTCTCATAAAATTTAATAGAATCTATATGGAAGTTTGGGAAAACCACACCTCAATTTTTCAGAAAGACACCCTAGATTACATTTCTTTAATCATAAAGCTAACTCTTAATTTTTATAACCCTAGAGAAACATGTCCACACTAAATACTAAAATTTTCAAGTAGGGAATATTCTTTTTTTATTAAGGAAGACAGCTAGACTTAACTTTAAACTTTGTTTGGTCTACTTCTTAGCATAATTATAACTTAAAAGCACTAGATAAAAAAAATAACTTAAATTTTATTTCAACCAAAACTTGTGGTATAGCGTTCGCAAGAACTGAAGATTCTCTAGCGTGCAAAAAAGTTTCAGTAACTGCTTTAAAAATCTTTAATAATTTATAATTTTCCTACCTAATCAAACAGATATCTAGAAGTACTCTACTCTCTCTTCTAATTTCAGCTCTCTAAGTTTGATTAATTTCAACTTTCACTTTCTAAACGGTCTCAGGTCACGGTCAGTGAATAGCATAGGAGCAATTTCAAGAAGGATAAACACTTCCTTCTAGAAGGAATTAATTTCACTTCGCTTAAGTACCTAATTCATTTAAGAAACTACAGTCTTTAAACTTATTCTGACGTAACTGATGTGTGCAATGAACTATTAGACCTGGGTGAGTTATTAAGCTGGAATAGCAGTGAAACAGGATCGTTTAAAAACTCATTTTTAACTGTTGGAAAAAGTAGCTGTCACACTTCATGAATTTTAATACCTCCAATTGCATATATAAATGTATATACTAGTTTCGCTTATTTATGAACTTAGTATAAGGTAAAGCTTTACGTGTATTCCTTTTGTATTGTTTTGCCAACTTCTCTTTGAATTGTCCTGTCTTGTGTAAAAGACTTAATCCCAAACCATCTATGTAAGCGCAAATTTGAAGAGGAGAGGGAATTCTTTACTAAAACTACGCATGTGAGAAATCGCAAATAATATCTTCCGGAAAAGCTGGTAGAGAATTTGACAACTATTATTTTATGGCTAGAGGTGAAATCAATGGAAACACATTATTTAGGAAATCTTCTTTTCGTCTAAACCTGATTGTTTAGACCTCAGTGGATCCTTTTAATAACATCCCATTTCTTTCCCGAGAAAAAAAGAACAATATTATGAATTTTTTTAAAGAAAAGAACTGTTAGTAAGGCAGTTTCTGATAAAATATTTACGAATTAATATGTAGTTCTTTTTCAGCACCTATATTAAAATACTTCGTACAGCCTTATTTTAATTTCCTCTGAATGTAAAGATTTTCTTAAGACTTCTTAAAGATCCTCTCATACAGAAAATATAGCCATTGTTTTCAGAAGATGCAAATTAGTTCAGTACTAATGAAAGCGCATGACTATCTGTAATTATTTATAAAATTTGGTTCACAGTTATAAGTTCATAGTAATAGTAAAGTCACAATATTTAATAAGATATCTTTCTTTCTACTTCCCTATAACTGCAGTCTCACTTGTTCTTATAGTTCTGTCTGCTACTCCTTAAGCCTCAAATCGTCCATAAATAATTAGAGAAGATGAATGTGCAGCTGACTCAGCGAAATCCTAAACTGAATGTCAGTTCGTGCTTGCTTCGCTGTGACTGGTCGGTTTTTACGCTAGGATGATATAAAGTTCAACAGTTAGAAAAGGAAAGGTTCGCCGTGACCTTTGCAGGTAGTTTCTAGCAGTTGATCTTTGTCAGTAAGACGAAAACAATCACTACACGGGCAAATCTATTTTAAAATTTAGGGAAGCTCGTTCTCTGAACGCATTAAGGGAGAAGAAAATTACGCAAATACTTTAAAAAGTTTTAGAACCTGGCTCTAAACATCTAGGAATAATATGCAGTGAAAATGCATTAAAGTAAAAACACCTTCAGGAATAAGAAAAATGTCAACAAGATTTTATTCATTTTCACTTGCTAAAAGTAAATGGCGTATACGTTTGTATGCGACTGGAATATCACTGACTGTCACTAGAAATATTTTGGACTTTGTTTTCTCTATTAATAAAATTTTTTCTATGATGTCTTGAGTAAAATCCGAGCAAATCTTCTCTGGGGCTCATAAACGATAAATTATGGGTATCTTTCTTCACCATTTGTGTATGTCATTGTAATGGTGCTGAGAAAGTCGGTCTTATTAGAGAAATTGGGATTTTTATTTTTTTACATTTTGGCCAAACCGCTTTCTAGCATGCTTTCGGAGCTGCTGGTTTTAATTCAGTTAACGTTGGTCTAATTTGATTCATGAAATCCATAATTGAAATTTCTTCCACACATCAATGATTGTTTTTCCACTATTCAATTTATCCAAATCATGTGGAATCGACGTTTTACATAGCATGTTTTAAATGTCGCAATTTTGCCAAGTCAAGTGCATTGACAAGAATCAGGAGAACTTTAGATTCGAAACCTTTCACATTCAAATAACGTCTAC
Organism: Stegodyphus mimosarum; assembly: GCA_000611955.2. Classification (NCBI taxonomy): domain Eukaryota; kingdom Metazoa; phylum Arthropoda; class Arachnida; order Araneae; family Eresidae; genus Stegodyphus; species Stegodyphus mimosarum. Next base: position 68,771 of record KK117740.1, read on the forward strand.
ATTTGGGAAAAAACATTTGAACCATTCTGCAAAGAGAGATGTTGAAAAAAAAACCACTCTGTAAAGATAGATAGATAAATCACTGGGGCCTTCTTGTTCGCCATCCAGTGAACAGGCAGTTTATTGCCATATACAATTCTCATTCAATGTAGGTTTAGGGCTCTATCTACCAGCATTGGTTTCAATTTACGATCATCTGAAGCGTTGAAGCAAAATAATAAGGTCACACTATCTTTAACTACCTGAAAACTACCAAAATTTTCCTGAAATTTGGCAACATACGCTCTGTTTGGAACTCTTTTCCAAAAAAACAAAACACTTGCATCTGCATTCTGCACTAAATCACGAGTTACTCCTGCATCTTCAATAATTTTAGCAAATTCTCGCAAGAATACTTTAGATTCTTCTGCATATGGAGTTTAACCATTAATTTTTATATTATGAACAGCATGCTTTTTAAGAAACCGTGCATCCAACCTGTACTTGCAACAATTTCAAACTTTTTGTTTAACTGAGATGAGCATTTTTGTAACATATCTTCTATCCATATTTCCAGAAGTCTTCTCCATTTTTTCCTTGCAGATATCTCTTGCATATGGTAATGAATTAATATTAACTTTTATTCCAGAACGTACTAACTTCATAATACTTCCTAATTGCGGCTTTATTTTTCTTAGTCCTCACGGTAGCTTCATTTGCACCAAAATGCTTTTCCTATACACATAGCATCTTGTCCAGTCGCAAGAAGATCCGAAAGTTTGAATTTTAAGTTCGAAAGAAATTGCTTTATATTTCGTTTTGGTAATAAGTGAATTACGTGAATATAAGGGCTACCGAAAAATATATAAAAAATGGTAAAATAACAGTTTATTGATTTTCAGCAAAATTAATAAATTTATACATGCATAAATTTGATATGCATAAATCGCAGAATGCATAAAATTTATATATGCATAAATCGCAGAATCTTTCACTCTGAAACAGAGCTACTTACTATATGCCTTCTAATGATACAAAATGCCTATTTGAGTTCCGAATTCTAAATACACGCAGCTTGGAAACAAAAGAAAAATTTAATACATTTAGTCACGTGACTTAACGACACCGTGGAGAGGCGCTACATTGTCCTTCACTAGCTGTTATGCAATCTATTCGTGCGTGCATGTACTACTATGCCATAAATAAAAAGTGCTTTTCGTAGAATTTAGGGAAAAAGTGTTCTTAGAAATTGGCTTGGCCCGTTCGTGTTAAATCAAAATGAGAAGTGTAAAAATTAACGAAATATTTATTTTGAATTCTTATTAAAGCAAATTCATGTAAAAAAGGCTCACGTAAAAATAGAATTCCGTGTACTTTGAAGTTAAGTTTATCAATCAAACTATTTTACGCTTTACTTATGTTAGGAATTGCGAATTGCTTATCTGTTTGTTGACATATGTTTATACACTCACCGAAAAAAAAACCCAACACCGAGAAAAAACTATTGTAGAGTAATGAAATTTTGGCAATACATTTGTGTAAGTAACACATTTAATTGATTAAAGTTTTAAGATCACAGCTTAATGCAAGCGAGAGAGGAGCCATTTCAAATGTGAAATGCTAGTACATTAATAACCGGTATAACTGCCAGAATTTTGAATGTAAGCATGGAAAAGTGCATGCATTATGTCTTACAGTTGCCGAATGTCAGTTTGTGGGATGGAGGTCAAGGCCTAGTTCACTTGTTGGTCAATACAGGGACGGTTAATGCTAGATGTGGATGACGCTGGAGTTGTCGTTCAGTTATGTCCTATACGTACTCGACTGGAGAAAGATCTGGTGATCTAGCAGGCCAAGGCAACATATCGACACGCTGTACAGCATGTTGGGTTACAACAACATGCTGTACAGGGTTACATGTTGGGTTACAACAACTACATGCAACAACATACGGTATGACAGCGAGCGTTATCCTGTTGAAAAACACCCCCTTGAATGCTGTTCATGAATGGCAGCAGAACAGATTGAATCACCAGACTGACGTATAAATTTACGGTCAGGTTGCATAGAATAACCGCGAAAGTGCTCCTGCTGTCGTGCGATATTGTTTCCCAGATCATAACCCCAGGTATAGGTTCAGTGTATGTAGGCCGCAGACAGATTGATTACAGCCTCTCACCTGGGCTCTTTCTAACCAACACACGGATATCACTGGCAACAAGACAGAACCGGCTTTCATCAGAAAACACAACAGATCTCCACTCCGCATCACAACAGATCACACTTCCTCCAATGATGAGCTGTAGCTTGACATCACTGACGTTGCAAACGGCAGTGGTTTGAAGGTAGTGGAATGCACGCTACAGGGAACTCAGAATTGTCCTTCAAGTAACCGATTTCTAAGACTTCCTTGTATCGCTGTGGGGCCAAGTACAGCTTGAATTTTTGCTGCAGACGCAGTACGATGCGCCGCAGCCATACGCCTCAATACTACCACGTGACCTCCCTGAACTAGGTCTTCTTGTGACAGTATCTTCCCTTGACTATTGTTGCCAACAATCATGTACAGTGGGTACATTTCTGGTAAATCTTTCTGCAGTGCTGTGGAAAGAAAACCCACCGTCTCGTAGACATATTACACAACCTCGTTCAAACTCACTGAGCTGTTGATAGCGGCTTCTTCGTCTTCTTAAAGCCATTGTTGTCTAACATCATTACATCAAATCTCAATGATGAATAAAACTCTCGAAATTTACGAAGCTTATTTGAAACAAACCTGACTTGCATGTCCATTGTGGCACTACTAGCGCCACACTAGCGCGAAATTTGAATAGACATCATATTTCAGTTGTATAAAACACGCCTAACAAATTTCGTTTATAGCACAACTCCTTCTTGGTTTTGGGATTTTTTCCCTTCAGTCTATACAAACAAACGTTTGCCCCATTTGAATGTTAACGTTAAACTGCATTTATTTAGAACTGCGCATTTCTGCTTTGATTTAATTCGATAACCAGTGCCGTTTTAAACTTACGGGCACTATGGACACTGACCAGAGGTTGTCAAATTTACTGTTATTCTTGACAGAATTTATATTAATAAAGTATGTGGCAATTATTCTCAAGCTTTACTAATAGTTAGTTTTATTTTAAAATCTGTAAAGAGTTTTTATCTTTTATATATATACTTACTGCCGATAACATATTGATACTGTATATTATTTTTTATTGCTCATACTTTACTATTGATAACTATTGATACTATATCATTATTACTGTTAACAGATAGTATTTATTTTTACTACTGATAGCAGGTTATCTCCACAGATCCAGAATCGGCTGTATCTGGCAAGTAAGACTTTCTGTGGATTATGAAATGTTTTCAGATCTAGATTTTTTTCAAAGAAAACGACGTTTTTGGTGTTCAAAATGGTTGTCAGATATGTTTTCAGATATGCTTCTGAGACTTAGGGCAATGATAAAGCTGGAGGAGAATCGTATAGCAACGTTTAAAATAAAAATTGGAAGTCTCGATGGTATTAATGAAAATAATATTTGGAGGAGGAGATACAGTTTTGGGCTTTATAACATATATAGACAATCTGATATTTATAAAAATTAGCTGAATGAATTTGTAGCTTACGTGATCCGAATGCGAAATAGCAATGTTGTAAAAAAAAATATTTCTTTTTGAACCCACTGAAACCCTAAAGCGGAGAATACCGCACCTAACACGTACTGATTTAGTGCAGTCAGATTTGGAAATAATTAATCAGAGGAAATGGTGATCGAATATAATCAAAGAGTCATCGTGGAGAAATCTTCAAAGGAAGGTCTACTATGGACTGTCTGGCGCCTATGACGATGATGAGTTTTGCGTTAAACTCAAGCCTAGTCTTCTTGTCTCGTCACAATACTCGTTTAGAGGAGAAAGTTTTGAAAAATGAATGCCAAACGTCTTCATTTAAATGCAAAAGGTTAATCTGAACTATAAGCCCATTAAATTCTAGCCCTTAAACTTGGTCGCTGCCGTATTGCCCTGAGTAAGCTTTCCTACGGTAATCAGGAAGCTAATACGAGAGTTAATAGCTGTACTTGCTAAGTATTAGTTTTAAGGCTTTTGAAGTACAGCAGATCCGACTCAACTGTTGTAGTTTTAAAATTTAGGATATTTTTGAATAAATCGAAATTTTTTAACCTGGGCAATTCACCTCCAACCAAATTTTATTTAAGGAGAAGCAAGCGTTTTAATTTGTATTATCATTTTAAGTAATAAAACCACTAGGTATGGCTAATAAATATCTGTTGGACTTTAATTTCGGGTTGTGTGTTCTATTAAACAATTAGCCACCAGCTTGAGGCGGTTAGATAACTTCTGTTGTTATATGTTAAGTAATAAGGTCAGTTTTCAATTTTAAGGTTATTTCATGCCATAGAATTCATAAGTTCCTATAACACTTCTAAAGTCCGCGGTCATAATTCCTTTAGATGATCATGTTGGTAAATGCAAGCACGTAACTCTTTTAACCATTACCTATTGTGTTATTCTAATATCTACACCAAATTCCGAAAAATAACTTCTTTTGTTCAAATATGAGCCAATTTGCATTCCATACGTAATCATATAATCTAGAACAAATGAAAAGTAAATTTCGATGCTTGTTTACTTGTGGATCTTAAGTTAATTGGTCACATTTTATACATTAAAGACAGGCTAAGTTAAAATATAATGTTCGATAGGTTAAATGCAATAGCTGCATTTTTGACCTAAAAGTTATTTTTAAAACAAGTTCAGCTTTTCAGAACGTAACCCCATTCTAAATTAAAGACAATCTGTAGATTATTTAAAATGTTCCCGGATTTGTAATTTAATGGTTCTGTTGCATAAATATACTCTTCATCATAAATAAAATTACATGGCAAATATCCTTCACAGTTAGTTTTTGAAGTGTAAATTTGTGGATTCGCGTGACTGAATTCCGTGAGAAACGGTTTAAAGATTTAAAAATATGAACAAGAAGTTTTATGAGGATTTTTTTCTTTTCTTTTTTGCATACTAATTACGTACCTTTCTTTGAACGCAACCCCCCTTTGCAAGAAGACGGCGTGACAAAACTAAAACTAAAATGAATCCACTTTTTCGGCGCTATTTTAAGAGCAAGCAATGAGTAAGAAGGGGAAAGAGGCAAAAGAGTGAGAGAGAGCGGGAATGTTGGAAAAAGAAGACATACACAATAACGAGGTGGTTAATGTCAAGAAGTAGTGTTCGCAGTAAGAATGACATTTCCTGCCTAACTACTTTGTTTTTATTTTGATGCAATACTTTTTATTAGCACTTAGAGAAGCAGCTGGATTTACTGGAATGTTAAACGACTTGAGGAAAGTTATTAATCTTACCAAAGAACGCAAACGAAGGGGAAACAAGTATTATCAAGAAGCTGTGTGCAAAAAGAAGGTTTAAATCAAAGCAGAAATTAAATAATCAAAGTTTGTGCCACTTATACGATGTTATGAACGCTGGGAGAAGGATAAATGGCTAAGAATGATAAATACTTGCTGCATTCACACAAATATAACTGTCAATTTCACAAACCTTGTTCAATCAACCTCCACTAAAATTGCATATTTTTGTCTTTTATATCCAGATTTTCTAGCCATTTAAAATAACCGAAACCTCTCTGTTATTAAACAGATGTCTTTTTACGGTTCGTTATTGAAATATGACATATAGATATTATTCTATATATATATATATATATATACACTCACGTTTGTGAAAATTGCAACACCATGAAGGACTTACGCGAGTGAGCTGAAATTTTCAGGAAATGCAAAGTAGCGCATGATATGCAAATGATTAGAATTGCAAATCCGTAGCGCATGCGTATGCTGAGCAGCGCCCTCTGAACGGCTGATGGATCCGAATAAATAGACGGCTGTAGCGAGGCGTGTATGGTTATCGGTGGTTATCTGCTAGTGGTAAACGTTAACTCAATCTGTACTTATGCCTCGTCGACGAAAGAGAGCGAGATTTGAACAACTTACAGAGTTTGAACGAGGGAGAATCATCGGCCTTCGTGAAGCTGGATTGTCGTATCGTGCAGTAGCCTCTCGTGTGCAGCGTAACAGCAGCACAGTGATGCGCGTTTGGAAGCAGTGGACGGACGAGTGTCGGACAACTCGGAAATCCGGGAGTGGACCCCGAAATGTGACGTCAGCTCGCGATGATAGACACCTGGTCCGCATGGCGCGGACGGACCGTACAGCTTCCTCTAGACAATTGGCAGCACTGTGGTCAATAGCTACAGGTGTTTCATTGTGTGCTTCATCAATTCGTAGACGTCTGCTGCAGTGTGGACTGCGCGCACGGACTCCTTTATACAGGATCCCCCTAACGCACGACCATCGCCGCCTGCGGCTACAATGGGCCAATCAGCATAGAGACTGGCGTGCTGATTGGCAGCATGTCGTGTTTTCTGACGAATCCCGCTTTAATTTGTGGTACCATGATGGCCGCATTCGTGTCAGACGCTATGCCGGTGAACGCCACCTTCCGGAGTGCATTATCGAACGCCACAGTGGACGAACACCCGGAGTTATGGTCTGGGGCGCCATAGCATATCATAGACGATCTCAATTGCTACGAATTGTGGGCAATCTGAACAGCAACCGGTATATCCGTGAAGTTCTACAGCCCGAAGCTGTTCCCTTCCTTCAAAGCTTGCCAGGCGCTGTATTTCAACAGGACAATGCCCGCCCTCATACTGCTCGGATTGTTAAATCCTTCTTTGCAGCGCAGCAGGTACAGCTTCTTCCTTGGCCTGCGTGTTCCCCGGATATGTCGCCAATTGAACATGTGTGGGATGTCATTGGTCGGCGTCTTGCTCGTGATCCTCGTCCTGTTGCGTCTGCAGACGAACTTTGGGTACGCGTACAAACGATATGGAATGCTCTTCCTCAGTCAGACATTCAAACTTTGTTTGACTCCATGCCACGTCGTGTAGCAGCACTTATTGCGGCGCGTGGTGGCCACACAAAATACTGATTCTGATCTCTTGTTCTTGTTTGTTTGCTTTGAACATTTAATCATTTATTTGTACCACTACCACTCAACTGTGTATTAAATTGCATTCAATTATGACGATTCCTTCTTGGTGTTGCAATTTTCACAAACGTGAGTGTATATATAGGATTACAGGATCAAGAGCACGAGATAAGTATAAAGTGAATTTATTACGAAATTACTAGTATGAATGAAAGATGATAAAAGATGGGATGATAAACTGACATAACTAAGGATAACGATAACCCCAAGACTAAGAATAGTCCACGAATTTTTCATGCAATAATCAACAGTACACAGTTTGGCTTATCTTGTTGAATCTCGGGAATAAGATCAGGATTCACAAATGCTGGTGGGTACTAAGGATAACGATAACCCCAAGACTAAGAATAGTCCACGAATTTTTCATGCAATAATCAACAGTACACAGTTTGGCTTATCTTGTTGAATCTCGGGAATAAGATCAGGATTCACAAATGCTGGTGGGTTCTGTAACAACAACTGGGACATCATCCCTCCTCCAACTTCCTGGAAGGCAAGTCAACTGAGAACACGTCTGTTCTCGTCCACGTTTGGAACTCGTCTGCTCCACATCACCTCTGGTACTCGTCTAAGCTGTTTTGCGCTGCGCTGGGCTGGCGGCAGATGACGTCACCTCACTGGCGTTTCTGATTTCCCACAGTCGGCCATCCTGGGAGACATCGCCCCCGATGTCTGCTGTATGGGCATCACTATCATCATGGGGTACCTGTAAAGATAATAAAAAAACGAAAAAAAGTATCAGGTCCTTAAATTTGAGCTGACACAAATATCAATTATTTGACCATGGCTTCATATGGTCAGCCGCAGTAGATGTCATATTTGGTCCTTCATGGCATCCTACTTTTTCGACTTCGTATCTGTCATTCGATTTAATGGCTATGACTTTGTACGGTCCGTGAAATTTAGGTCGTAGTTTCAAACCAGTCCCATACTGAGTTCGTTGAATTGCTACCAAGTCGCCAATCTTGTATAGTCTCGGTTTCTTCCGTCTTCTGTTAAACTGTTTACGATTCTCTTGTTGTAGCTTCAAAATATTGTTTTTTGCATCTTCTCTCATTTCATCACGTTCTTGCATCAACTGCTTTAAATATTCTTCATTCAATATTTCGCTGATCCTCAGATCTTCCTTGTTTTTCATTTTCGTACCTATGAGTAATTCAAAAGGTGAATACTTCGTGCTTCTCGTAGTTGTACTATTGATTATTCTTTGGACATCTGGAACATATTTAAACCATTTTGTTGAATCTTCATGTGATAATTTTGACAAGACAGGAATTAAAATCCTATGGATTCGCTCAATCTGTCCGTTGCCTCTTGGAATACCGGTAGTAATTGTGACATGATCTATTCTTTCCTCGGCACAATAAGCTGCAGATTCTTTCGACGTAAAGGCACTACCACGGTCAGATATAATTCTAGCGGGATTTCCAAATACAGTCTGTTGTTGCCTCAATTTTGAAATAACTTCTTGCGCAGTTGGTGATTTCACTGGGTAGAACCAAGTAAATTTCGTAAAAGCATCAATCACGGTTAAAATGTGCTGGTATTTTTTGTTCGTTGATGGAAGTGGTCCAATAAAGTCGACATGGTACGTACTTAAGGGAACGTTTTCCTTCGGTATAGGATGAAGAAATCCTTCTGCTTTTCCCTGCTTTTTGTTGTATAGTATACATTCTATGCAATTAGCAATTACTTTTTCAACTTTGTCTTTCAGTCTAGGAATATAGAATTCTTGCTCTACAGCATTTGCAGTTTTCTCTACAGCAAAGTGACCTCTTTTATGTACCTTCTGTATGATTTCGTTTTGTAATGTTTCTGGCACTACTAGCAGATCTTTTCCATTTTCCAATTTATACAAAATACCATTTCTCAGAAAGAATCCATTGTCTTCTCCTTTCTCGACTAAATTCTTAATCAATTTCACATGCTCATCTTCATTTTGTTCTTGTGCTAAACGAATTTTCTCAGTTACATCGGTTGTATATGATGTCAAAGTTAAAGCATTCCTACTTAAAGCATCAGCATGTTTCATTTGGTTTCCTGAACGATGTACAATTTCGTAATCGAATTCTTCAATGAACATTGCCCATCTTGCAATCTTAGGAGTTAAATCTTTCTTATCCAAAGTTTTCTGGAAAGCGCTACAATCTGTTACAATTTTGAATTTGGAGCCCAACAAATAGTTTCTAAACTTCTTAAGAGCTTCTATAACTGCAAGGGCTTCTAATTCGTAACTACAGAGTTTCTCTTGCTGCGGTGAAGTCTTCTTACTCATATACTGGATTGGGTGATAACTACCATCGTCAGACAATTGGAGTAGTACAGCACCAAAGCCTTGACTACTAGCATCGGTATGAAGTTCTAATGGATATCCTTGCTTAAATATGTGTAGAACAGGTGCTTGAGAGAGAATTTCTTTTAATCTACAAAAAGCTTCTCGTTGTTCGGAATCGAACTTAAAACCAGTACCTTTTCTAAGTAAATCACTAAGAGGTTTGGCTATCTTAGCATAGTGTGGAATGAATTTACGAAAATATCCCGTTAGTCCTAAAAAGCTTTGTAGTTGTTTACAGTTACGCGGTTGTGGAAAATTTTGGACAGCAACAGTTTTGGAAAGTGATGGTCGAATAGTTCCGTTTTCAATTACATGTCCCAAAAATTCAATTTTTCGCTTTAAGAACTGGCACTTTCTGAAATTTATTTGCAATCCGTATTCCGAAGCGGTTTTGAAGACTCTCTCTAATTTTTCTAAACATTCAACTTCATCCTTAGCTGGTACGATTATATCATCCATATAAATAATTAGTACACCTTCATTTAACAAGTCTCGAAACACCGAATAAATATACCTTTGAAAAACATTTGGACTAATACATAGACCAAAAGGAGCTTTAAGAAATTCGTAAATACCATTGTGTGTCACGAATGCGGTGTATTTCGTGCATTTCTCATCTATGTCTACGTGGAAAAAGCCATTTTTTAAATCTAATGTAGTGAAGATTTTTGCTTGCTCCAAACGATCGAGAATTTCTGGAATTAAAGGCAGTGGAAATTTGTCTTTGATAATCTTCTTATTTAATTTCCGAAAGTCAACGCATAATCTTTTAGAACCGTCCTTCTTGTTACACAAAACTATAGGTGCTGAATAATTAGAATTACTAGGTTTTATTATACCATCTTTTAACCAATCTTTAATTTGCTCGTCAACAATCTTTTGTTCCGCAAAAGACATGTATCTTCGATTTTGACAGACCGGAATATCATCACTTAAATTTATTTGCATCTTGAAATCGGATTGTTTACCTTTTTGAGGCTGGTACAAATTAATTAATTTACACAGTCTTTCTTTATGTTCGGCATTCGAAATATGAATTAAATCAATCTGGTTGACAGAAATAGTATTCACCACATGAGCAAGGTAATTAGATTCCAAGTTACTTCCGCTTTCAGGGGTAAAAGAACTATCACTGTTTACATTAAAAGAGACGTTAGATGATTGCGAAAGGTCATAAACATTCCTAATTGGCACGGCGATATTCAAATTTCCCATAACACAATAAGCGTTACCATAAGCATTCCGAGATGACTCAGCTCTTATAAAATTCGCATTACTTTTATTCCGTTCAGAGATTATTTGAAGGCCATTCTCAGTGAAGGATAAGTTTAACTGATTTATTACATCTAAACCTAATACAATTTGATTGCATAATGATTTAATAACATAAATTCTCGTATGAAGTGAAAAACCATCAATTAAAATATCAGAAATAAAAAAGCCAACGGGAGAAGTTTCCTTCGCCTCGATACCGATCAATACTATGTCACTAGGATTTAATTTTGGAGAACCAATTTCTTTATGTAACTCTACACTGCATATTGTAACATCTGAACCAGTGTCAACTAGACTATCAATTAAATGATTATTTATTTCTACAGTTTTCATAATTCTACCGTTATTTGGAATTTTCTGAACCAACGATGTTTGCTTCTCGCTAATTTCGTTTTGACAGTCGGTCGATTTATGTCCGAACTTCTTACATTTGAAACATTTTATTCCACTTGATTTGTTTTTACACTCAAAAGATTTATGACCCAGTTCATTGCAGTTAAAACACTTCACTTTATTTACGTTGGACTGATTTCGATTTGATGACGCATTAGGCTTACACCTATCAATAGTTTGCATGTCTACTTTCGATTTCTGGTTTTTAAACTTATCATTATCAGTCCTCATTTTTTCATAAATGTTTAGCCTTTGTTTAAAGTCAGGTATTGTTTCGCAACCATAGAGTATAGTTTTTCTAACCACCGAATCTGGAATACCGTCTATGACATATTTAATTAACGAAGCATCTTCAATGTTACCTCGCGAACATATTTCTTTCATTTTCAAAAAATACTCATCTAAAGATTCATTAGGCACTAATTTACGCTTACACAACATTTCATGCAATTCAGCTGAATTAAAAGATTTACCAAATTCAGATTTCAAAAGATTTTTTAACTTACGCCAGTCATTTATTTTAGGTTCACTCTGAACAAATAGTTTCGCTTTACCTTTTAATGATCTTTTAGCGAAAACTAATTTATGCAAATCACTTAATTTTAAAGAATTTATAACATCTTCAAATTCATCAATCCATTTATCCACATTTTCATATGCATTACCAGAAAAGGGATTAACAATACTTTCAATATCCGAAAAACTAATATGAGGTTTAAAATAATCTTGAATTGGAAGCTGCACATTGTTATTTACTTGAGACGCGTTAAAACCAGGATTGTCTCTTTGATTATCATCAAGCATTACTTTAGAAATTCTATTAACAGTTTCGTCTTCAATATCACTATTTTCTTCATGCAAAATATTTTCAAATAATACAGATAAATCACATAGAAAAGAGACAATTCGGGTTACTACTTCCGTTTTCGAACCCTCTGAATTTATGCATAGTACATTACAAACTTTAATTAACTCATTTAAAGTAAAGTCATTCTGTACTATATCTAATTTCTTGTTAAATTCTTCAGAATCTGGTTTAAATGTAAAGCCAGGAAATTCACGTAATCTTTTCCTATTGTTTCTATCGCCTTCAGTGTTGAAAATAAGTTTATGCAAAGTTCTGATTTCAGAAGTTTTACTGTTCTTTAAAGCTGCTTCCAATTCTGGAATTTCAACTAACTTCATATTGAAAAGAAAGTTTTCTACTCACCCGACAGATGAACGAACTGGTAATCCAAACACCATGAAATAGCAATCCAAAATTCGAATAAGTTCGTAAGACAGTCGGAATTCACAGTTCAATTGAGTTCATAATCACTAGAGCACTTGTAGTCGAACAAATCGCAGTTCGCATACTCAGAACACTCCGTTAGGTTCGTGGTTGATTCGCGCCACTGTTGGGGGCCACAAATTTTTAGGATTACAGGATCAAGAGCACGAGATAAGTATAAAGTAAATTTATTACGAAATTACTAGTATGAATGAAAGATGATAAAAGATGGGATGATAACATGATAAACTGACATAACTAAGGATAACGATAACCCCAAGACTAAGAATAGTCCACGTATTGTTCATGTAATAATCAACAGTTCACACTTTGGCTTATGTTGTTGAATCTCGGGAATAAGATCAGGATTCACAAATGCTGGTGGGTTCTATAACAACAACTGGGACATCATCCCTCCTCCAACTTCCTGGAAGGCAAGTCAACTGAGAACACGTCTGTTCTCGTCCACGTTTGGAACTCGTCTGCTCCACACCACCTCTGGTACTCGTCTAAGCTGTTTTGCGCTGCGCTGGGCTGGCGGCAGATGACGTCACCTCACTGGCGTTTCTGATTTCCCACACATATATATATATATATATGAATATGTTGTATACATGAATATACGAAGGCTCAATAACAACGAAATTTCACTTGAAACCACTTATATGTATATAATACTTAGCTTAACATTTTCATGGCATTTCTTTCCATTACAAAAGAAAGAAAAAAACATGTATCAGCGGAAAAACAAATGGTTGAATTCTGCCAAAGTGAATCTTCCTCTTTCGTAGTGTAGTGGCAATGTTCAGCATTATGGGCTCACGTGCAATATTATGGACCAGTGTGCTGGGGCTGTTATGACAACTATTCACAGAAATGGATTAAAATGAGGAATCTTTAAATGGATTAACATGAGGCCCCTACGCTTGTGGAGCACTCGAGCAAGTGTTCAGAGAGCTCATGTATGGCCCTGGCCATGTGAATAAGATCGCTAAACACAGCTTATTAGCCTCGCATTCGGCTGTCAGCCAGAAAGCTGCCTGCATTTAGTTTTCATAGTTTTTTCCATATGAAATGTGATTACGAGGCATTGGTTTTAGAAGGCTCTTCATAATGGCGCCCTTGTTAAGACAGGAAATCTTCGTGTATTTTGTCACAGCAAGTTAACGAAATTACTATTCAAATTTTAACATTATGTTCTTTTCTCCTTAACAGATCAGATTATTTGAATATGGCCAAGTACATGAGAAATACCTGCCTAAGGGGTGAAATGGCTTTGTGGAGGACCTTTTAAAGGGAAACTGACTCGTAGTCATTTAACAGAATGGATCAATATGATTCTCGATAATATTTTAATACCTCTATTAAGTACTATCAAGTATTATATTATAATAATATTTAATACTTAACTAAGTTTGCCATTCGATGAGAGGCTTCCATTGAGTAACTACACTAGTATTTATCAGTTATTATACATTTTCCGCAAATACATTTGAAAAATTATAAGAAAAAACGATGAAATCATAGACCGATGATATCAAAATCACCTTGTGTCACCAAGGAAAAAAAAGGACTCTAATACATGCCTATTTAAATAGATATATGTGTACATCTATGTATAACATTTTTTGTATATTAAAGTTAAAAAACATTATTGCATCATCTTAGTCACAAAAAGGCCATAAAGTATTTAACTGCTTTTGAGCTTGATTAGTTAACGAAGACACGTGTGATTTTTACTCATTACAATTTAATTTGCATCAATGATATTCGCAAAAGGAAAAAAAAATTAAAAAGTAGAAAATAATACATTGTAGAAATTACGAACTACTTAATATCCTACATAAGCTACCCAAATATTAACATTTCAAGAGCGGAACATTGATTTAAATCCTATTTCTCTGCTAAAATGAAATCGCAACTCAAAAACGTTTTGAATTAATACCATATTCCTAAATTAAGCGGGTGTGAATCCATAACAAGTAAACTGATACACTTGTTTGGAAAAATTGCTGGTAGATCTCTAAAGTGTCATTTATAAATAGGCCAGCTGCGTGCTCAAGCAGCTTTTTACGTTAATTTTTAAAATTCCATTGGATCATTTCCATAAAGACTTAAAACTTTTGCTTTTTTACTTTTTTGACATTTAAAAACACTCATGTATTTCCAGCTGTCTATTTGCTTAACGAAATCTAAGATACTTTTTTCTGTTTAAAGCAGCGCTTAAAGCGGCAGCTGTTTCTTGCACTCCTCGAAATGGCGATTATTCTGTTATTTAGTTTAAGATGTAAAACCACAAGTAGTGACAAATAAAATTTTGGTTGTTATTTATTAAATTTCTTTTGCACATTGTTAAGTCGGGGTCAGAATGACGGAAAACTTTTAAATTAACACTAATGAAACAAACAGAGCAAGAATCAACCTCCTGCTCAAATTACGATTCTCCTGGTTATTTGCAAAAAATGTTTGTCTCATACGCAGGAGCGAAGTCCTCTAACCGAATTTCGTATCATTTCCCCGTATTGATAGGTGCGTCTGATAAAAATGGGACAGTATATCTCTGACTTTTAGAATTGGTAGGAGGGCAAAAGTTACATTAATATGTACTCAGGTAAGTATCTTACATTACGTTAATGAAATAATTGCCAACCAGTGCGCACTGTTAAATGTAACGGACTAAGTCTTTTATGAACAGTTTTATTTCTTTCAATTTTTTTATTGTTGTAGCTTTTTTCGACCTACGCATATGATCTTTCCACTAATGCTATTTCCTCATTTAAATGCAGTGAATAAAAGTAACACGGGTGAATATAATCGAGTACATAATCTATTTATATACATGCGGGTATTCATCTGTCAGAACCCGTAAGTGAGCGTTAGCATTCTCATGAATGAGTGCATTCTTTATATTTGAGCAACGCCTGATTAATCCTGATTAAGCACAGTGCATTTTCAGGGGCTCGCAGTGACCACTTTCATAGTCTTTATAAGGGAAAAACAAAATTGTGAAAGAGGTCAAAACATTTGAGGACCTCTTAAAATTTGGGACCTCAGGCTCAGGCTTAATGAAACTAAACCATAATCAGGCCTTATATCTGAAAAAGCTGAGTAAAATCCTCCTAGCCCGCTATGACTAGGAAGACTTTTAAATATAGGAAATTCGACGTCTAGCTCACGATCAAAGATAGCTCACGATCAAGAAATGCTGCATTCGATCGCCTATGAAAAATATTAGAAAATAATTTTTGGATAATGCTCAAATGGGACTATGTATAAGCTTTGAGAGTTTCTTCTGCACGATGCTTAAACGAACTTTTATGCAATGACTTTTCAAACAATTTATTCACTCGGATCTCATTTCTGCTACAGGCGTTACTATTTTGATACTGAAATGCTGTTGTTTAGATGGATGTTATTAGGCTTTCTGCAGCTATGAAAAATTATGTGCAAAAGCACTGTCATCCTGACACGAGATCATTCATGAAAAAAACTTGGCAGGCAATTATATCTGCTGCTTCTAATCCAAATTGTCATTAAAAGAAATGTATGAAGAAACTCATAACAAAATTAAAAAGGAAAAGCACAGACTCGTTGCGGCATCTTGTGGAGAGAAAGGTAAACAATTTCGCATTTAGTTTCAGATATACCGAGTTCATCGCAGTAACATGATTCAACAACGGAAGTTCATAAAACAACAAAGACAGATTTATTCTGGATTCTGCTGCTTAGCAACCTTAACAATATAGATCATTCCTCAGATACCTTGAACTATTAAACACGGTTTAATTAATAAAGTAAATGCTGAAGAATAAGAGAAAAACTTTGTACTTGTTAAGTTAGCTCTAAACGTATAGGATAAAGCAGCAGCTTGTGTTTTACTTTCGAAACCCCTTGTTATATGACTCATGTGAATATGCACACTTTCAATAATTTTCACGTCATACTTCGAATATAAAAATTACTTCCAAGTTTACTGGAAAACACATTTAATACTACTCCAGTATAACTAATGGTGTACGATTGTTTTACCTTCTGCCGACTGCAGGGCTGCAGCCCAAGAAAAGAAATTCTCAAGCATAATATAAGGCCTAAAATGTAGTAATCCTAAATTTTAACATTTAGAAACTGTCACTTTTCTTTTCTTCCGGCCTATTACAGCCAAACGGGCTTAATCCTTTTCCTTTCCCTCGTTCTTTAAGATGGCCAACTTCTGTATATATATATATTCAATATTTTTCTTAAAAATGTGTGGCGATCTACCTACTAACGTCATGACATTTAAGGCATTTAAACTTGTATCTTTTGTACCAGTAAGTGACAGTGAGAGAGGGAGCATAAAACCATCACGATAATTTATTATATTTATAACTGAAAAGTAACAACAGAAACATAGATTAAATTTGATTTTATTATCTTAGAATTAATGGCAAGTCTGCATCTCCATGTCTCCAAACAAGCGTTCATAATTTGATAAGTATCCTGAAAAAAATAATGACAACGAGTCTTCAATATGGGGATCAATAAGGAGGGAAACATATTTAGTCTTATTTAACATTAATACTATAAAAATACCGGTTCACTTAAGTATGTAGATCGAAAACAAGAGTAGATATATTCGCTACATTTTTTATATTGGGACTTTTCCTTGATTGACTAATTTCCAAAATTTTCTGGTTTGTAAAGTTAGAATTTTAAATTTCCTAACTCGACTTTCACCCGCTATTAAATGTGTCAGAAATTTTTGTGGCAATATGTTTTAAGTTTATAACTTTCCTGAAAGGAAAAGAAAGATACTGCATAATATGTCTAATGTTTATCAAAATCATGAAATCTGGCCTCAAAGTCTTCAATTACCTTTTTTATTTCTGCAATGTATTTTTCAAAGTTCTAATTACAATTTTGAGGATTTTCTGACGTATTGGGAAAGTGACTCAAACTGTTGAAGATCTTCTATCATCATAATAAATTATGTTTTGTATGCATTTAATGCTAATGATCATTTCAGTTATTTTCTCTTTTTTTTTACCTGGCTGTTCTAAATTTAAATCTTAATTTCGGTGTAAAATCTCTTAGAAAAGCTAAATGACTGAGCCAAATTTCATCATTTAAGTCTAAACATGCTTCATCTTAGTCATCGAGAAAATTTTTT
Source organism: Stegodyphus mimosarum (assembly GCA_000611955.2). Lineage (NCBI taxonomy): Eukaryota > Metazoa > Arthropoda > Arachnida > Araneae > Eresidae > Stegodyphus > Stegodyphus mimosarum. The sequence goes on from KK117740.1 coordinate 86,276, forward strand.
ACCTCAGTTAATAAATCACAAAATCGTTGCAGAAATTTACTTCTACTTCAAATCGGTATAACTTCAAATTCATTCAAATCATTCTTCAAATCGGTATGAAATAATAATCCAGGTTGACCTTTATCGTGGGCTGCATTTGTTAGAACGTCATTTGAAAGAACTTCCTCCAATGGAATAAAGAATTTTGAACTCTCTGTCTATTATTTCTATTATATTTATTGCTAGCCAATACTTGTTGGTGAATTTTGCAATTGTACATAAAAAATTGGGATTTCGTCAGCATTTTGGCATGGAGTTATAAATCCGCTTGAGTCGCATACAAAACATAATTTATTATGTTTATTTGCTTCTGTTCCATCTGTTATATTGAAACTAACTTAAAAACTGATAGTTTCAAATTAGTAAAGAAGTTGTTAAAGGAGTTGGTTAAAGGCAAGTGTAGTTCAAAGAAACCATATGCAACAGTTCTTCTGTAGATGTATAATCTTTAGAAACCACACGAATAAAAATAAGCAGTTGTGCTCTGTCATTTATATCTACCGATTCATCAACTCAGGGAAAAACAAGAGCATCTATTAGTATCGTTAGTTAACTGTTTCTTATACTATCACCCATTTTCCTAATCCGCTGTATCACAGTACTTCGAGACAGCTGTAGATATTTAAATACAGCAATGATTTCAGTCTGGATCTTAAAATCTTTAAAAGTGAATACGATATTTCCGAAAACCTTCCTTTTATAAATTCCGTTTACATTTTTGCTAACATATGGCTTACTTTGAATAATGATATAATCAACGCAGATGATTGAAAGATGGGCTTTTTAAAAGCATTTTGTTGAGGTCTTAATTTTGCCTTCAGATTCCTAATTCTATTTATTTATTTATTTTTATTTTTCAAGTTACTATTTTGTGATTAATCTACTAGAAATAGCGTTAATCAGCGAAGACAATTTCTTTTCTTATACACGTATATTAAATTCAGCGACTATACTAAATGCACTGTTTTCTTTCATTTAAGGGAACAGAATATTAGAAATGTGAAAGGTATAGACATAAAAATAACATATACAGTTGCAAAAGAAATATTTTTTGCAATGTGAAAGGAACAGAATGCAACAAATTTGCAATAATAATATACTTACAGCACACAATGCCATTGCAGTTAGGTCGAAATCGTCGTGTAATCCAATGCGTTTTGGTTTTTGCTCTAAATACATGAACTCAGCTATTTATATAATCTAAATGCTTAAGACTGCTTCTGATATTAACAGCATTTTTGAAGGATTTTATAATTTTGTTATTCCGTGAAACAGGAAACCATCTGCAGAACGCTGCATGTAAATGTTTTCTTCTGGCATTATTATTCAAAAAAAACAAACGATAATTTTCACGTTTCCATGTCACTCATACGCGTCATTCAACTAAAACAGAAACCGTAAGAATCACGTCTAAATGTCATTACGGCAAGAGAAAATTATGTCATCGGAAAGTATAACCAATCAAAAGTACGGATTTTTCCTATGCACGTGGCGCGGTATGGAATGCTTATATGGGTTCTTGTTAGCTCAGTAAATGAAAGCAGCTTGCCTGAGGACAAAGAGATCGTCATAATACCTCTCTCGGAGCCAGTCTGACTATATGAGTTCTGCATTGCCTGGTTTTGCTTTTACCATTCGTGGATCAGGTGCCGAAGTATGAACTAAATCCATTTCCCACGAACATACACTCACAAAAAAATGTATATCATTATTTGTATGATAGTATCTGTTTAGAGTATTGGATCTGTCTCTCAAGACAACAGTATTATGTCTTTGAAGGTGAATGCCGAACAGCAAAGGACAATTTGGGAAATTCTGATTCAATAGTTTCCAAAGTTAAGAAGTTCTAAAGTTTTCCAAAGTGAAGAAAACAAGTCAGTTTTGATTTCAGCTTAAATTCTTGTCCTGAATGCACAGTTTAAACTTGCATTTCTGATAAATAAATGTTACAGTAGAGGAACCGTTGTGACTAATTTCATGTCGTGATATATACTGAGGTGACAAAAGTTATGGGATAGCAATATGCAAATATACAGGTAGGAGTAGTATCGCATACAAAATGTATAAATGAGCAGAGCGTTGGCAGAGCTTTCATTTGTATTCAAGTTATTCACGTGAAAAGGTTTCTGACGTGATTATGGCCGCACGACGGGAATTAGCAGACTTTGAAGGCGGGATGGCAGTGGGAGCTAGACGCATGGGACACTTCATTTCGGAAATCGTTACGGGATTCAATATTCCTAGATCCATAATGTCAAGAATGTGCCAAGAATACCTAATTTCAGCCTATGTCCCATCATGGACAACGCAGTGGCCGACCACCTGCACTTAATGACCGAGACCGGCGACGTGTGAGTAGAATTGTCAGTGTTAACAGACAATCCACAATGCGTGAAATAACCACAGAAAAAATTGGGAGACGTACCACGGACGTGTCTGGTAGGTCAGTGGGGCAAAATTTGGCTTTAACAGCGTATGGCAACAGAAGACCGAGTAAAGTGCCTTTAGTAACAGGACGACATTGTCTGCAGCGTCTTTCGTGGGCTCGTGACCATATCGGTTGGACCCCAGACAACTGAAAATCCGTGGCTTGGCCAGATGAGTCGTGGCGCAGACCCCACGAAACCATGGACCCAAGCTGTCAACAAGGCACCGTGCAAGCTGGTTATTGCTGCATAATGGTGTGGACTGTTTTTTTCATGGCATGGCCTAGGTGCTTTGGTCCAACTGAACCGATTACTGTCTGAAAATGGTTTTGTTCAGCTACGTGGAGACCTCTTATAGCCATTTATAGACTTCATGTACCCAAACAACGATGGAAATTTTATGGATGACAATGAGCCATGTCACCAGGCCACAACTGTTCGTAATTGGTTTGAAGAGCATTCTGAACAATTCCAGCGAATGATTTCTCCATCGAGATCGTCCGACATCAATCCCATGGAACATTTATGGGATATAAACGAAAGGTCAGTTCGTGCACAAAATCCTGCATCGGCAACACTTTCGCAATTATAGGCGTCTATAGAGGAAACATGGTTCAATATTTCTGTAGGGGACTTTCGACGACTTGTTGAGTCCATACCACGTCGAGTTGCTGCACTTCACAGGGCAAATGGATGTCGGACATGATATTAGAGGTATTCCATGACTTTTGTGACCTCCGTGTATAAGCATGTCAAGAAATGATAAAATAATGCGGAAGTTAAAACAAACTGCATCGTTGAGGAAGGTAGTGATAATGTTAAAAACAAAATATTAATCAGTCATCGAATGGCGTTCGAAATAAATCTTCAAGGCTGTTTACGAAACATTTATAAAATACAGAACAATAATGGAACTGCAACGTAAGATATTTTCCATCGAAAGGATGAGACAGTTTCTCTGCCAGCGATCTCAACAAGCTTTTACCTTCAACAAATTATTTGCTGTCACTCCGTAAGATAAGGCTAATTTGTTAATGTTGTTCTTATCGATCAACTAGGTGAATTACCCATACCAAGCTCACTGCAGCTATCTTTGGGTTTTTGAAAATAAAATAATCACTTATAAACGACAGGAGATTTGTGAGAGCAAGCAAGCTTTTTTTTTGCAAATTATAGTCCTTAAAATTGCAATTGTGCAAATATTTTAATAGAAACTTAATAATTATAGCATGAATCAAGTCCCCAATGCATATTACATTCAGTTTTCTCAAGAACATAAATTTAAGGCTAAATTCGAAAAGCCAAATATCCAGTTTGTAGTTTTATAACTTAAAAATAATCCTGCTACCATAAAAAGGTCTTAATTAATAAAGATCAGAATTTTTACAACTTGAAAAAACAAGTCTAGAATCCACAGGAAATTGAGATATCTGAATAGTAATTAATTAAAAGAAGATACCTTCAGCAGCTCAGTAGGCCTTTTAGGCAAATCGAAAAGTCTTAATAGTTTTGAATCATGATTGTGAAGGAATTTGAAAGTGCAATCATGCAAAAAACGACTTTTAGATGTTATGCTAGATCCTCATGAACCTTTCACAAAAACATAGTTCACAACTTATGAACAATTAAAAGGAAGAACGAAAATCCCCCACATGCTATGAATAATAATGAGGATAAAAACAGTTGACTGATAACTTTGTGCAATTTATACCTCATCAATGCGAAATTTTTGGCCCTTGGCGGTCTTGCCTCACAAAAGATTCGGAAAAAATTAGTATCCTAAGAAATTCCGAAGTACCAGTGAACATACGTCCACCCCTTAGGCTTACTAGCTCCCTTTCTAGCTTTCAAAGATGTTCTACCTTCAAAATCGTGGCAATATGTATGTAAAAAAAGCTTAAAATGGATACATTCAAGTTTCTAAAGAAGGTTTTATTGTTTCATATACACTTCTGTAATACAAAACCAATATTAATAATGCAGTACGGACTTATACTATGTTTTCATCTCAGATTACATCAAAAGTACAGTCAATTGGCAGATTTGACGGAGTTTCTAGAGTCAGCAGGTATAGTGTGTTCTATGTCAGAGATAGAGGTGCTATTAGTGCATTTTTTCTATGCTTGGGGTGGGCCCTGACAGTGTTATGAACGAATACAGTGTTTCTTCCTTATGATACTTCGACTTTTCCTTAATTAATTTTTTGAGTTACTTAAAGGAACTTGAAAATAAAAACAAAACACTTTTTCAGATAGCAAAATAAAGAAAACAAACTAAACTAGAACGTTCTGTTCTTATTCATGATATCACGATCCATTTGATAACTGTTAAACAGGAAAACTAAATTTGAGGTGTTATTTTATTCATTCTTCCCTGAATTGTTCGATGGAAAAAGCTTCAACAATTTTATCCGTTCCTTGTAACTCTCCCGAGGAAATGCTTTAACAATTTATTTTCCATTTTTCGAAATTCTACTTCTGGAGCATTCTTTGAGAATTTCATTCATTTCGCATAACTCATCCATAATAACTCTCTGCCAGGAAAATAAATAGTTCTTTTTGTTTTTGTTGTTTCTTTTCACTACAAGCATGAAGCACATCAAAGTAAGAAACTCGTATTTTCATGCTTGTTCATGCACAGAATATGCTAATTTCATATGTAGCTACTATAAGACAATACTAATCACCCTAAAATATAGTTGAAAGAGTGCAACACTGAATATTTAAGCACTGTCTAAAATATTACATTAACTGTAGAATCATCATATTATTTCGAAGCAGGAGACATGAAAAATGAGTAATGCCCTCGCCGGGACTAGAAACCACGGACCTCTCGAATACTCGCCGAGTGTGCTGACCATTACACCACGAATGCATGCGAAGAAGGCGGGAGAAATACCTTATAAAGTCCCCATGATGTAACCTTCTTACAACATATTAGCTATTAGTTACAATAAAACTAAATTACAGTTGAAATAGGTTTAAAGGACAAAAATTAAATTTCGAGCTGCTTCTGCATATAACAGAACTGTTGTTATTTTACATGTATAATATAAACATTTGCTATTCTACGTAAATTAACTTAGGCGAAACTCACAAGTGATTTAAATCCCCAGGAATTCCCTTGTATTTTGAAGAGCTAAAGAATTTTCATTGGGAAGGCGGATATAAATAATTGAAAAAAATAATATGCTACATAGGTTTGACGAATGTAACATAAAAGTGTTTAAACGTAGAGCAATAAATTTTCAAGATATAAAGATAGTTTTTAATGGAAGCACGATCATAATTAAAAACAACGAATGCATTAAAGCAAGGGTACCAATAATTTATATTCCAATGATACTAATATAAATAAACGAGATACAGCAGATAACGTTAAAATACTCATAAAGCGGGATTACTTCGTAATGGTAATAGAATAGAATAAATACTAGTAAATTCGATTAATTAGCATTTAACAGTAATCAGACGATGAAAGATGCAAATTACGAATACGAAGATAAGAAGATTAATAACAATATTTGGCAGTATAAAAGAAATTACGGTAAGTGTGTAGAGACATTAGGTTATTTGGAAGCAGTAGAAGTGAAAAATGAGTAACGCCTTCGCCGCGAATCGAACCACGGACGTCTCGATTACGCGTCGAGTGTACTGACCACTACGACACGAACGCACACGAAGAAGGGCATGAGAAATAGTACCTTACAAGTGTACTAGTAGAAGGCCACCAGTATTCAAACCTTAGAAATAAAGTTTCAGGTTCATTTTTGTAATAGAATAACATTAACTTTTTCACAGCTTTATCTTATATCTAAAACTCAGAACCTGCCAGTAGAGCTAGAAGGGTATTTATCACATGCAGGCATAAAGGATGTTTTCGGCTCTTTCTTTATTCTTCCCTTGACAGGTAAATTTTCATTCAACAATTCTCTTCTGTAAAACTATAAATCATTTTATGTTAAACAGTCATATTTCTATTTAAACTCTGAAATTAATATTTTGCGTATTGGACCTAACAGACATGAAACACATCTTTTATTGGTTTTGAAGAGAGGCTCACGTATGGATTGTTGTTTTCCAATTTTTCTAGTAGAAAGCCATCTATATAACACTAACAGAAAACTTGCTGCTGTTGTGACTTGTCTCACTTATCTGATAGTAACATCAGAACAAGCCCACGAAATTCATCGTGGCAAGGAATGGAAGCTTGAACCTGTCGTTGGCAGTAACCTTGAGCACCATACAAGTGACAGCACTACTTTGCTCGGTTCCGCCCTCAATTTTGAAGCAGAGCACCTCAGGGGGACGGGGATCCGAGGGAGTCCTACTCCTCTTCCCCTAACATCAACCTCTCGAAAGGACTTTCGAGTCACCGCATATTTAGAGTACCGCCATGCTGCACAGACAGTATACATTTACAAACATCTATGCCTCCTCTGGGATTCGAACTCGGGCCTTTAGTACCTAAGAGCAGTCAACGTCGCTAACCACTATCCTGGCTAGGTGGCACTTAGAAAACTTAAAAAGTACCACTGCAGGAACTTCTAAAAAATTTAATTGACTTGATTTTAACGATTAGCGCAGCTGGCGAACTTGTATCTCCTTGTGGAGACATTTATAGCTAAGTAGACTTAGAACAGTGCTAATCTAATTCGGAAAACTTAGATTATTAAATGTGTTCTTATCCTACAATTCTGTCAATTCAGCTTATTAAGTGGTAACACAAAGATAATGCCAATATTATCACTGCTAGACCATCCAAAAATATATGATTTCTATTCAAGGCAGCTCTTTTTTGCTCAGAGATGGAAGCTGGCAAAATAAAGAAAAAGGAGAAAGCGAGAGAGAAGCATCTTGCTAGTAAGATTTCTCTTCATTGCTTTTGTGTTTTAAGAAAAAAACAAATATTTAAAGTACTAAATCTGTAGAAAATAAGAAAGAAAAACTGAAGCGAAAAGAGAATACAGAAAAGTAAGAGAACATTTCGAGTCTTCCACCTGTCTTATTCTAAGCTTCTACTTCTGAAGAATGGTATGATTGGATTCAGTTGAAGATGAAACCGATGATGCAGAGGAAACTATGCTAGAAGAGTCTAAAGTGCAAAAGGTTTAATATGTACTCGTATCCCTCTTAGTAAAAAATACACAAACTGGGAAAAGAATGCAAAATTGTAGTGAATTCAGGAACTAAAATACAACATAATAAGCCTTTAAAAACTAAAGACAACAAAAAATAACGATTTCTTCCACTATGGAAAATTAAATTTTTCATATACATGTTTCAGGTATTACGATAAGTAGTACTGCAAACACAACTTCGAAATAAATAATCATAAGCTAATATTCATTTTTTATAAAACATTAGGTTAAGAAAAGTTAAAATATTTCAAATCTTAAATAGTGATCTATTTCAGGTGAATCCGCGGTAAGTGCAAAAGAAAAATTTATTATGTCCATTACTGCATTTATGTCCACAGTTTAAAGATTTTAATATTTTTATATAATTCTGAGAATCATGCTTGTGACATAATGTGACTGTTATAAAAAATAGAATTTAAACAATGATAAAATAAAAAGTATATTTGTCCTAGACTTCTCTCAAGTTTCGATGGTAATTGATTGAATGACCTTAAATGGCGCAATTACTGGTATATTAACTCTAATATCGTATGTTAAGGAACCACAAACAATTAATATTATCTATCAAGCAGTAATTAATAAGTATATATTTAGAGCTAACAAACTAGTAAGGTTGGGATAAGGATGATGCGAATTAAGCATTTGACCTCAAGCGCACAAAGAGAAAGATGACATACTGCATGTAAACAAAATGAAAAATTAATTTTAAAAGAAAATAATTCATAAAAAATAAGGATAATTTAAATGGGAATTACAGAATTTCCTTCCTTCGTAAACATTTTTTGTAGCTGAAGTTAAATCTTTTTATATTACATACTTTTATAGTTTATTGCACATGAGTTTGGAGAACAAGATTAAGAAGGAATGCTGTGTTAAAAAATCCCCCGTATGTTAACAGCATCAAAAATAGTAGCATTATTTTAATTCGTAAAACTGTTTTACCTTTTTTCTCCAGTGCTGTCACCAAGTTTCGCTCTTTAAGTCAGTATGCATCCTTTTAATTTTTAATTCAGACTTTCTTGAACTCAAAAGCAAGATCGAGTAACAGGAAAGTTTTTTATACTATCAATCCAGAGCGTTTAAGACGCTTCTGGGGGATTATTGTTAGTTAAGGCACGAAGTTACAATTTGTGCTTCGAAGTAAAATAAAATGTGCCAATTTTTCAGTTACGAAATTTACCAGAAAATTTGGAAAATTTTATATTTAGTATAGGAAAAAGTATGGTTCCCACATAATATTATTGTATATATCTGTAAATATTTAAAACCTTTTTGTTGCATTGTTGTAATATTATGCTTTAATTTATTTATTTATTTGTTGATTTAATGATTTGTTTTGTAAACATAATATAAATTTTCATCTCTTGTCAATTTTGCACTTTATGGAATTGTTGATCTCTCTTTTCTGAGTGTGACAACGCTTGAAGTGTAAAAATACACTCACTTCCAAAAGTTATGCACGGAGAGGAAAATGCTACTTTCCGTCTAATCAGAATTGAAGAAGATGCTTTTCGCTGCAGAGATAGACGGAAGTATGCAAATATGTTAGGTAACGTAACAGCCAATCGCACTTTCATGTCAAGAAATATGCAAAAAAGGCAGTCTTATAAGAAGCCAGCTTTATGAAGGGTTACAGAAGTTGATTGTAAGTACTGATAGAAGGTGTTTAAAACTTGCCCGTAGCCGGTCGCCCAAGGGTTACAACCCCGCGGAAGATCGATACATTGCTATTGTAGCCAAGCGGAATCGCAGAACGACCTCCACATGTGTGACATCTATGGTTACAGCGTCTATCGTTAAGGCGATATCTGCAGCTACTGTACGCCGAAGATTACATATGAGTGGACTGTACGCCCGGGTACCTCGAATTTTTGTTTCTCTATCCATCCAATCAACAGGGGCACGATTACAGTGGTGCCGGGAACATGTCACTTGGAATGTGTCTGACTGGGGCAATGTCATGTTTACTGATGAGTCAAGATTTGCTCTGGAGCCAGATGACAAGCGTATAAGGATGTGGCGTGACACGCAATCAATCCCAAAACATCACCGAATATCACGCATTCCGAGGCGGAAACATTATGGTGTGGGCAGAGATTTCATAAGGATATCGCACCGACCTGCACATCTTTAAACGGGGTTTTTGATGACTGTGCGGTATCGAGATGAAGTCCTAGAACTCATTGTGAGATTGTACGCTGCAGCAGTTGGCCCTACTTTTGTTTTTTTAATGGACGATAAGGCACGTCCCCATAAAGCTGACATCGTCGATGACTACCTGGAGAGTGAAGGGATTGCGCGCATGGCGTGGCCACCATATTCTCAAGACCTTAATCCCTTTGAAAATCTTTGGGATACTCTCGGCTGTGCTGTATCTGCACGTTTCCCAACTCCAGCCATTCTTATTGAGCTGGAAACTGCTCTACAAGAAGAATGGCGATTGCTTAATTCTGTGGTAGTTGACCACTTAATTGAAAGCATGGTCACAAGATGTAAACTTTGTGTACAGATGAGGTGAGATCACATACCCTATTGATGTCCTTTTTTTTCATTTTATGCTGTTTATTTTCACTTTATACATAATTCTGTTTAAGTCTCCAGTATGTCATTATCTGATAACTTACAAAAATGTAATATTGTTTTCATTTCTGTACATAATTATTGATTTTGTTTTATGCATAAATATATATGTTACTTTCCTGTCGAATTTTGTGTCAATCAAAGCAGTATTTGTTGATTTTTTTGCATTTTACATCTTCGTGCTTAACTTTTGGAAGTGAGTTTATAACTCAACAGGAACGCGACATGTAAGCGTGTGGGCTCCTGAACTGCCTTGGCGGCCGATTCCTCTCGAAGCCTCCACTATAGTCTAGCACGTGCCTCATGTTACACTATGACTATGTGGATACCACTCCGAGAGCTCGAAGAGGCTGTTGCTGTTGTTGTTGTTAGTTAGTTGTTAGTTATTCAGGTGTGAAATTTAACGATTCAGAACGCGTGACTGAATTGCAATTTAGAGTTTACTCTGTGAGTGCTTTTGGTTGCTGCCGTTATTTCTCGCGCGCTAAGAAGGAACTGATTAGTATTCATGTTGTTTTTGAGCTGTTTATTATGATTTGTATTTTTTATTTTTATAAATTGTTACTTTCGTTCTGCTTACCTGGAGTTAACATTTAGAGCGCTATTAACGAACACGCCGTAGCCCATAACAATATGTACTCAAACAGTAAAAAAATTATTAAGGGAATGAAACGTTATAAACACGCAATTAGCTTGTTTACCTTGGAATACGTTTGAAAGAAACGTTAAGAAATATGCACGGAAAAATAATATTCCGTTTAATTAGTTGATTCATTTGGAATATTCTGCTTGTGCAATTAATGAATGTGATATAAAAATTATTAGCACACTCAAATTACGTTACTGGATGAATTGATACTTCAATATCTCACTTCTTTTTTGAGATCAAATAAGGTGAGAAAATACAGAAATAATGAGTACTGCTTGAGAGTTTAGCTATACGGTGAATATTATATTAGTAAAAGATGTGAGGCTATAAAGCAATGTACGTTAGATTTTTTACCTCCACAGTACTTGATTGAGACTGACATTGAGTCTGTGTAAATTACTTTATACTCGTCATTATTAGCAATAAAGTCCAGCCCTAAAGGCAGCTCTGGACTTTATAGCTAATAATGACGGGTATAAAGTAATTTACACAGACTCAATGTCAAGCTTACAGGCCATCCAGGGACGTCGATGTAGGCATCCCATTGTCAGAGACATACAAAAACTATTAATTTCGAGTCCTGCGAGTCTGAGGCCTAAGGTTCAATGGGTTCCAGCCCATACGGGGATTAAAGGAAATGAAGCAGCGGATATGATTGCGAAAGGCGCGGCCAATGAACCCCATGTGAGTAGCATTGTTGTGCCCCTTCCGCACTCATATCTGAAAACTACACTCAAATGTGAACTAATGAAGCAGTGGCAAAACTGCTGGGACACAAGCACACCGTGATCTGAGACTAAAAGCTCTCTCACACTGAGAGGTTTCTACCTCTTGCTTAAATAGACTTTGGCTCCACTTCAAATTAGCATAAGCTGAAAACGCGCGCTTCTTCTAACGGGAAGTTGAAAATGAGAAGAGATAGAAAGATTTAAATTAAAATAAAACTTTGTTAGTTTAACTAAAACCTTACATAGTAAGCGGCTAAGTTTATTAACCAGAGAGTTTAATAAGCGGCGGGTAGTAGTTTAATAGATTAGTGTTTAATAAGCGCTGGGTACTGTATTACAGTATTTACTCGCCGTCAGCAGCCCGCTCTGTACATATATTAATTTACTTAATGTCTTGCTTATTATTATTGTTATTATTTTCCTTGTTTTATTCCCAATTATGTTTAATCTTATGATTAATCCAGAACTCTTTTAACGGATCCCACAATCTGTAATGTATTTGTTCCTTTTTACATCTGTACCTGATTATATAGCATTTCCTTAATATACCTGCATGCCTACCAAGTACCATAATAGTGTATGCCTAACATGTACAATGTATTTGTTCGTCTTTGCATCTGTACCTGATTATATAGCTATCTTTAATATAACTGTATGCCTAACATGTACCATAATAGTGTATGCCCAACATGTACCGTAACTGTATATATGTCTGCCTAACATGCACCATAATAAGTGTTCCCCTTAGTCTCAGCAGTCCCCATCATGCACCTTTTTTCCATGTTCTGGTCCTTATTTCAATGCTCCTCGTTTAGCGTGGTCAATTGCAGGAGGACACACTACTAAGTTCTTTATATACATATACTTTAATTTCCATCGACGGGATCCAACAGCTTGAAAAGCACCTAACCCAGTGGGCCAGCTGTTCCGCCGATGGCGAGAAGAAAAGAAAGTACTTGACAGCGCAGACTGTTTCCACCAGTGTGTATTCTCAAAGTACACGGAAACAGAAGTGGAAACGAACGTTCACGAAACGCCACAAAATGTCATAGAATATTATCTTACGTAATCTAGAATCCAGCACAAAAAATAATGAAAGGTGTGTATTGTCAAAGTTTGACTTGCATATAATATTAAGCAACAACGAAGGCCATCTGTACTGTTCGATACTCGTACATGATTTTAGGCCCATGTCTAATTTTATTTTGAAAGTCTTATGTATTTTTTTTTCAAATGACACACAGTATTAAGTCGCAAACTTCGCCTTCTCTTATTTTCCTTCATATATGTTTTTTTCCTTCATATGTATTTGTGCGAGCGCTGAAATTATCGTGATAGGAGTATCACGAACCGAAGATACTTTTTCTTTACTGATGAAACTCCTCTTTTCTTTTTTTAACAATAATTCCAGACTGTTACAATATGGAGAGAGTAAAACACAATAAATCTGAAAACATCAGTAAAAGGCGTCGATAAAAAGTGGTGGTATAATCGTATGGTCGGACAATAAGTCTGAATGGCCGTGCTGAACTACATATTGTTTTTGATTTTTCTGTCGAGTTTTTAGGGTATAATAATTGGTAATAATTCTTGTCCCTATCACACGGTATTTACGACAGATTACCTTCAGCGCAAAGGAATCTAGAGAATAGAGTGGCCCGTATATCCTACAGGTTTAAATCCAATAGAACGTGGGGGACACACCAGGATGACGACTTGCATCACTGCAGGCCACACCTAGCACTCTCCGGAAGCTTTAGTACACTGTTAAACACTTTGAAACATTTAATACATAGCATGGAAAATCGCTATAAAGCTTACATTTGGGTCAGGGGTGACCACACACGTTATTAATGTTTTTCCGTGCTTTTCCCTACTCTGCTTTATATCACATTTCCTGTGTTCTTATTTAAATTTAATTTTTGAAGGAATAGGAAATTCGATGTTTGAAGGTACGTTAGGCCTGACAAAATAAAGTTTTTGTGCCCGTTCCATGGTACTAGCTGAAAAATCATTCAAGTTACATGAGTTTTTATAGTAGGTCGTTTAATTTTTTCTGCCGATGTAGCACTTGCCTTTCTCATTGACATTCTTGCCCCCAGGATCGTGGTATGTATAACAGCAAGTTCAGAAGAAAACGATCCCGCCAGTGATTTCCTTGAAAATATTTTGGAACAAGATACGGGGGTACGGAGGTTTTGAGGAATAATCGGGTACAAGGTTTTGTTAATCACTCTCTAGATTTTAACTTCATGAATTTAAGATGAATTTCTTCCTTTGAAATCCCCTAAAGAATAGATTTGTATAACTCCACCTACAATCTGCATAAGACACTGAAACTAGTATTACAGAAGCTTCCAGAGACGCGATGTTACAGTACAATAGTGCGAAGCCATCAAGAAAATTGTTTTAACCTAGAGTTTGTGTATTGCATTTGATAGGGACGACACTGAAAGAGGAAAGTTCAAGCAGCAGACACTTGAACTTTCCTCTTTAAAAAAAATCAAAATGTGTGCTTAATGAACATTTCGTTCACCATAATTTTCTTGTATATATGCCTGTATACGTGTAGTGTACAAAGAACACGTCTTTACATACTAAATAGAAGGTGCTCTAGAGCTTTGAATAACTGAAATATTTTTCCTCTCTTGTCCTTAAAGCAAGATAATCTACTATAGAACAGTTTGAAGTGTTAGAAGGTCAATTCGTAATTATATCAGTCTTTATGCGAGAAGACCACAGCGTTGTGTTCCGATTTCTGCATTCTTCAGAGAAGAGCTTTCCAAGATGATTATGTCTTCATTATTAATGCAACCAAGGTGGCTGAGCTTGAGTACTGTTCACAGAATAATTTAAGGTTTACCCTAAATAGAGATTCTGAACATATTTTCAATTGTAAGGAGTCTGGAAACTCAACATTCTATAGCATAGTATCAGAGGCATTGTTTCTATCGGCCGATTTATTTCTTTGAGGAGGAATTGTGAGAAATAGCCGCATATAGCTGCACATTTGGGATAGAGTAATCGCGCAGAAGTACGTAGATGACTGTCTGTGTTCACAGTAAGGGTCCCACGTCTGCGTCGCTTTAGAAGTGCTGTGGACCCAGATTATTTGTTCATGGATGACAGCACTCTAGACATCATCTAACTGCTATGGTGACTGAATACCTTCAGACTTAGGATACTATTCAGAGAGATTGGCTGCGATACTCTCGACCTGAAGCCTGTTAGGTGTGTCTGATATGTCTTAGTTCAGTGAATGACTGTATGCCAGCTCCCTTTCCAAGTCTTCAGGACTTCGGAGATGTGCCTTTAGAAAACTGGCGTTATATTCCACAAATCATGATTGATGCCTTAATAGCACGGAAAGATATTGTGAAGCAGGCATTCCCGCTGTCATCACAGACCTATGAAATTATTACCAATGGTGATGGCAGATTTCGTTTTTTATTACTATTATTTCATACATAGTTTGGCATTAGAGGCGACATTTTAGCACTATTCAACTTCTAAACAAGATAATATCTCTTGATTCATGGTCATGCAGTTTCTACTTATTCTTTGTTCTTCAAAAATACTATTTGCCTTTTATAATTACCCTTTATTATATTTCTAATTTTGGATGTTAGTATATAATGCGCTGGTTGGAGCTTCGAAAAAAAATTTTTTTGCGCTTATTCAGGAAAAGTTGGGGATTTTTTGGGAAATGAGAAGGTAGAATAATAACAGAATTTAGCAAAAACATTAAATGTACATATTGTAAAATCTTAAGAATTAAGTATAATTCTACATGTCAAAACCTTGCTCCAGAACTCAAAAAAGAAAGTTATAATACCTATGCAATTTTAAATTAAAATTTGCATTTTTATTCTGAGTTTAGTGTACGTAGAGATGATACGCATTCTCAAAATTTCAGCCATTCGGTGAAATAGTTTCACACATAGCTCAGAATTTCATCCATTTAGCTATATTTATTCCTACCCTATACACGCTAATAAAATAATCTAACAATTTTCGCTGGCAGAAAATTTAATACAGCAATGCCTGAAGTAAGCTATATCATCCTATCGGTATCTCATTCGAATACTTGGCCGACTGGAAAATGTAATTCAATTTATTTCAATGCCAAAGCTTCTGCATCATTGCAGCTTCATACAAAATGCTAAGAAAAGTCATGTTTATTGATTAAATAAGTGTTATATATTTATGAAGATACTCTTTGTTAAAAAAGAAAAATATATCCAAGTAAATAATATTTTAAAGCTTTATAGTTAAATAAGCACGTAAAAACTAAATATATTGTAATAACTAATAGAACTTATTTTCTGATATTGAATTAGAAATTAAAAATAACATTGTTTTCTTCTAAACCTAGAAGGATATTTCTTAATCATAAAGCTTCAGCAAATAAAATATTAATAGCTAATTACACAAAAGCATCGTACTTGTAATTGATCAGGATAAAAATTTCCATTTTTCTGCGCATAAGACGAAATATTCGGATTTTTCCATTTTAAGACAACACGCGCTAAACAGTTGTCTGCAGAAAGGTGTATGCGATAAGGTTGCCTGTTGGCTACTATTAAATTAAATACTGTTTTATCTCTTGTAAAAGCAGAGTTTTTCCTATATTAAAGTGTGTAATTCTTCTATTTCGTGTTTTATTTATTGAAAACGCAATCGTTCCCATTATGGTACAACATAGCCCAAATAATTTTCTCTAGTAAAATAAATACGCCAAATTGATACTTTTGGCCCACCAGCGGTTGTGCGTAAAAGTCGCTGAATATTGTTAGCTTGATCTGAGGTTCGATTTCCGGCAAACGGACTGGCTGCACTGGCGTTTTTGGGGTTTCCACTATATGTAACGTGGATACCAGGCCGAGCCAGGTTCCCTTAAAAGTCCTCCACGGGTATCCCTCCCTTTGTCGAATATCATTGTGTGAGCGCTGTAACGTCTTCTCAACTTGATATTTCGAGGAAGGAAACATACTTTCTTCATTAGCTCCTTTCCACCGATTAAATTTTTTCTAAACATATATATCTCTTATGTTTGTCATTTCAATAAACCAAGAATGAAACAGAATGGCAAAAATAAAATATTAAAAATATTTTTTATTTTTTTAAAATTATTTAAAAATATTTTATTGACAATACTAACTTTGAAAACAAGAGCACTGTTATAAGACACTAGTCACAATTAATTTAAGAATGAGGAATAGGCAATGTTAGCGCATATATCTTTCTGTGAGAAATTGTTTAGCGCGTATTTGGAAAAACATCCAAAATAACTAACCAAAAATATATATTTTTAATTTTTAGATAAGTAATCGCCATGAGCTCACGAGGAAAATATGTTTTCTCGCTGAAAGCAACAACTTGGCACATTTAACTTTTCACCAATTGCTTAACCCATTTTATCCTGTGAAGGAAAAGATCCAAATTTCCTTTCTAAATTTTTATTTAGAACCTTGAACGTTATACGGATTAAATTTCTTTAGTTTAGTTCGTTAAAAGCACTTCATTGTCATTTTCCGTTGCTGTATTTATAGTAGCATGCTAAAAAGCAGTGTGTTTTAGCCGGGATACACTTGTGTGTTTCGTGACGTAATGGTGTGCTGTGATAAAATGGTATTATATCGCGATGTGCTACCAATCGAGAAGTCTCACGATAGCCTTGAGAAATTTGGAGTAAACGTATGTGCTTGGTATTAATTTAATTATGTTTAAAAGATTTAAAAGATTGTTTGTGGCATCATCGTGTCAGCCAATATTGAGCTACCCCGTGTCGATGAAAAATAATGGATGCCTGCTGCGGCAGAATTAGCGATCGTAAAGAATTGTGAGAATAAATATTTATGTTCACCTCAAATGAAAGTATGTATCTTCAAGGGAAGGGCAAATTTATCGTACGTGAAACAAGGAGCTAAATCCTGTCTTTTTTTTGGGGGGAGGGGGTTTGTTTGTTTCGAAGGCCGGAATTAGCTAGGTTTTTAGACTGGGTATGGTATACGAAATAAAAGGTTTGATTATAGAGGGGTAATGAGGTAAATGTCAAATTTATTTGTGAATTTGTGTTTCAAGTGTGTCGATCCTACTTTAGTTTATTTATCAAATATAGAACACCTTTCGAAGCTTAGAAGCAAAAACGATCCCTAATTCGATTTGGTTTAACTTGTATTTGTGCAAAAGTGTTTGAATTACTGGGATTAGAAATAATCGAAAAGTAATAAATGCTCTTGAACATTACCTATGAGACAATTAACTGATAAAAAGAATATTGTGGAGAAGCTTGAGATCGATGATCTAACAAGAATGAAGTCAACAATATAATGCGAATTTCCTTATTATAAAATAAAAATAAAATGATTAAAATCATATGAAAATAAGCATAATTCTTTAGCTACTAATGCAAATGGCTCATTTTCAAACATAACGTAATTCACGTAACGTAGTTCCCGTAATGTTCCCATAACAATTTCAATAAACATATCGATACTCGCCGACGAGCGGCCGAGCTGTAAAGTCGCAGAACGCTAGTAGTTCTGACCTGGGTTCGATTCCAGGCTTGCTGCATTGGCATTTACGTGGTTTTCCCCATATGTAACACGCATACCAGCCAGTTTGCCTTAGAAAATCCTCCATGAAGGTATCCCTCGTAGTGTGTTTTTCTGTAATCTCAGTAAAGCAAACTATTTCAAACATTTTCTGGTAATCTCAATTTTTATGACTCAATTTCATAATGTATTCGAAATTACACATAATTCGAATCTATTATTATCAAAAATTGAAAATTTCTTTTATATAAAGTCTCTGTTCATTGACCCACCATATAATTGTGTAGCTAGATTTAGTTTAACGGAATCGGGTTATGATTCCTGTCTTCAGTTGTTGTTAGAAAGGAACGGACTTTAAGACTTATTGATCAAAAGTTTTATGAATGAGCTGCTCTGAACTATGAAGTCGCTAAGCACATTTCGAATGCGAAAGATTTACGATAGTTACATGATGATTTAGAAGCAAGCATGCGAAATTTAAATTCATTGGGAGTAATGAGCTATAGTTAAGGGCACTTCTTAGTTGTACAGTTTCATTTTCTAGAGTTTCATAGGGGCCACCAATGAACGGTGGAAATTCTCTGAACACTGGTAGTTCGAATCCGGGACAACGGGTTAGTTATTAGGGCGTTTTCGCAGTTTTCCCCATTTGCAACGTGGATACGAGCCAGTTTCCCATAGAAAGCTAGCCAGTTCTAAGGAAGCTAGTTTCCCTTAGGCACATAGTGTGCTTTGCCATAACTAAATAAACAAACATATAGTTTCATAACTGTTACCTGAAGAATTAACATTAAGTGTTCACAGGAAACCGCACAGGCGATAATATTGAATTAACAGAATAAACCAAAAGAAAACATGACATC
>KK117740.1:118046-165597 GCA_000611955.2 Stegodyphus mimosarum
CTTTTGTTTCGTTGCTCCATAGTTTAAGCGGTTTGAAAAACCTGCATTATAACTGAATGTGAATTTTCGCTTTTTCGGTATTTTCAATCTGTAGCTGCAATTTTTTTAATGAAAACTTATAGCCACACGTATGTAGTAAGCAACGGATTAAACGCATAGTAAAGCCATACAACACACATGGCATTCAATTACGCACAATTGCTGTTAACACGCCCTTTTTCTGTCTTGTCGATTTCAAGCGACGCTAGATCAAGGAAATAATTGATAGCATTGACAAAGATGTAAGATGAAAATTTAAGCTCCATACGGATGTAATCAGCAACGGAATGAATGAAAGGTGCACAACGCACGCACCATTCAAAGACAGGCAGGTGGTGCTCACACGTTGTTACGATCTTAATCACTGAGGTTAGGTTAGGTTACTTGAATACGGCAAAACTCACGAGGGTTATCTGATCAAGGGAAAGATGCCTTCGTGGAGGAGTTTACAAGGGGAAACGGCTCTATTCGCATCACACATGAGAAAAAGCACGAAAATCAGCCCTGCAGCCAGCCCATTCGCTTGCCCTCAAACATGGCTCGAATTACCAATAATTAGGGTCTTAAACATTCCCCTCCCCCCATTGGTGTGCTTTCAGTCAGTGCGAGTCACGGAAAGGACTAGCTTCGCTGACACAAATATATTTATGGATTATGACTAAACTAAACCTAATCCTATATTAAATAATTTTAAAATGCTGGGAAAACTAGAAATTTTATTAAAATAATGGAACGAATGCGATAAGAACAACAAATATATTGTCATTTTCAATACGGTGCTGCTCCGCTCAAAACGAAATATATGTCAAACTATGACTGACAAATCTGTTGTGCTTTTTATCAATACTTTTAGAATTAATGCGTTTTCAACTCACACTTTAAATCATTCTGTAATTAATCACTTAGAATATGCTCATATATAATGCATTATTTTTTAATTTGTATTTTGCCATTTACTTTACCAGAACTTTCTGTAAACCAAATAGAAGAGATAAGCCATGAAAAGTCATATATAGAGCAGATGAAATTCCTCAATTACCAATAAGGATGGTAAAGCGTAATAGCAGCGAAAAGAAAACACGCCTGTTTTATGGAAAGCGGGGGGGGGGGGGGGGTTTTTAAAAAAGGGAAAAAGAAAAGAAAAGAAAGAAATCTGATATATGGGTAAGGAACACAGTGTGGAAGGGGGGTAGGATTTGGAAAAGAAGGTGATGAATGATGGCTATGCCAAATTCTCCAAACCATAAATATCTCCCACTTTCATCGTGACTCGCTGCATTTCCTCGTTTGATCGCCTCACACAGCATTTGCACACCCACAGAATAAGAGCGTTTTAGGAAAAACTCTGACAACGGTGCAAATGAATACTTAGAACCCTACAAAAATCAGACACTGGATGCGGGAGGGAGTAAATTTACATCTTCGATAATTTGTCTTAAACCCATCGTCCTTTCCAGATTGCTGTTTTTCTTATATATGACATTAATGATTTATATATTATATTAATATATGATATTTAAGGATGATATTAATCTTATGTATGATATTAATAGCTGAGCAGAATAATTTTTGACTTAGTTTGATTGTTTTGTTGTCATTATTTTGAAAAGAAGGCAAAAAAGTGGTACTTAAGTATTATCCCGTCCACCACTGGCGGAAATTTTGGCAACGGTTTGTAGTCGTTATTGCGGAATTCTAAAGGACACGGTCAATCATAATTGGCGCTAATCGGGCTACTTGGCCTGTTGACGAGATAATACGTAAGTACCGAAAAAAATAATAATCTCAATTACAACAATAAAAGACTAATAGTTAAATGATAATGAAAGCGAAATGTTATCCTCGTTGACTTGTATTAGAACAAAACTAAAGTCATGTGACTATTTTTGCCCATCCTAGTCTTCATTTTGATTTCCAGTAAGTGATATGGCGATAATCACCGATATTTAATGATCTAATAATGAATTTCCAGAATTAATTATCTTAATAACTCTAAAAAATCACATTCGTTGCTTGAAATTCTTTTTAAACCACAGTCATAAAATTATTGTTGTGTCATGTGTTTTCTATCACGCATGCAAAAAAGATGTACTAGTATATTTTTATACACAAACATTCTCTAAAAAAAAGTTTACTGTAGGCCTTTTAAAAAATTTAGAATTTTTTGCAAAATAAATCCCAAACAATAACTTTATAAGTTACAAAACGCACACAAAATGACTTATAAAAATGTCTCGAAATGTAATAACATGAGAGTAAAATAATGTAATCTGAATTACAAATGTGTAAATTATTTATTGTACTTGCAAAGACTTTGGTTAAAGCTATGATATTCATAAACCATCCACAAAGCGTTGCTCATACTCTTCTTTTCTTTGAAAACGTATGACAAATTTCATTTTCCTTATTCATAATTCTACAATATGGAGTGTAACGTAGCAGACCTTGTCGTGGTGCACTCTGGGTTATGCTAAATCTGCTACGGCTTTCGCCCAGCTCTCCCAGAATGACTAATTTAGGCAATGCTAATGCTAAAAACCGTTCTTCTAAGAATTTGCTGACTATACTGCAGTAGTACGCAGGTGGACCTTTCTCAAGAAAATAGAACACAACTTTTGAATGTGTTAAAGTGTCAATTAATATTGATGTTTTCATCATTCTCGAGGCATATTCGACTGTTGAAACTTTGAAACATCACCAACTTGGGTTTTATAATATTCATATTCTTCCCAAATCTAGACAAGTTGCTTGTGGCATCCTGACTGGTACTCGACCATGTCTGACTTCCTCTTTTAGAGTGATCACTGATTTAACTTCGTAATGGTGCGGAGATTTTCCAACTTGATCTATGGATAAAGGGAAACCATTTTAAGACCTATGCTTGTTATAGTCCCCTGGCAATGGCAAGCTTGACTTCGAACTCTTTCCTTGTGACAATAAAACAATCCTATGTGGCGATTTCAAAGCTCATAGTAAGAGTTGGAATTATAGTGAAACTAATAGGGCTGGATTGGTAATGGAGAAACTTTTAAATTCAAATAAATTTGAACTTTTATTTAATGATTCTGATCTTTCTACATACTTACATTATAATGCGAACGATACAAATCCTGACCTGACTTCGATTTCTTCTGATATTGCTGACGGGGGCTTTCAGAAAAATTCTTTATGATCCCGAATCGGGACACCGTATCATTATCACTAAAATCATTATCTCTAAACAAACATTGCTTACAAAAAAACTTAAAGGCACTAAAATCAGATGGAACTTTAAAAAGGTTAATTGAGGAGATTTTGCACAAGAACTTGAAGACACTTTTAAATCTCCGAATGACTTTTTAATTCCAACAGAAAATACTAATAATGCATTCTCAGATTTCAAGAAACTATTTCTTCCTGTGCTAAGAAATGGATTCCTAGGGGACGACAATTTAAATTTAAACCTTTCTAGAATGAAAGGTTAGATTATTAAAAAACATTTCTTCAAAGACCCCACAGAACTGCCAAACAATCTAAGAATCTTATGGGTGTTCAGAACTGGAGAAAATCTGTTGCTGTTTTTTGGAGGGAAATTCTGGTTGCAAAATGAAAGTGTTTTAATAAATTTGTAGGAAAAATTTATTATAAAAAAGATGATACCAAGATTTATAGATTCGTAAATAATCTACAAAATAAGCCAGTTGTGAATCTTAAGAAACCTAAGAGAGTGGGAAGAAGGCTTTTAACTGACGACAGAGACATCAAAATGCTTTTAATGGTTTCTACTCCGAAAGACAAAGACTGAGGACTAATCTTAAGAAAAGACAAAAGATTGTGAGAAGGGAAATCAGGAAATTTTGGCCTAGCTGCACGCCATCTAACTACATTACAGATATTTTTCATGGTAATTTTGACATGCTAGAACTTAAGGAGGCTATTGGACATCTTAAAATTCGAAAGAGTCCTGGACACGATAACTTTTATCCTGAGTTATTACATCATTTTAAGGACAGTGCTCTTGCTGCCTTGCTGTTTTTATTTAATCTTAGTTGGACTCGTGGAGTTGTTCCTGTAATTTGGAAAACAGCCACCGTGGTACCAATTCGTAAATAGAAAAAAAAAACCTGCAAGCGACTTGAATATCTACAGAGCTCTTTCTCTTAAAAGCATCCTATCGAAGGTCATGGAGAGGATGATAGTTGCTCGTCTAAACTTGTGCAGGTGGACTTCAGAAAATTCTCTACTAACCAACATGCTGCTTTTCTTGAGTCAACCTATTAAAGACTCCCCGACATTCCGCTCTTGCAATCTTTGTGGACTTCGAGGCCGCTTTCAATAAAGTCTGGAGACTCCTAACTGTCCAGAAGCTCCAGCACATAGGTACAGGTGGCAAGATGTTGATGTGGTTTAAAGACTTCCTGACCCAGACGTCTTGAGCTACCCGTTTTGGTGATTACCTCTCGAGCTTTAAGCAAAGCGAAACTGAGCTACCTCAGGGCACTCTATTGAGCCCAATTTTGTTTAATATCTGTATTAATGATCTTATCGAAACTTTGATTTCTGATGGCTTGATAAAGGTAGCATTTATTGCAATGACTTGGTACTCTGGTGCCGTCTGCTAAAGGGGAACAATCTAAACTTAGTCTTGAATGCAGCTCATGAGAGACTTGGTCAGTAGTGTTTTGAAAACAATGTGACTGTTAACACCGATCAGACTACTTATCAATTTTTTGCGTTTAATCACCAACAATTTATTCTTGAACTGCCTTATCTTAACGAAAGCCTACTACAACCTAGTGACATTTCTCTGTATTTCAGATGTGTTACTGACAAGAAATTTACTTGGCAAAAACAAAACATGCTGAGCATATAATTAATAAAGACGAAAAAAGGCTTCCAATTCTCAAGAGAATGGCTAGTGCTGCAACCAGAGACCCCCCAAATTCAAATTTAAAATGTATATCC
This sequence comes from Stegodyphus mimosarum, assembly GCA_000611955.2. Lineage (NCBI taxonomy): Eukaryota > Metazoa > Arthropoda > Arachnida > Araneae > Eresidae > Stegodyphus > Stegodyphus mimosarum. The sequence goes on from KK117740.1 coordinate 123,030, forward strand.
AGTCGATCTTAAATTATTGAATTGAGGTGCTTCTGCTAATGGTAAGAATTATTACTTGTGGAGTTAAAACTAAACCTGTGTTGGCCTTATAGTTTTCGACTAAAACTGAGCCCATGATTAATGTCATACAAAGAAGGGCTATTGTTCTATGTAATAAGCTAGTTAGGCTTCCAAACAATGCTTTTTGGCGTAACTATGATTTTAACTCAAAAGGAAATTTGAAGATGCAGAGAGGTTTTATACAATGCATCCATGATATTAAACGTTATCAAATTATTAATGACTTTCCGACTGAGTTGCTTATTACTCCCTGCATGTTTCATTATGTGGATCTCGATGTAAGGTTGGATCTAACTCGGAAAATTAGAAAGTCGGATCTTCTTCCCAAGGCTTTACGGGTAATCGCTTTAGAGACCATCCATAACCGCTACCCTTCCGATAACTGGTTACATGTTTATACTGATGGCTCGCTTTCTGATTTTTCGCAAGGCGCCGGAGCTGACATCTTTAGTGAACTTTGTTGTTTTCCCTTCCAGTTGGAAATTTTACGGCTTACTTTTATGGAGAGATGGAATCTATTCTTAGATCAATTGAACAACATTTTATACGACAAAACCCCATTAAAAAAGCTGTTATCCTTTCTGATTCTGTTTCTGCAGTACAGACTCTTTCTTCTAATAAAGAGCTTGAGAACCTCAGAGTCCTAAAATGCGGAACCTTGCTTGAGAATTTTTCCTAATAAGGTGTCCTTCCAGTGGATCCTCTCCCACTGTGGCACTGAGGAAATGAGAGGGCTGATTATTTTGCCAAGAAGGGATTCTCTCTTCTTCAGAAACTCTTTGTGAAATTACGATTCCATTCAATTAAATTGGAAATAGCTAGGATTTCCAGGTGCTTTCTTCATAATACAGCTTTGCATCTTTCGAATGGCATACCTTGGAATGTATTCTTTTCTAGACCATAACATTTTCCTGACTCATCTCGTACGGCTGCAGTTGCAACTTTTAAAATGTTAACTGGGCACGATCGCCTCCATCTTTTTCGTTTTAACATTATGGACTCTCCTTTCTGTTCTCTTTGTACGACTAGACAAGATATTACTGCTTTACATTTGGATGAGTGTTCTGCACTATCTGCTTTTTCTTGCGGTGTAACGAGATATTGGAGAGCCCGTTGCCTAATGGTCTAACGGCCAAACGACAGGCAATTAATAAATAAAAAAACAAAATATTTCTACAATATTATTCTTAAATTATAATTCACCTGACAATAATTCTAATTGCATTAAGTTAAATTTCGGTTACAAAATGTCAGTTGTTTTTTACCATGGAAAATTCTTTGCATGAGAAAATTACATTTTTTTTTAAATTTTGATCAACTCACTGTTCCAGGTCTTACTATTTAGAGCATGCTTGGCTGAAAAATCCTTCAACGTTTTATTAGAATGTGTATTTTAAGCTTTTGAATTTACTGTAAAAAGTATCTCCAGTTTCGAATATAATAGAATAACTCTTTATTTTGAAGACAGTTTCATACGATGTTCAGAATTTGTTATCGAATCAAAATATCAATATTATTCTACATTCTGTTAACGGCATGACGCAAAAGAGTTACAAAATAGCACAAGCTATTTTTATTTTTTTGTACTTTACAAAAAACAATTGCTGAACTCATAATATTCTCTCTGGTACACTTGAACAAAAATAATATTCTGTAAGTATGATATCGAGAGCAAAGTTTATTGGGCTTTATATTTATTAACCTCGTTATCTTTTTACTTTTGCCTGTAATTCTTATCTACTTAGTCGGCTCCAACCACAATGCAATTTAGTAATGCATTACAAGTACAGAACTGTTGAGTTTTAGAGAGAGTGCTGACCATTTCGATACTATTTTCTCCCAGCCTTTGAATTTACTTAAAGCGACTTTGTTTTTGCTAGCCATATTTTCGCGCTTAAATCGAGATCCTGAGCCCAAAATTTATAGGAAAACTTCGTTTCACGAATCTTATACTTTAATACTTAAATTTTAATTTGACTTTTGCTTCTATTAATCCTTAAGTAGCGAACATTGTTTACAGAAAAGTTGTTGCGGACATTGTTCACAGTGTAAATTATTAGACTGAAGATCTAATAAAAAGGTTTATTTTAATCTTCTGTGTTCAGTGTTAGTTCACTACAAAATTAAGATAGGTTACCTGACTGTTTTTACGGAGCTTACCTCTGCAAGGTACTGCTATAGAACTGCCGGCTTTCCTAAACGGGTCTGCTGCCTTGCCGGCGAAGAAAAGAAAAAGCCCCAATAGAAGGTTTCTAGTATATCGTAGATGCCATACGACCTTTTATGAAGCCAGCCGTCTGTTTTGATTGTAGAAGCTACGCAGTTAAGTTTCGTGGGAAAACTTAAAAATCACTCTCTACTTGTACCCAGCTGGCGAGCAACAGAAGTTTGCGATAGTAGCGGCAGATCCCCGTAGCGAGACGTGTAAATCTGTGTCTTCAAGGCATCGTTAGTTGAAGCATTTCCCGCAGTGAGAGACGGGGTTCGGTTAGAGTCGGAATGATTCGAATAATATCAGGTTGTATCCCTTCCAACTAATATTAACGGCTTTCGTATTAAAAGTGGAAACTGTAAAATTACTGCATGAAACAAAGACGAATTTTGAAGTCATACAGATGATAGTGCCAAGATTGCTAACGCAGGTAAAGGACTTCGTCGAATCGAGGAGTCCCTGGACTTTAGAACAACTATTCGAATTAGTTGTGAAATACGAAAGGCGGCCGATAGTACGTGTACACGAAAATATGGGGGCATGTTCATCGGTAAATAAGGTAATAGATGTGGTGAAAGAAGTGATGGAAGACACAACGATTGAACTAGGGATGGACGTTGACAAAAAATCTGATCGCGCGCACGAAGTGATGATTGTCAAGATGTGATGGAAAAGGTTTTTCATAGGAAGAAAAAATGGGTGTTAAAAGCAATAAGCTGAGTTAAACTGCTAACCATCCAAAATGCAACACCATGAAAGAAGCATCCAAACAGCTTGAAACTTGCATCGTGTGTATACCGCGATGGAGTATGCAAATGATTACGATTTCAGCACACGCGTATATTATGCTGCGCGGACTGCAGTGCTCCTTACAATCCATATATAAAAAGAGGAAGGACTGCCGTTTCGAAAAACGTGAATTGTTCTTTCGTGACATTTTTTGGGTGCGCAGCTTCAATATTCTTCGTAGAGAAACACAAGCATCATTTGAGTTCCTTTCTATGTTCGACCGTAGGCAGAATCTTGGCATACAGAGTTTATGGATTACCTTTCGGGGAAAACGGTCATTATATTAGATGCAGCCGAGCAACAGTCATGCAGATATGAAATCGGTAGAGATCGGAAGGATCGGTTAAGAATTCTTTTCGTTTTGTAACTTTATTAGATCAAGAGAATCTTCGCATAGTGTTTAAATTAAGAAACGTGCAGTCTATTCTTAATAAGTTAACAGTAATCAGATTCTTTACGCTTTATTCATATTACCTCATGTGTACATATTCATCTAAATGCAGAGTGCTTTTTTTCAGAGTGACCAGTGTTTTTACTTTTAGCCAAATAAATAAATAAATAAAATGACTTACTTATTTATTTTAATTAAAACTGTGTCATTATTTGTAATATGAGTACATACGCTGTGGTTTGGCACTGTTTCAAGATTATACAACGGACATTTGAAATTAACAGATTTTACACAAGAAGCTATTAACTGAAAAATTTGATTTCTGAGATTTTAAAAGACTATGAAAGTCCGAGGGAAAATAGGGTTGACCAAAAAATAGAAAAAAAGCCTCGCCTCGTCAGCTGAAGGAATCGGCTGTGAAAATGAAGAACGTAACACATTTAAAAGTGAATTAATCCCATTTGTTTCGACAAACAATAAATGAAGGGGATTGAGGACGAACCTAGAGCTTCTATTATGACACTACAAGGAAACGCCTTAAAATTCTAGCGCAACATAAGAAACGATGTAAAAAGAATCAAAATATACCTTGCAATGTGTTCAGGTAATAACGTAGTCTTCAGTTATCAGGACCGGGTGCAGAAATGTATGTGTGTATGCACTTGTGTACGTATGTACTTATGTATGTATACATAAACACACATACTTATGTACATATATGCATACATACATACATATATACATGCATACATACATTTCTGAATTCGCTCCCGATAGCAGGAGAGTATCGAATAAAATTAAGTAGGTTAAAAATTTACAGCATTTTTATTTTAAAAGAAGAAAAAATTTAGGCAGGAAAATACATTCAAGTTCAGAAGAAATGGGTAGCATTCACGTTACCCATGGGGAAAACCACAAAAATTCCCATCGTGTTAATCCATTCGCCGCGATTTAAACGTATGTCGAAATATGTGCTTTCAGGTGATTTACCGCTGATGACCTTGGAAATTCGAAAACTTTATTGATTAGATTTATTTATTTTATTTTATTTAGTAAGTTCGCTTACTACAACTAGCGTAAAACAAATTATTATGAAGGTTATTGTGCGTTGGCAGCCAAACTATGTTTCTTTTAATTTTTATCTCCTCTTTCGGTATTTTCATTTTCGTTGAACGAATTTATCAACTTAAGGAATTTCCAAATTTTCAAATCTGCATTTGGAAATTTTTCGAAGTTGCCTAAAAGCACTGTACCGCCAAATATCGTTATTTTTTGCAATTTTTAACTGCCTGTCTAAAGAGTATTAGCAGCTAATTTTTTATTGTTATATTTTCTAGAGAAATAGATTCAAATGTATTTCTATTTTCAAAAAAGAAAAAAGAGAGTTCGATTTGGAAGAACTTCTTTATAAGTATAGGCGCTGAGGGTTAGAAAGGTCAGTTTTCCTAATATAAACAAGAAGCCTCTCAAATATATTTGAATATGGCTGTTGCCGCGAAGATCTGCCGCCGAAAGATAAACTCCAAAAGTTGGTAAACACTTTCGCCTTTGTTCGACGAAACTCACGTGTTAGCACACGTAGCCAAACACGACAGAGATACAGCAGATAATCCTCCGTATAAGAGAAAATCCCTGCAGTTTCGATACGCTTCGAGAGTAAATTATTGAGAAACATAAAGGAAATGATTAAATATAAGATTATTATTTTAACACGTAATTCCAAAGCTAATCGTATCGGTTTCGTATCGGAAAAACAGTAATTTACCACCCACAGAATCATAAAACGTGGAGCTTGGCTGTCGATTACAGGAAACTAAATAGCATAATTAAATATCAAATTTACGCTTACCCATAACGGAGAGAATAATGGAGAAAATTAGGTCAACTAAATATTCGACACTTGATTTAACTTCTGGATACTTTTAGATAAGCATGAGGCTTCAGGACGTACTGAAAAGGACATTTATCACAAAACTTGGGGAAAGGGTGCGTTTCTGAGATTGCCATTCGGCTAATGCGGAGCTCCCACTACGTTTCAGTGGGTGGTATCACTTCTCGTTCAAGTCACTCAACAACATCGACCACTCATTTTATCTACTTGATTTATGTGATGCAAAATTAAAACGACACTAAAAAGGGTATGTGGGTAAAAAGTATACCAAATATAAATCTAATTTAAATCAAATATAAATCTAATTTTTTTCTTAATTTGAAAAAGGTCTTAACGTTTTTTAATCATGCCGTAAAAAAATTCGAATGCGAATATTATTGACATAACCTAAAAAAATCGCGCTAAACTTTTCAGCTGTAGGGAACACATGTAGGAACAAATCACATCTATAATCTTTCACAAACGTAGATTAAGCAAAATTATTGGTGGATGATAAAGTATTTTGTTATTCGCACCATATATTTTGCGCTTACACATCAGGCTTTGAATAATGCTCCTTTATACTATGCCAAAAGATTAAACGTTATATTAAATACTACATCTATAAAAAGAATACCCTGCATTTGAATAAGATTATCGTAGATTTGCCAGATAAATTTATCTCTTATATCTCTTCAATAGGCGAAAGGCATGAAGAATGCAATCCTCGCACATTTTTAAAGTAAGTTTTGATATGTATGTGCAAATAAATTTTAAGCTAAAATTCAGAGTTGATAATTAGTATGGGAAACTGATAATGCGTATCCTTCAGATACCTCCTTTTTTATTAACTACGAAAATCAAAAATAAAATAGGTATAAAGGAGCATCATTCTTGAAAACCAATGGAACATGATGCATAAAATAAGCAGAAGCTTTTTGAAATACTTAGTTCTTTCCTGCTTAAACGCATGCACATATTCACTTTCACTTTGCCTAAGAGTAATCGAAACTGTAATCACATTGAAACATCTTTCGAATTGCCACTCATACAAAGCCAAATTACTAAATCATGTTCTATCTGCGCATAGCTGCTTTATTCATCAAAAGTAGTTTTCAAATTATAAAAATATATGGGATGGCATCGTCAATAATAATCAGATGACGCTGCAAGCTGTGCGAAAGAACTTTTCCCTTTAGCTGGAGAGAACGCAGACGAACGACATCCCACAAACACCACTCACCACTCTGGCAATGTATGCCGATGATACAGCAATTCTCTTACAAAATGCATCTCTCAGCCCATTAGTACAATCACTACAGACACACGTCCATGCACTTGAGTCCTGGCTCACTGCTTAAAAAATCAAGATCAACGTTGAAAAGTCAGAGGCAGTACTATTTACCAGAAAAAGAGCAATAGATTACGACCTATGTGTACACATGTACAGCACTCCTATCCCGTGGACTCAGCAGGCCCGTTACCTTGGTGTCATATTAGACAAGCAACTCACTTGGTCCCCCCACATTACACAGCTTATTGAAAAGTTTCGACTACGTAAACGTACACTTACCCCCTTAATTGGTCGGAACTCGGTTCTAGCTATTGACAACAAGTTACTCATTTATAAAACCCTTTTGCGGCCCATAATCACTTATGCCTGCCCTGTTTGGGGTTATACAAGCAACTCGCACTTAAACAAACTACAAATTTCGCAAAATATCATTTTGAGACAAATGACGAATAGTCGCTGGTTTATCAGAAATGCTGCTATTCACAGCGAACTCGAAATTCCTTACTTACAAGAGCTCATTGCTGAGCTTGCCAGCAAATTTTATAGTAACATTTGTAAAGTGGGCAACCAATCAATACCAATCTTAAATTATGATGTTAACGATCCTAGTAATTTTAAAAGGCCTCGAGCCATACTCAGATACCTAACTCAGTGATTATTATTCTCCGTACTGTATTTTACTCCTGTATCCACAAATTAACCTATCATCCCTTGATTGTTTTGCTTTGCATTGGTTTTGCTTTTGTATATAGAATGTCCTGTATTACCAAATTACCATATTACTGTATTTTTGTATTGATTATTTACTGTTTGTACTCGTTATCTTGACACATGTTTTGGCAAATGGCATTTCTTTCACAACATTGCGCACTTATTCTTCGTTTTTGTGGCCTGCTAGCAGGCGAAGTTATTAATCTCCTCGGCTCAAGAACTGTTTTGTTATGATTATGCCACATTAAAATTAAGGAAAACAAAAAATCGAAAACCGAACTGTCATTACTTCGGAGTAGCGTCACCCGCGGATACCCAAGCAGTGAACGTTCGCGTTTACCTGAGCCGCCGACGACGATTCCGCCATTAAGACGGTAACACGAGTGAAAGACGTTTGAATGTAAAAGACGCTGATTTGTATTCATCTGTAAATAATCTCATCTATTTCCTTCTATGAATGTAATCACTTTGTAGTTTGTAGCAACTATTCATGTTTCCATTAAATCTTCGAGTTTTCCTTAAATCGGATTAGTTATTGAGAACCCTAGACAACCATCTCTGAAGTATATTTACAGACATCATACTCCTAGATAGTAAGTACCGATCCTACATTCCTACAAATATAATATTTATCTGAAAAACACTTTTATACAAAATAAGCTCTAAAACGTTATCCTGTTCATTTTAGCCCAAGTAGCATACTTCATAAAATAATGACAAAGACTGAAATTTTCGTCGAGACAAATATTCTTTCCCAATCCATTTATCAAGTAAAATTAAATTTTAAATAAAAAATACAATTTTAAATAAAAAATACTCCAGTGCAGCACTTAAAGTGTTGATCTCAAAGTGTTAATTTCATCTAATCTTCTTTCAGTTACATAAAGACTATCCCATGAAATGATTCTTTTCTACGTGCGAGTGAACACGGAGCTGAGATATTCAGGTACTAGAGTAAAGAATAGTGACTGGGATAAAAACATCATAATCTTGTTTCTATACTGTTAGTTTTTATGCATAATGTATAATTAAATACAGCCCTATTCATGTAAGCTAAAACTCAAACTACCCGTATTAAATTTGCGATAGTAACCACCTTAATTGATCATTTTTCGTAATTAAAAGCTTGAAAATAAAGGAAAGCAGTAGGTATACTATACAAATTAATACATAAATATTTATTCTCGAATTCTGTCAAGCGTTTAAGAACTAACACGTAGACAGCTCAAAATTCTAATTTCATTTTTTAAGGAGTAAGATATTTTTTATACATCACATAATCACACAATAACTCACGTTTATAGGGTTCCTGTTATCTTTTTTAAAGATTTATAATCGGAACAAATGATGTTGAATTATGAAACGACGTGAAGATTTTTTTTAGGAAATTAAGCGGTTTAAAAAGGGGGGAATTTTCTATAAAACTTATCAGGGAGGAATTAAACCCTACACCAAGAATAATTGAAATACTACGACGGAAGTATGCCACACTAAATCGATAAGAGTTTACAAAAAAAGTAAGAAACCTACACAAGCAGTTCATCAATTTCACGATGCGTTAGAAAACATTCTTCTGCTTTCGCAGCAAATTTATCAAATACCCAACATGAAAAAAAACCATCAATTTTAACTCAGAGTTACCTTCCCTACAATATTACTGAAATAACGGAAATATAATATTAAATTTGTTATTATAGTTGCATAATGTGCGCATGCTATTTTGTAATCTTAGAGAAGAAAGATAGGTAGCGCCATCTTATGAGCGTCAAAAGAAGTTCCAAGTAACAATTGCTTATGAGAAATTAACTGTAGCAAACTATATGTAATAAGCTTTGTATTATTAATATTTTACCTCAGTTTGTATGAATGATGAAGTTACTCTTCATCGTCTGATTTTAGAAACAGGATAAAATTTTGCCAATGTTTAATTCATTTTTTTTTATTTAAAAATGTTTTATCTTTTTTGCTGTACAAATTTCCTATTTATTAACTAATTTAGCAGTTTGAAATAAAAATAAAGGATTATTATAAACTTGTGAGTTTTCATTAGCATTTTGGTTTTTACGAACAATTACTTTAATTATTGGAAGTCTAGTTGATAATTGACTGAAAAATAATTATATCGTTACTTAGGACTAAGAGGAACTCTCTTCGGTTTTCCAGCATTATATACACATCTCACGAAGAATCCGAAAACTTCTACATTCGAAGCTTCCTCTAATTACTACATATTTAGATCAAATTTAATTATTATATTAATCAAAGATAACAGTTACTAATCTAGCGCAGTTCCCTTACTGTAAAAAGGAATTATTAAACTCGGGGCATCTAACTGAGATAATTATTATTTTCATAAACAATACTTGCGCTTTTATGCTTTAGAATTGGTAGAGCAGAATGGTGAAATTTTTTTCACTATAGGCGTAACCTCGATTCATTGCGCTTTTTTTATTGCAGATACTGAAACTTTTTGATGATAAAAGTTTAGTGCAAGAAACTTTTCGACTGGTGCCGCTTTGCTATCTGCATTTTTTCATATCGTTTCTCTCCATCGCATTCTGATAGTTCCAAGAATATTTCAAACATTTCATTGTTATTATTGAAATGAGGTAAAACAATATTGGTCTCTAAAACTTTAATGTGATTTAAAAGCAAATAAAATTAAATAATAGCCTTAAAAAACTAATTCTTAAATTTTCTTTTTGTTAAAATCACCAGTCCTGTAAATTCCTCTCTTTTTAAGAATTTTACCGTATTTTTATAGATGTCATTAACTTTATTCACATATTATTAATTCACATAACATTCCAAACTTTCAACCAATACTGTACTGAAAATGAGGACTATATTTAAGGGCGCATTTGCCTCGCGCACGAACCGCACGCTTCTCATTTTAAATCCGAAAACAACTTGTACAATAAGTCGTACATCGACACAAGGTGAAAACTCTATCTATTCTCACACAGCTGGCCGAATTACGAACGCAAAGCTAAAACTTACGAGATAATTTAAAGTGCTTTCTAGCGAACAAGGTAATAAGAAAGCACATTACCTTTATTGCTTTATAAATCGCTCAGCAGACAATACTGCTCATTTGGGAGCTTTGGACAACAAGGACAGCAAAGAAGCTATAGTTTCATTGGAAATAATTTCATAATAATATTTTAATAAATGCATATTTCATAGAACATATATCAAATAGCAGCAAATTATAATTCTTACCCAAAATATTATTCCCAACATCATATTTAGTAGAACAAATTTTCAGTGCTGTATGCTGCATGCCAAAGTATCACCTGCAAATAGTTAAGTGTTAGGATTTATGACTCCTATTTGCTAATCTTAATCTTCTTCCACTTCTCATATTTCTCATTTTGTGATTCTGGTTAAATATTCCCTCATATTTCTTTCTGCAGGTATATAAAATACGCGAATGTAATTGAATAACGTCTAACATTTTACATGAAAGTGAGAAAAAAATTTTAATTAAATATAAATTATTTTATTATATATTTACTTATGGTCCCGCTGAAATTCTGAAGCACTACATTCAAGTATTATTCAGTAACAACAATCTAATCAATTGTACTTTCAAAATTTGCTAAATAATAAGTTTCTGTATTCAAAGTACAAGTTTAGAGATTTTAAACCAGCATCTGAAACAACTTCATACCAAATTTGTTTATGTTTACTGCACGCGTTTACCAGACTACATAGGTTTAAATTGCAAAAATATCGTCTTATATATTGCATTGTCATTTTCTCTTTGATTATCACTTGTATTATTAATATACCATACCTTTCTCACATCTTGCTCAATACACAGGCCAAAGTATATTTTAGATTACCGTTTTTCAGATTCAGTTTTTGAATTCATTTTCATAATCCAAGTTATTATATAATGTTGTAAATTAATCAGACATTTGAGAAGAAGAAAATGTTATTTTGAACTTAACTTCTGGTAACCCTAGAAATGCCAAGGTTCGCGCGAATCAGCCATACCAACTACATCAACCATACCAACTACGTCAATTACACCCAATTAATATATCAGATGATACTCTTGATCTTTACTTCTTATTAAGCTTTCATATGTGTTCGTATGCAAACATGAATGTATCTGTCGCTTTATATTATTTACAGCTAAATAAAGGTGATTTATGCTTAAGTATGCATCCTATCATTAATGGATACATCCCTCACACCAATGAAGTTGCGGAGATTTAACTGCTGCTGCTGGGTGCACAAAAGGTAAGCTAAATTTTGCTATCTTTACTCTTCATAGATTATGAGACTGATATGTTGTAAATCCCGAAACTAAAATTTAAACAGTAATAATATATAAATTTTCTGGAACTGCTAAATAAGAATTAATAATGGCACAGTCAAGTCTTAAAGATTGTATGCAAATAACGAAACTGAACTCCGAAAATTATGCTACTTGGAAATTCAAGATTCAAATGCTTTTAATGCGTGATGGGTTAGATGATCTTCTTTATTCTCCCCCACCTTCTAAACCTGATGATGAACTTTTAAAGAGGGATAAACAAGCACGAGCTATAATAAATCTATGCATTGACGACTCTCAGATTATTCATGTTAGAGATGAAACGACTATTGCCGGTACATGGCAGAAATTAAAGTCAATTCATGAGCACTCCAATTTGAGCAGCAAATTATATCTTCTGAGAAAATTATATTCGATAAAAATGTTTGAACATGGTGACATGATCGCACACATCACTCATATGATGGACTTAGTCGAAAGACTAAAAGCTATTGGTCAGAACATTCCGGATCAGCATGTAGCCGCACTTATGTTAGTTTCAATTCCGGAATCATACACTAATCTTATAACTGCCATTGAAGCTAGAGAGGAAACTCTTATAACTACAGATCTTGTAAAAAGGAAACTCATTGACGAATATAACAGAAGACTAGAACAACAAGCAGATCGAAGTTCTAATTCTTCAACGGCGTTTAAATCTGCAATAAATGCTAGAAATTATGATAATAGTAGACAAAAGAAATTTTTTACCTTTTGTAAACGCACTGGTCATACTCGTGAACGTTGTTTTAAATTGCAGAACAAAAGTAACAATTCTTGTCCCGACAACTCGAAATCAGAAACTCGCGTGACCAAACATGTCGGAAAATCGAACCGACATTGTGTGAGCGCAGACATTTTCGATGAGAGACGCAGCGAATCCCAGCTTATTTCTGCAGCTGCTGCTGCTCAAGAGCTCAAATGGATATTAGATCTCCTTAAAGATTTTGGACTACGTCAATAATTACCCATTAAGATATTTGAGGACAATAAGTCCACAATAGCTCTGATAAAACAGGGGAAAATGAATACCAGGTTAAAGCATATTAATGTTAAATATTTCTTTTTAAGAGAAATGGAAGAAAATAAAACAATCGAGATAACATACTGCAATACAAATTCCATGATTGCAGATATTTTCACTAAGCCATTGCCCAAACCAAAATTTCTAAAATTAAGAAGTGAGCTAAATCTGATTTCTAACATTTCCCAAATGCATGATTAAAGGGGGGATTGTTGTAAATTAATCAGGCATTTGAGAAGAAGAAACTGTTATTTTGAACTTAACTTCTGGTAACCCTAGAAATGCCAAGGTGCGCGCGCATCAACCATACCAACTACGTCAATCACACCCAATTAATATATCCCATCCATCTCTATTATATATCCATCTCTTGATCTTTACTTCTTATTAAGCTTTCATATGTGCTTGTATGCAAACATTAATGTATCTGTCACTTTATATTATTTAGTTACAGCTAAATAAAGGTGATTTATGCTTAAGTATGCATCCTATCATTAATGGATACATCCCTCACACCAATAAAGTTTCGGAGATTTAACTGCTGCTGCTGGGTGCACAAAATGTAAGCTAAATTTTGCTATCTTTATTCTTCATATAATTTGTTTAGAAATTCCAAAACATATTTATACGGGAAGTTACTAGACCTTCACGGCATTTTGAAATTCTAACAGCTACATTCATAAATAAATTCTGTATCGGTATTAAAAACAAAAGCCCTCCTGCAAAAAAGTTTGCTAAGCGTTAATGCTACTCTGGTTAAAAAGTCACACAGAAATTCTCAGAAGTGCATCTGTATGCAAATAATTAAGTGAAAACTTTAACAGCAAGAGACTGACTTCATTTGAGAATGCAAAAGATATCATGGCCTTGTTGAACTTCTTTAGAGACAGCAAAATAAGTTAAGCACGTGTTGAAAAATTAGACAAAGCAGAGGAATCGGGATAATCCCAAAAATAAAAAGCCATTAGTTTTCCACAAAGCTCTCCCACCTATTGATTAAATTCTAAAATATTGTTGTTACTCTTGTTTTGCAGTATTGTACTGTATTGTTAGAATAATTAATTAATTAATTAATCTTATAACTATTGCAGTGCATGTTATACATGTTGCTTAGTAATTATTTTTGCCCTTTTTATAAAAAATAAGTACTAATTAAATCTATCTTTTTAACGTAATTAATTAATTAAAATCTACATTAATTAAATATAATTATACACGGCTTGATAGTTAAATAATTTGGGAATTCAAATATGACGTTTTCAAAAATCACAGTAAACTATTCTAGACATAGATTTGCTTCTTCTGTTGTAGAAAGTTTAATTTAAAGTAATTTTATGAAGTGCTTTAAGGCCTATTAATAGACATGACCTGTATCACACAACAATCTTGGTATAAATGCATGATCCTGCGTAAGGTTCATCGACGCAGGAAAGTCTAAAACAGAGGTTGCAAGTTTCAACAAAAAAGGAAGCTGATGGGGAATATGGTCCCGTCTAAAAGTCATCCATAGCTCCAAAAGTGACTTTCCTACTGGAAAGTGAGGCAGTTTCAGTCTTTGTAGCAATCAGTCTAACTCGAGCAACAATGCTGTTTTCAAATCTTGAAGGGTTCTGTGTGGAAGAAGGCGAGATGTAATTACTCTTCGGAGAGCGTCTCAGACATTTTCTAGAGGGTTTACTTCTGAAGATCTGTCAGGTCAATCCGTTTAATTAATATTCTCACTTTCCAGAAAATCATCCACCAGATTAACCCTATATGGATGAGCATAGTCGTACATAACATGAACGGAGGCCAATTGCACACCTGAAACTTTGATAAAACCCTGAAGTCTTAGTAGGTCTTATCAGATTCTGAGAAAATGATCTGAGTCATATCAGCCTTTGAAAAGAATAAATATAAAAAAATATCTGAATTTTGGATGCTATAATGCAACTTAGAATACAGTCAGCAAAATTTAAATTAACTGAATTTAAAAGCATTTGATAACAGACATTTATGTTAAATCTGTTAGTTAGACTAAATATAACACAGGTCAACAGATTCCTAATTCATTTATCTGAAATCTTGTCCAGCTTCCAGATATGCGGGTATTCGATTTATTAATAATTGTATGAATTTCCTCATGAAACGTTTACATTTTTTGCTGTGGGTGCAGAAAGCCAAATTTACATCCGATATTTGACGACTTTATCATCCCTGCCGAACCTGAACCTACCACCGAATAAACGATGGTTCTAGTCACTGTGAAAACTGTTCATTTTCCCCCAGAAGTCGAGTCTGTCTAGATATTGACCTAGCCAGAAGGCCGAGATTGCTCCCAGTCGATCTCCGGGGGAAAAGTAAAAGCAAGAAGGGAAATAAGGCAACTAGTTCAGTAACATAAAACAATTACGATTGACGTACGTGGCTACAACAACGCGCTGAACGTCGAATACGGAAATAGCAGAACATTGTCTTTTCAGAGGAATCTCGATTTTGCTTTCAAGGCGAAGACTGGAGGCATTGCAGTCCTAGATATTTATGACCCTCGCATTACGCAATGCCATACCGACACAGTTGCGATTTGAAGTGCCACTGGATTTTAATCTCCGCACCCATTTAATACGCATTACTAGCACATGCAACAATCCCCACTGCATCTCTGAAGATTCTGAGGCCGTTACTTTCCCGTACCTTCAAAGGTTACCTAAGACTAAGGTTCAACAGGATAACATGTGACCGCATCGGTCACGGAACGTTCAACATCATTGCCCACCATGCTGCACTTCTGTCTTGACCCACCCGTTCTCCCGATATGTCGCTATCGAACACACCTGGCTGATGATTGGAAGGTATGTGTGTCTGCGTATAGCACCACGGCTATGCCAAACGAACTTCAACAACATGGGGAAACAGCATGGAATAACATACTTCAAACATATATCAAAGCCTATTTCTTTCCATGGTGAAGTGAGTCTCAGAAGTTAGTGTCAATCATGGCAGCTACATAAAATACTGATTTCTTTGTGTTCCGCAGGTTGAAAGGGGCGTATAAAGGACGAGTTCACCTTAATATTATCTGTCCAGTACCTTATAATAATTGTTCTGTTAATATTCCTATGATACCTACTGCTCACAATGGTGTTGCATTGTGGATGGCCGCAGTGTACTACAAAACGAAAAAATTTCTCCCAAAATTTTTTCCAAATTCGGAATTCAAGTGTTTGAAGAAGAAGAATTATAAGTGTAGAACTTAGGGAGAATATTGGCAAATTTTGTGTAAAAACTCTGATGCTTTCAATCAAATAATGATTTCTAGCAGACAAGGAATCTACCGAAAGCACAGCTGAATTTGGAGTATACCGGTTTTTTCTACTTTTCTTTTTCGCTTTATAGGCAATGATATAACTATTGTCTTCCTAAAACATTCCTTTCTGTAATATATTGCAAGCTATTTTGCTACTTCGGAAAACGCAATAAGCAAAGGATACAATAATTCGTCATTTTTTATTGATAGTAAGCATAATCGTGTACGAAATATGTCACTGACGGAGCAGACTGAAAAGCTATTTTAGTCCTAAATAATCAGGCCATCGTCCGAGATGAATTTCCATATTAGAGCTGTACTAACCTGCACTAAAATATCTGATCAAAAGTCTTCTAAGAAAATGTTTATATCATTCATTTCAGCAAGTGCAGCATGTTAAATATTGGTATTTTCAGTGATACTACGACATGAAATTTTCCTGCTCAAAATATATGAAATTTCTATTTAAATTTGTTCACAGCTGCTTGAGTTTATGAAATGATATATCGAGGTATGCAGGTTTAGTACATGTCCAATTTCCTATTAGAATCATGTGAAAAGTTCCAATATTTTCTGACACTTCGAAAGGTTTTTGAATACTTGGTGATGAGTCTTTTGTAGCTGTTTGTAACAATAATATAATGTCTGCAAATTTTACGCCTGCCAAAAACCTACTTGGATAGGTTTTAGGCTACGTTTCCTGCAAAATTTTTTATCAGAAATTTTTCTCTACTGATGATCAAAAACTGGCCATTTAGATTTTTCTTCTCCTGAATTCTCTGCAGCATAATTGCAATTAGTTTTTTCTCTACTATTATGAATTTTTAGGTAAGCAGATTCATGAATTTGTTTTAAGAAAAACTAAGAGTTCAATACTGGTAGAATAATGATTTACGAAAAGCATAATGAAGTAATTTAAAATAAGATTCGTCTTCTTAATGACCTTATATTAATGTTATTAGTTTCTATAAATATATGATAAAATGACTAATTCTGGATCAATCAGGAACGCTATGCCATACTGCGTAGGTTTTATTTATAATAATCGTTTTCCCTCACAAAGTATAGTGGTCCTCAATTCATCCGTAATTTTGATAAAGATGTTATTAAAGATTTTCTCTCTCATCTTTTCTGTTTCGCGGTATGGACCTTTTGGCAATTCCCGCAGGTAGGTTTGGTTTAGTATATTGTGGCAAAGCACACCAGGGCTATCTGCCTAAGGGTAGTGATGCCTTCTTGGAGGACTTTCCAGGAGAAACTGGCTCTTATACACATTATGCGTGGGGAAAACCACGAAAAAGCCCACTCAGTCAGCCCGTTCGCCTGGATTCGAACCCAGGTCGGAATTACCAGTGTTCAGAGATTCTACTTCTCGGCCGCTGGTGGCCCGCTCAAGTTGTCAGGACTGGGTGTTCTGTGCATACTTTTGGCGAACATGATCTTAACCGTGTAAAGTCCTGATCTTGAACAGGGAGCTGAATGCAGCTATATTCTGTGGTAGAATAACTGTGGTAGAATAACTGCACGCAAGGAGGGTTTTAAAATGACCCTTTTATTAAACGACTATTTACAGCCACTTCCCAACTTGGGAGGGATAACAGAAAATATTGACCACACTTGGGTCTAAACTGAACAATCAAATTATTTAAAATAGCGTTCAGTAGAAATTAAGTAGTCGTTGCTTACAGAGCTATGAACGCGAGGTTGGCCTCTATGCTAAACTATCAAGGGTGCGTAGCAAGATTTAGCTAATACTAACGCACTTAGATTACTTCAATAAGTAATAGCGTAACAGCGCTAAGGCTTAGAATTTAAATACTAGCTAGTCAGGTGAACGTCGAACAGAGCCGTAGTGATCTGAGACTAAAAGCTCTCTCACCCCGAGAAGTTCCTTGCTAACCTTTTAAATACCAAAACTTGGCTCCACTTCATATTAGACATAAAGCTGAAACGCGCGCTCATTCTAACGGGAAGGTGAAATAAGAACTTACAGGAAAGAGAAAATTACCATAAAACTTTGTTAGTTTAAACTAAAACCTTACATACTTCCCACCAGAATTGGCAAAAGTTGAACTACTCTGGTCCAAACGGACCATGTTGAAACTTTGCGATTCTAGAAATACTCAAAATTTAACTCTTCCTAACTTAGGCCAACCTTTACAGAAAAAATAGAATTTCTTGGTAGATTACAGACGAAAACTTGACTTTTACATAGATCATCTGTTTTCTATAATTACCTTATTTTCCTCTCACTCCTTCCAGCAACATCTGGAAGGAAAGAAATTTTAGTATAACATAATAACACTAAGTTCTGGGTAACAGACTTCTTTCCTTACACGTGTAATTTCTCAAATACATTCAATTTAATGCTAGCCGGGATAACCGGTCTAAACTCGTGGTTTTCATTAGTCGTTTTCGTGTAAAATTATTTCGTAATTTGCGGCCCTATTTCTTATCGGCACAATATCCGGATGACTGAAATTCTCAGGGTCGGCCAAATAATTGTATATATTTTTGAACTCCGGATCTTTTCCGAGTTCGGCTATTACTGTTTCACGAGAATCTAATACTTTGAATGTCAGCATGGCTATTCTAACCGTATTTCCATTTTCATCCAAATTAATTCTACTTAAAGCATCTGCCACAACATTTTCTTTTCCCGGCGTGTGTTTAATTACTAGATTATATTCTTGTAATTTAAGCGCCTACCTTATTAATCTGGGTGATACATTTTTTCCAGAGTAGAGTCTGGTGACCGCCGCGTGGACTGGAGAACTACTGGAGAACTTCCAAAGAAAACACGAAATTTGTTCACTGCTGATAAAACTGCGAGAGTTTCCCTTTCCGTGGCCGAATATTTTCTCTGGGTTTCATTTAATGTTCGACTAAAAAAGGCCACGGGTTGCCCATTTTGAGAAAGCACTGCCCCAATCGCAAAATCTGAAGCGTCCGCTGAAATTTCTAGTCCTTTATACCCCTCTGGGAATTTTAAGACGGCAGCTTGAGTCAAGGCGTCTTTCAGTTTTTGAAATGCCGAGTTGGCTTCTGCTGACCACGAAAACCTAGCTTTCTTCCTCTTCAATTTCAGCAGCGGCTCAGCTATTTTGGCAAAGTCTTTAATGAAGGACCGATAGTATGAACACATACCAAGAAACGACGATAACTTCGTCGCTGTTTTAGGAACCGGATAATTTTTGATAGCTATAGTCTTGGACTGATCCGTTTCAGTGCCATTCTGAGAAATTTTAAACCCTAAATAACGTAATTCTTTTGCGGCAAATTTACATTTGGATGCATTTATTTTCAAACCAGCTTCGTTTAACAATACAAACACTTTTCTTAAATCTTCTAGGTGTTGTTCCAAACTATTACTTGTAATTATAATATCGTCCAAATTAATGAACGTACTCTTACCAAGGACCGGTCTTATAACAATGTCCTTGCATCGTTGGAAAGTTGCCGGCGCGCCGGATAAACCGAAAGGCATCCTAATAAATGCGTACGTGCCAGACTTCGTTATGAAGGCGATCTTAGGGACGTCTTTGGGTTTTACCCCTATCTTAAAATAGCCACTCGTAAGATCTTATGTAGACATATACTTTGTAGAGGTAATATTTCGGATTATCTCTTCGATTATCGGCAAAGTATATACAGGACATTTTGTGACGGCATTTAGCCTTCTGTAATGTATAGCAAAACGCCACCGCTTCGGGTGCGTAATCGGATAATTATTATTTTTCTTGCATAAAACTACTGGGCTAGCATAACTGCTAGAAATCGGGGTAATTATTTTATTTTTCAACATTTCCTTAATATGATATTCAATGATTTCTTCTTTCACCTTATCGTAGCGGTATGGCTTTTGCCTTACTGGTTGGGCGTCCCCTGTTTGGATTTCGTGATTAGTAACCTGCGTGAAACCCAGTGCATCGCTAAATAAATTTGAAAACTCACTTACCAATGCCTGCAGCTTTTCTTTCTCTTCTGCCGGTAAGGGCTGTAGTTCCAGCTGCGGGGGCTTATCATTCCTTTTGTCCACTGGCTGCATGGATAACGTCAAATTGCCTCCCTGAAAAATCTATATTCGCTTCTGCCAGACTAAAAAAATCCACACCCAGAATAATACGCGTTTGCAGGTTTCGCACAATATAAAATAAAATTTTTACCTGCTCGTCGTTGATACGCACGAACAACAGTACTTTCCCTAAGCAGCTACACTTCTCTCCTTGGGCCGCTATGACATCCGTGTCTCTTGCACTAAAAATTCTGTAACGGCGAAAACGCTTCTTGAATAATCTTTCTGTGATAAAGCTGCTTTGGGCTCTTGTATCTAACAAAAACCGTCGCCGGTATGTTGTTAATTAAAACTTCGATCTTCGGTAAACTCAAATTTTTCACGACCACGGTGTTTAAATTAATTGTGGAAGGATTTTACGCGACTTCGGACTTCTTCATCTTCCTCGAAGAAATCCATCTTAGTTTAAATTCTTCTTATTTTGGTTGCCCTCAGCATCTTTGCTTGTTTTTCGATTGAATTCTCTTCGTTCGCCTCTCGATTTAGAAGATACCGCTTTCTTCGGCCATTGCTTCGTCTTGTTCCCGAACTTTGATTTTGCTTCTGCTGGGGGTCTTGGCGTGTTATAATGCGCTGTCTTGGCAATGGTCTTGGCGACGTCGTTCATTGTCTGCAATTCTTCGACTTTCAAATTGTACGGCGAGTTCGAATAATTTATCCAAAGTCGTTGGGCTTCTGAGCTCGATAAAATCTTGAACTTGGGGCAGCAGCCTAGGGCGTATAATTTGAAAGACTTCTGGATCCGGGGGACTGCCATAGAAAAGCTTGAAAACTTGGATTTTTCTCAAGATAAAATTTGACAAATCTTCTATCTTTTCTTGGTATCGGCTAAAACGTTCCGCCTCCAGTCTGGCTCGATCTCGTACGACAGGAAATGCTTTCACCAAAGAATTCTTTAATTTTTCATAAGTGTATGTGGGGCTTCCCGGTTTCCCCAAAAGATTCTTTCCAATACACTTGAACCAATTTAGCGCTTGGCCCTTCAAAGCGCTGGTGGCAAGAGTGACTTTCTGAAATTTGTGGACTGGATATAACATGAAATGTGCGTCCAATTTTTCCAGGAAATTAATTACGGCTGACTTGCCGTCAAAACTTGCCGCTGGCTTCATGGCTGCCCTCATGGTTTGTACAATGTAGCCAAATCCTTCTAGGGCAGGAGGTGTTATCTCAGGGTTCTGCACAGGTACTGCAGGTATCTCAGGTTCATCTTCTTGTCTTTCAGGCCTTCCTCTCATTCTTCTTCTTTGGGCGCCAGTGTCAGGACTGGGTGTTCTGTGCATACTTTTGGTGAACATGGTCTTAACCGTGTAAAGTCCTGATCTTGAACAGGGAACTGAATGCAACTATGTTCTGTGGTAGAACAACTGCACGCAAGGAGATTTTAAAATGACCCTTTTATTAAACGACTATTTACAGCCACTTCCCACAGCCGCGTTCATAGCTCTGTGAGTCGTTGCTCACAGAGCTATGAACGCGAGGTTGGCCTCTATGCTAAACTATCAAGGGTGCGTAGCAAGATTTAGCTAATACTAACGCACTTAGATTACTTCAATAAGTAATAGCGTAACAGCTCTAAGGCTTAGAATTTAAATACTAGCTAGTCAGGTGAACGTCGAACAGAGCCGCAGTGATCTGAGACTAAAAGCTCTCTCACTCCGAGAAGTTCCTTGCTAACCTTTTAAATACCAAAACTTGGTTCCACTTCAAATTAGCATAAAGCTGAAACGCGCGCTCATTCTAACAGGAAGTTGAAGTAAGAACTTACAGGAAAGAGAAAATTAACATAAAACTTTGTTACTTTAAACTAAAACCTTACAAAGTTGGTGGATTGTCATTTGCTTTCTTGCAATTTTTTCATTCATGCTTTTCTTACCATTTCATGCGTCCTGGAGGATATTTACACGTAATTTATGCATGATGTCTCGACCCTTGTGTAACCCGACTTATGTGTGAAGGTACATTAAATATTTCTAATCATAAATACTTTTGCATACATCATTTTTATGTAGCAGGATGAAAAATAAGAGAAGGTTTCGGGTCTCTCCAGCTGAGCATAAATAATTATTTGATCCACTAGCTTAACAGTAAATGCTTCCTTAACACGTTCCTATTGAATTTCAGCAATATTAGTACGTATAAAATGCTTTAGATTTCCATCTTGATTAATTCGGCATCCAGTCAGATGTTTTGAAGGTAGTTGACTTCTTTTGAGTCCACCAGTACTCTGATTTCATTATGCATTTTCAGTTCAAAAATCCTGATCTAAAAATATTCAATTATCGTTTTCCTCTTGTAATCACTTCGTATTTTCGAGCGCCTGAATGAAGCTCTTTCAGGTGTATTCGCTGTCCCCCAATGATCATAAGCAGGATTTTAGTCTTTTTTTTCTAATTCAAACTCAACAATGAAACTGTTGAATCAGTAGCACAATTAGCTTATGAATCCAGTTGGGAAAAGGGGAACACAACTCTTCAGCCTCTTCCTACCAATAACTCATTATCTAATCTTGCTGCTAACTCTCAATCTTAAGTGATAAGATAAGGGTCGGTATTAGATATTTGACACATTATAATGTCAAAATGTTTCTTCGATGGAGTTGTTTTGGGCATTTTTTGGTAATGTTTTGCGACGTTTCTGAATTAGTATATGTATTTAGGCTCAGTCTAACGTCCTGAAGAAAATATGTGTTTCTCTAATTCTCGAAAACACTATTTGTTACTTAAGTGATTCTTTTCAAACTTAACCCTGGAAGGTCTGCAATACTGCTTGTATGTGGCATACAACATTTTCTTAGTTTCTCTTCCGCAATATTTAAAAATACCGTTTAGCTTTTTTAAATTCTTTGCTCTTATTTGATATTCTTTCGTCCTCATTTTTAGCTTAAATGTGATTAAGGTTTTCGGTACGAGAGCACTGCCTTGAGACAAGCATTTGGACAAAAATAAAAATTCGATCGTTCCGAATTCATGTTGAATCAAATTCAAAATCCGAAAAAAAATAAAGAAAGAAAGAAAGAAAATTAAGAAAATATAGACATTTTATATCCGTTCCGTGGGAAACCACGGAGGATTCCACCAACCAAGTGAAACTTCAAAAGTGTATTTTCCATGAGTATTCTACGAGAATAACGCAGGATGACCACTCAGTAGAAATAATTCGTTGTTTGCAGGAAAGAATTACGAAATCTTGGAAAAAGGTACTACATTTCTATTTGTTTTCGTTTCGCTTTATTTAGGACTCACTTTATGATATTACTCCTCAAATTTTAAATAAATTCAGTGTAAATCCGCTAAATGTACTTATCAAAGCAATTATGAAAAAAATTCAAAACTTACCTCCTTTTATTCAGCTGTGAGATAAATAATAAATATACGTTATATCTAAAAAAATAGTAAAATTTGTCGGTGATGAACGCTATAACTCTTCCTTTATCAGAAGGACTCATTCTTCAAGAACGTTTGATTTCTTAAATTATTCTTTTTATTGTAACTGCTTAAAACGTTCTTTTATCGATGAAGGGAGACACAATATAGCCTTAACTAATGGCGTTAAATTAGAAAATGCTTATTCTGCTACAGGAATAATCTACTACTTATTCTACTTTTTTCAGGGCTTGTTATCCTCTGCCTGCCTCTTTATAACTATTTTTTTCGAATAACATTGAGAAATTTTAAAGCAGGTGACATTTTACGATAAAAGCAGTTTGATTTGAACACTTCAGGATTCAGTATCTCTAAACTCCTTAATATATGACCTTTGTAATTTATTTGCTTGGAAACTTGGTTACAGAGCTGTACTCAGAAACATTTCACCAGTGCATTCATGTCTCTTTTTAGAGTTTTACTCTCATCTATTCGAAAGCCATTCTAGCGCCTACATTCCATTCTCGAGCCTACATTTTAATTGGAGTTTTAGTAAGATATTAAAATTTCATAAAATATTCTATGATCAGTTTCATTGCATCTCCTAATGATGAAATTAGAAGGTGATGATGATGGGCATAGCCTTGATTACATAAATTTAGATTCACTACTATAAATAGGATTAATACGAAGAAGAGAAAATATGCTTTAATGAAGATTGAACGGAAAAAGTTAGTGACCAGTGAGATGAGAGAAAAAAATAAAAGTCATGCTATGTGACATATAAGGGGGTCGGATAAGATAAACATATTAATTAATTCATTCAGCTCTCTTTATTATTAATATCACTGGAAAAGTAGAAAATGCTGGGTTTTCTCATAAGCGAACTTGAACATTCAAAATCTGTAAAAGATACTATATTCTAGGATGAAATGTGGTTACTCTAAAGGAAGTCTATCAATCCTCTACTACTTCCGAATATACTGCCTTTACACTGAAGTGACAAAAGTCATGGGATACCTCTCAATATTTTGTCAGTCCTTCTTTTGCCCGGCGAAGTGCACCAAGTCGACGTGGCATGGACTCAACAAGTCGTTGGAAGTCCCCTTCAGGAATGTTGAGTCACGCTGCCTCTATAGACGTCCAAAATTGTGAAAGTGTTGACGGTGCAGGGTTTTGGGCACGAACTCACCTCTCGATGATGTCCCATAAATGTTCGATGGGATTCATGTCGGGCGATCTAGGTGGCCAGATCATTCGCTGGAATTGTCCAGAATGTTCTTCTAACCAATCGCGAACAATTGTGGCCCGGTGACATGGCGCATTGTCATCCATAAAAATCCCATCGTTGTTTGAGTACGTGAAGTCCATGAATGGCTGTAAGTGATCTCCAAGTAGCTGGAGGTATCCATTTCCAGTCAATGATCGGTTCAGTTGCACCAGAGGACTGAGTCCATGCCATGTAAAAACAGCCCAGACCATTATGGAACCACCACCAGCTTGAACAGTGCCTTGTTGACAACTTGGGTCCATGGCTTCGTGGGGTCTGCGCCAGACTCGAACCCTACCATCAGCTCTTACCAACTGAAATCGTGACTCATCTGACCAATCCACGGTTTTCCATTCGTTTAGGGACCAATCGATATGCTCACGAGAGTCGCTGCAGGCGAAGTTCTGCTGTCAGTAAAGGCACTCGAGTCGGACTTCTGCTGGCATAGCCCAAGGAAGACAAATTTCGCCGCACTGTCCTATCGGACACGTCCCTCGTACGTCCCACATTGATTTCTGCGGTTATTTGACGCAGCGTTGCTTGTCTGTGAACATTGACAACTCTACGCAGACGTCGCTGGTCTCGGTCGTTAAGTGCAGGTGGTCGGACACTGCGCTGTCCATGGTGGGATGTTATGCCTGAAATTAGATACTCTCGGCACACTCTTGACACTGTGGATCTCGGAATGTTGAATTCCCTAACGATATTCGAAATGGAATGACCCATGCGTCTAGCTCCAACTACCATTCGGCGTTCAAAGTCTGTTAATTTTCGTCATGCGGCCATAATCACGTCAAAGCCTCTTCACATGAATAACTTGAACACAAATGAAAACCCTGCCAAAGCACTTCGCATTTATACATTTCCTAAGCGATACTACTGCCATCTGTATATTTGCATATTGCTATCCCATGACTTTTGTCACTTCAGTGTATATCACTGAAATAATTTTTACCAAAAATCGGAAACCTGAAGCTGCAATATTTATGTAGGCGATCTGGCAGACCTGGAAAAGATTTAAAAACTTATAAGCACATGTTATGTGAAGAAAATGTCAGCTATCAAAGCGAGAGGGAAAATGTAACTTCCGCTTTCATCCAAAGGAAAGCCCATAAAATAAAACTTTTATATCAGAATGAACGGTTCTAGTAAAGTAGGCATACGCGATCGAATAAGAATGATTGTAGGTGCGTGCAGCGGTAGGTCATAGAAGTTGTCAAAATCTACTACCTCTGCAAAGAAGAGAAGTAGAAGTTGTTGTTGTTGTTACTTATGCTCACTTGTCTGACGCAGTCAGCTCAGGCCCGCAAAATTCCTCGTGGCAAGGAGTGCAAATTTACGCCTGTCGTTGGCAAACAGCCTTGAGCATCTAACAAGTGACAGTGCGATTTGGCTCAGTTCTGCCCCCTAATTTTGATGGAGAGCACCCCGGGGGACGGATCCGAGGGTCTCCCACCTCTCTCCCCTTCTACCAAACCACACAAGAGGACTTTTGGGCTCGCCGCATATTTAGAGTGCCGCCATGGCGCACCGACACTATACATTTACAAACATCCATGCCTTCTCCGGGATTCGAACCCAGGCCCTTCGGAACGGCAGTCAGTCACGCTAACCATCATACCGGTTGGGCGGCGAAGCAGAAGTATATGTGTTAGATTCATTTATGAATAGCGTGGCGTCCTTTTACATTGCCAATCACACTGGACTGAATGAGCTATACATACTTTGATCTTCTAATGTCTTCCTTATATAAAACATAGGCAGGATTTCAAGTCTGAAGATCTCGATAACCTGTCATTTTGAAAAGATATGGATAATTTATTTTACCGTTTATTTTACCGCTGTACAGGGGTTGTATAAAACAGGCTACATGCAGCTTGACATGGCTGAGTAAGCAGCAGCATAGCATGACATGACTGAGCCAATTTTATTACGTGCAATTCTGTTATTAAGAGTATTAGCAGCCATGCTCACTGGTTTGTAGAAGTTGGTATTTTAAGGTTTAAATTGATGTTGATGGGCAGCCAGATACGAAGTGGCGATCTGCTTATTTCCTACCGCATGCACAAAGATTCGTGTCTATACGCTTGAAGCGGCGCAAGTGGCCAGAATACTGGCTGTATCTGGAGAGGTATTGATTTATGGGCGAGGAACTCCTTCGTTACTATATTGTAACCTTCGGAAAAAGCAACTCCTGCAACCATCTTTCCTGCCACAGTTTGAGCATGCATTCCTGAGTAGTCCGTTTAGGATATGATGTTGGAAGGAGAGCTGGTGTTTCTTCATTACAAACATATTTGCTGTTTGTTTCCCTAGTCCGTGATCCTGTTTTATTACCAGTAATTCCCTTATGTGCTCGAATCCAATATAAGACAGTACGATTAGGAGAAGTCTACAATATAAGCTTTGAAATGGCATGTATAAGTGATACGGTTGAGAGACTAGACCCAGAGTCACTCAAAATCATGGTAATCAGTGTATTGCATGCATTAGTTCAATTTCGTCTGGAAACTTGAAGACGGTCTATCTTTAAGACGAGCCTGCGTGTTAACTTCTACTGAATGGCGTTGTTCTGCAGATAGCAAAAATCGTTGCCAGTATCATTTTACGTCCTGGATCCATCCGCGTAAACGGCTCCGCATAGTAGCGTACTGCGGAGGGTCCATACATACCTTCTGTTTCAAATCCTGGTGTGCAAGGTAGCAATATATAATGGCTGCGTTTCTCATAGTCTGCAGATATATACACTTCTGACGCCAGAGATCGCGTGTTCTGTCAACCCTGGTGATATTTGCAATGGAAAATTCTCTTTCTACTACCAAGTCTAAAAGCGGTAAACCTGCAAGGACTTAAAATTCTATCAATGACGCTGTGAGGTACAGTCTGCAGATAGTAAACAGATATCTGTAGGGAACTGAATTTCTGCCTCATTTTGTAAGGCAAATTAGCATGCTAATCTGAAGCCCTATAAAGCACAATGCGCTGCATTATTTCAAATACGATAACCGAGGAAGTTTCACTGGTATGTCCCATTTAATAGCGGTTGTAAGATACAGTGAATTGGCAAATTGGAACACCTTTTTGCTTCATGTAGCGAATGAATATATGGGGAAGCCAAGTATACTGGCATCCTGGCATTATTCCGAGGTATTTCATTTGCGTGACCTATTAGATGATTTTAACTTGTAGTTTCACGCTAGAATATCTTAAAATGCCGTTGCATCCGATTACAACACCTGAGGTTTAGCTGCTGAGATTGTAAGCTTAAGCTCTTTTGGTGGATTGTGAAGATATTCAGGCTTTCTTGAGCTCTGTTTTGCAGGCTGCTTCTGCCGGCCGCAATCAAAAGAAAGTCGTCTGTTTAGGTAACTAACTGTCTTTGTGTGCTCTGATTCGTTATAAATTTGAAGAACGGTATTAACAACTGGATTCGCCAGGGTCGAATTTCAGCACAAGCCCTGTGAGCATCCTCGAGAGGTGTTCTCCGCCCTTATGGTGTCATCCAGTGTTACTTGCACTTCGTGTGCCTCTAAAGAGTGTGATTAGGCAAAATTAGGCAAAACTCAACCTCTCATTAACCATAGTTTCCACAGAAAATATTTATGATTTAATTCTTGAAAAATTCATAACACAGCCTGTCTGTGCAAATTAACATACATAATATCCTTTGAAATGAAACAGTTTTCCGACAAAACATCACTTGAAAGTTCGAATTTTGCCTAATTTTATATTCCCGAATACTTTATCTTACCTCAGTAGCTAGAAAATGACAGTTCTGCTGCATGCGGTGCGGGCGTGAACAGTGACGTTACCGGAAGGGAGGTTACGTTATGCAAAACTTTATGTAAGCTTTCCATAAGTTTTTCAAGAGGCCGAAGAGTAACACTATACTAAAATACCTATAGTATTATGAAAACTTAAAATTAAAGAAAGTAAAAATTAAGAAAAAATATTTATAAACTAAATGTGCTTAATATCATTAAATATTAAATTAAAAAAGATTATATACAAATTAAATACACACAACTCCATTAAATGCAAAAAATTGTGAAAAATTAATGAATAATTACATTAAACATATAAAAACTAAATATAAAAATTGCGTTAAATATAAAAGATAATTAGATATATACATTAAAGTAAAAATTAAGAAAAATAATTATATAAAAACAAAATATACAGTGTGATCTTTTTTAAAGTGACAGTGTTTGGAGCGCCCTGTAGCGCGGTCTAATAGCCGAAATGGCACCAAACTTGGTATTTAGACTAATCAAGACATGGGAAAAAGGATTCCATGAAAAAATATTTTAGTTCCAAAAATCGCCGCTAGGGCATTTTGTGGCTCTGCTGTAGCTTACAATAACGAGAATTAGCATAAAACAATGGTATCAAAGAAAAATGCACATGTTGTGCGATGACAGCGCCAGTAATAGGGGCTATAAAAGCAAGTAGTAGACAGCTCCGACAAATAATCTCAGATGAAGTAAACGAGCCTCTCACGTTACCAGAACGTGCTTTACTGGTGAAGCTGTATTTCATGAATCAGTGTAATGCATCCGCAGCTCTTCGGGAATTTCGAACCAGAAAAAATTACGAAAGGGGCCTTTATCGCTTAATGGTCTTAAGAAAATTAATAAGAAATTCGAGGAAACTGGGTCACTGACCATTCGCGCTGGGAGAGGACGTAAACCAGTATCAGAAGATGTAATAACTGATGTGGCAACTGCAATTGTCGAAGGATCGCAGGGAACCATTGCTGATACTAGCAGCGCCCGGTGTGTAGCTCGACAATTGGACATGAATTATTC
The DNA here is from genome assembly GCA_000611955.2 of Stegodyphus mimosarum. Lineage (NCBI taxonomy): Eukaryota > Metazoa > Arthropoda > Arachnida > Araneae > Eresidae > Stegodyphus > Stegodyphus mimosarum. Next base: position 152,509 of record KK117740.1, read on the forward strand.
CACGGTATGGAGAGTTTTGCGGCGGGTTATTGGTTACCCTACAAAATCAGCCGCTTGCACGAACTGAAACCAAGTGATTATGATAAGCGAGTGACATTCGCTCTATCATTTCTTGCCAGGGTAGAAATTGATGATGCTTCCCATGGCACATTCTGTCGGGAGATGAGTGCCATTTTTATCTCAATGGGTCCGTAAACACACAAAGTAGCCGAATTCGGGCTTCTGAGCAGCCCCACACAGTGCACGAAATCCCATTAAATTCCCCAAAAGTCACTGTTTGGTGTGGTTTCACAGTCGCATTCGTAATTGGGCCATTCTTTTTTGAGACCATTACTCAGACAGGACCCCAAACGTGCACCCTAAATGCAGAAAGGTACCACGAAATGCTGCAAACGTTTGTTGTTCCACAACTTCAGCAAAGAAACCGTCTCCAACAGACAATCTTTATGCAGGATGGTGTTCCGCCACACATTAGTAATAAGGTAAAGCAGCTGTTGCACCAAAACTTCACTGATGATAGACTCATAAGTCGCAGTTTTCCAGTTGCATGGTCGCCTCGTTCCCCTGACCTCACGCCATGAGATTTTTGGCTCTGGGGTTATTTGAAATCTCAAGTTTATGTTGGTGGAGTATCAAATTTGTCTAATCTAAAGGACAACATAACAAAGACAGTAAAGGAATATTCCTCGTGCTATGTAACGTACGGCTGTGGAGAACGTTGTGCACAGAATGCACGGTGTTATATCTGAGAACGGTGCTCACATTTAATGTAGTCTAATTCCTCACCGGGGAAGTTAATGTACGGCGATTTTTGGAACTAAACTTTTTTTCACGGAATCCTTTTTCCCATGTTTTGATTAGTCTAAATACCAAGTTTGGTATCATTTCCGCGATTAGATCGCGCCACAGGGCGCTACAAACACTGTCACTTTAAAAAAGATTACCCTGTATACATTGCGTTAAATATAAAGAGATATCAAATTAGATATGTAAAATATCATTAAAATAACATTAAGCTTTACTTGAAATATGATAAATTCTTTTTCAAATGTAAATTATTAGTGTTCTATGGTTTTACTCAATTGCATCTTTTTAAATTTTATTTTAACATCTTACTTTTAATTCCTAACACCTCTTTTCTTAATTGCTTTTTCTTTCAATTCTAGCGTATAACCTCAATTTGTTTATTCAAATTTCATACATTACCAATTTAATTCACAATCCAACCGCAATGACTTTCACCCACATTATATTTGATACTATTACAATTTTCCTTAACTGACAAAAAACGAATATTTAATTATTAGTCATTTCCAAATAGAAGTAGTATATTTTCACAAACATTACCTTCTTATATTCGAAACACCCCTAAAACCATAACTGATATGGATTACAAAAGATACCCTTATCATACGTTGTTTCTTTGCAAACATGTTTCGACATTTCAGGTTTTTAGAACTTCTTTCGCAAGTATATCAGTACTATCGGAAAATAGATTTGACATTTTTACTCAATTTCAATGGCTATATACTGTTATCAGAATCTTTTTAGTTAAATTTATAACACAAATAAACATATTTCGTGCTAAAGATGCATAAACACTTAAAATATTACTTTTAATCCAATGTAAGACATGAATTTCATTCACGATATGGATTTCCTATTGATTTATTGAACCATATACTAAACAAAATTTTTATTTTACAAGTTAAGCTTTTAACGAAATATAAATAAAAACCACGATACAGTTGCTGTTTTTAAGAAAAGGAACTTTGATATACTTCTGGAAATGCAAATGCTTCTATAGTTTTCTTTCCATAACGTTGGTTTTCATTAGTTTACTAATTTCAATAACTCTCTTATTGGCTAATATATTTTCTTACGAACGAAAGATTGTTAAAAGCATGACACAGTATAACTCTTACCTTTACCAGCATACACACATTACCTATTGAACCGAAGAAAGACACACATCACTGATTGAATGGAAGAAAGACACAGATATTTTACCCCGAATCTGCATTAAATTAAAAAAAATATTTAAACTTTCATACATTCCCGAATACGAATGAAAACTAAATAGATATTGTTATATTTGCATATATTAGATAAAATACTTTAAAAATTTTCTGATAGATATTTGAAGTAATGCTTGGAACTTCATAAAAGTGAGCATTCACTATGTTAATACAAGTATCATCAGTTATTTACATTAATCAATGTAATATCAACATTCAATACATGTGCTATATGCATATATATTCAAAGTTTAATAGTCTTACTTTTATTACAGCTGAATAATTAACAATTGAGAAAAAGAGGTCCATATCTTACAGTATTTAGTTCGCACTGAACAAATTTTCCCAAGACCAACATTGAGCCACGTTTATTAAATTCATCAAAGCTTTTTTATTTCTCTCCATTTTCACACTCACGACTGATTTAAAGGTAACTACTGAATACCATTTCAGACATCGATATATATGTACATCATAAGTCAATTTTTTTACTAGTCGCAATTTTATATATTCAAGAAGTACATCTAAGTCTTGATCAGAGGCGTAGCTAGGGTAACCAGCGCCCGGGGACAAGTGAAGATTTCGCCCCCCCCCCGCCTGCCAAAATGCAGTGAGGAACGGGAAAAAAACTTAAAAAATAATAGCATTTTAATTGCTTAAAATAATAATAATTTGCTAATATGAAATGTTTTAAATTTTAAATAATTTAAATTATTAAATATTTTAATTTTTAAAGCACTTTTAAGCGTATATTTTTGAGGTTTCGCTAAATTCACTAACTTAGAACGTAGTAAAATAATTAAGACAATAATGGTAGAACGAAAATATGATTATTCTAAAATATTTTTCAAATATAAATTTCGAAAACTTAAACATCATATTTGATATTATAATGTAATAACTTGAAAATGTATAATGACAGTTTAATGTGTAATGCTTCAAATGTAATTACTAATTTCAAAGAGAAATTTTCCTAGCTTTAGCTGCTGCAAATTTATAGATTAGTTCATCAAAATTTATACTCTGGGCTACCTGCTGTTCCACACTGAGCAAAGCTAAGGCAGACAGTCTTTCTTGTGCCATGGATAATCTCAGGTAGGACAAGATATGTTTTAGTTTACTAAAAGATCTTTCACAGCTGGCGATGGAGGTTCCAATAGTCAGTAAAATCTGAAGACCAACTCTCAGATTGGAAAATACATCTTCTCCGTACTGCACAATAAAGTGAAGCAGGTCCTCTGGTTTCGAAAGCTTAACATCAGCTCTTGTTTTGAATAGCATTCGGCAGTCCATTATTTCAGTATACATTTCCAAGCCACCCAAGTCTGTATCGTAAAAGTTTTCCATGGAAATGCAGCACTATTTCAAGCTACTTTCGTTGCCTGTAGCCATTAGTCCGTCTACATCTAAAAGAAAGCCAAAATTAGAGTCTACTTTCTTTAAGCTGATGAATCTGTCTACCATTTCTATGTGTATTTTGTCCAGCATACTTTTCATCAATCGCAGCATTTCATTTTCTGCTGTGAGTCCTACATCATCTGCAATTTCTCCGGGCATTTTCTTCTTTTTTCTCTGTCGTCTTTCAGCTTGGATATCACAAGCATTACACAGTTCCTTGGCGTCTTCAAGAGATTTCATGCATATCTCATCTCTGTTTTGTAGGAGATACTCTTGTAAAGCCTGAATATCTCGAGCAGCATTGTGGAAATTCATAGAGGGGTCTTGAAGTCTTTTCTGGACCCTGTCAATCTTGGCAAGTACTGTATTCCAGAATCGAAGAAGAACAAAAAACTCAAAAGTTAAGATTCGATGCAACAATTGAATTGCATCACTTCTTGTATCTGCATTTTCGTCATGATCCTCTGCAATATTTTCAAATAATTCTACTAAAGTTTCGAGTTGATCATGTACCGGTTTAACAGCTTCTACTCTGGCACTCCAACGAGTTTCTGACTCCGACTTCAACGATACACCTAGAGCAGTTTTCAGTCTTTTCCATCGAAGAGTTGATCTTGAAAAATAAACATAGATAGCTTGTATCGTACTAAAAAACGTCACAGAAGCTACCTCATGACTAGCAGCATGAACCCCAACTAAATTAAGTGTATGATTATCACAGTTAACAAATATAGCTTTTGGGTTAATTGCTGTGAGTCTTTGTTGCACTCCTGACTTATAGCCGGACATCACAGGCGCATTGTCGTAACACTGTGATCGACAGTCTTTGAAAGCTAATTTGTCTTTTTCTAGTTGTTGTAATATTATACCTGCTATACTTGCTGCATCTTTTTTATGAGTTTGAATAAATCCTAGGAAACACTCTTTTATTACCACAGTTTTTTCCTGAAAGTCAATATCTACATATCTAATAGTTTCCGACATTTGCTCTTGATTAGCAGCGTCAGGAGTTGAATCAAACAGTATACCATAGTATTTGGCACGTTGAATATTACACACAAGTTTTTCTCTAACTGCAGCTGCTAGAATCTGGATAAATTCATTTTGTATTTCTGGCGAAAGGTATGTAGTTGACCCTGGATTTTGCTGCACATACGAAACGTGGCCCTTCATAATTGGATCAAATTCTGCGATGAGCTTCAGAAGTTCTATTAAATTTCCAGCGTTTCTTTCACTCTCAGTGATACTTTCTCTGTGGCCTCTTAGGGCCATATTTTGTTTGGCTAAATGCAGTATGCAACACAACATCCTCTTAAGTATTTGTCGCCATTTTTCTTTCTCTGTAGCAATTTGATTTTGAAGCTGGGCATCTATTAAACTTTCTTTTTTCATCAGCCCCCTTTCCATTTCTTTCCAGGTTGTGAAAGAATTTCGGTGTCTTTGAGAATTCTCATGTGCAGTAACCTTTTCTGGTTTCTTCCAACTACTTAAACCACTTTCAGTTTCCAAAGAAGAACAGCTACTGACTGCATCTTTTGATGGAAAAAGTAGACACGAAAAACAGAATGCTGCTCTTTTTAAAGGAGAGTACACCAACCAAGATCTATTCACCATACCTCCTTTTCCTTTTCCTAACTGTTTGATAAACCATGCTGAGGTCATGGATCTGTTATTTTTTTGTGCAAAAGGCCCAACATTTTTCTGAAAATAAATCGACCCTTTCTCTACTATTTCTATACGAAGTGCATCTGGTACGATTGCTTTTCTGTTGCCTGGTCAAAATTCAGATATCCGAAGTCACGATGGTAAATCACATCAGCTATCGTTTCAATACCTTTTGGCTTGTCTTGTTGAGTTGGATCAGGTGCATCCTCGTCCGAATTTTCATCAGAATTTGACGAATATTTGCATTCCGTTTTATTCAAGTCTACTTCACTGCTGTCCCTCTCTTCTAAGTTTTCTTTCTAAGTTTTCCCACATCACTAACTCAGTGGTTCTCACATTTCTTAGAATTTTTAGTACAACATAAGAGTTTTAAGCACTTCATTTCCTGTATATAGGATAAATGAAAATGTTTCGTCATATAGATAAGTATAAGACATTATCCCTCTACAGCTCTATAAAATCAGTAAAGTTGAGGTATTATTAGCAAATTTTAGTTCAATCAGTCATTTGTGATCAGCTGCTCTTCAAAGAAAAATGTTTACATAAGAATTAAAATAACTATCCTCTCATTAATATCATACATTAAAGGAATAATTTTGTTAAGACAATAATTTTGTCTAACTGCACAACTAGGAATCAGTAACTCCCTGTGTAATAACATCTCTGAATAGCATATTTAATAAAATTGAGATTATTGCAAAAGAAAAAAAAAGTTTTATGTACAATTCTTAATTAGATAATTAATAATTGAACAAATTACCTTTAATTGAAATTTTCAGCTTAGATAAATAAATTTAAATACACAACTGCACATAGTGCATGAATTTTCAATGACATAAAAAGTTATTTTTCTCATTATAAATTATATAATATCCATAACTTTCAAAAAAGGGGGAAATTGCTTACCTATTCCAAACAAAAGTACACCGAGTAGAATTCAGTTAGAAAATGTAGAATTTCTTAGAACACTATCATAAAACAGTTTTTTTTTTGCTCTTTTTTTTTCCTAATTCCTTTTATTCAGGACATCCCATATTAAATTGTTTATAGGAACTCAATACAAATTAAAACATTATTTTTGTAACACACAACTAAATTTTTATGAAAACTTTCAAAGTAACTTTCGAAGATGTTAGATCATTACTGTTCAGTTTCTCATTCTCGGGTCAAGTTGGCTGCACCCCTCCTGGTTTATCCCTAAGGCTGATTGCGCCTCCTATGGTCATTCTAGCAACTGCGTCCCTTCTATTCGTTCACAAGGACAAAAGCTTTACGACTTAAAAGTATCATATAACCTTCGAAGTATTTTCTCGCCGTTTGCTTAGTGGGGAAGGATGACTTTCATTGACCTTACGTTTAAATAGAAAACCTAGCTTTTCTATTCCATCTTTGCTAATCACACGACAAAAAATGTAATAAAAAGATATCCTTATTACGATGGGGTGGTGGACTAAGTATGCGAATTTTTTAAATTTATTTTTTATTGTATTTAAAAATGAAAATAATTTATTCTAAAATTTCGTAACATCCATTTGGCGCCCCCTAGATGCTGCGCCCGGGGACATATGTCCCCTCTTGCCCCCCCTAGCTACGCCACTGGTCTTGATCATTCGCTATATTCTAGAAAATCCATTCACTTAAGAACATACCTCTAAGACCTGTGATTTTAGTAAACTTACATGCATTAACGGTGTCAACGTTTCTTCGTTTTGGCGAGATTTGTCTCAAACCATGTTGCATTCGAATGTGGTGTAACATATCACTTTTTCTTTTAAATATTTGTGAACGTGGATCAGTGGCGGCTCATAGCTAAAATTAGTGGGGTTGCTGTTCCAAAAAAATTTAACCTTTGTTTTAAACCTGTGTAAAGGGAAACAAACATGTATAAAAAAAATTTATTTTGAATCTTCCATGAAATTTTACAAAAGAAAATTAAACATTTCTTAATAACTTTAACTTAAATGGTTACAGTTCAACCTTTACCTATTCATTTAAAAATGAAATCCATTCTTCTTGTTTTAATTTGCGCGAAGAGATCAATAATTTTCTCCTTGATCTCTAAATGACAACTGATGAAATTTTTCTATATTGAAAGCATTGCAAGCGCATGAAAACGAAAGCTCTTGAAGTTTACTTACAGTCACAGAATTTATTACTTGAGGATGCAAGGACATGGTTAAAGTTTTCTGTAAAATAAAAGAACCGAAAAAAAATGAATCAAATAGAATAGCTGAAAAATAATCTAACTAAGAATATGGTGTATGATTTTTAAACACAGAACACGCGGAGTAAAAAAGAAGAACCAGCTCCCAACGACACTCCAGATTCGGCACTGCAAACGCGACAGTGCTCTCTCCCTCTCAGCCTCGTACGTTCCTTCCTAAGAGCGCATGCGCAGAACAGCCAAATACCACACGCGCGAAGTAAGAAATAATCACGTTTCCAGAATTTCCGCACTGCAAGACCGACAGTGCTGTTTTATCTCCCTGGCTCGAGCGCTGCTTTCTGTGCGCGCTTGCGCAGAACAGCCTTGTGAAGCGCAGTTCCATACAAAAACTTTTGTACCTTTTTCATAAACTGGAGGATGGCTACTGATATTAAGTTTAAGGATTATATATTGTAGAAATATAAAGAAAGAATTAAAGAAAAAAGGGCTTATTATGTTAAATATTAAAAATAATAACAAGTGGGAACAGGGGGTGCTGCAGTTCCACAGTGCTTATACGAGCCGCCACTGACGTGGATACAATTTCTAAAAAGACAAGTACCATATGCTGTTTCAAAACTCCATCATCAGAAATATTTTTCACAGCTACTGCATTTAAAAAACGTTTCATGAGATTTCATGTGTCTTTTCAAATTCTTTTTAGTTGAAAAAATATTCGAACATTCAATACAATGTCTAACATGTAAAGTTTCGTGTTGTTTTAACTTGTCAAACTGAGTAAATGTTTTTTTAACATGATTAATACTTAAAAGTAACTTTATAAATTTTCATATCCATTTTACATGAAAAGAACTTGTGATTATCCACTACAAATTCTAAAACGAGAAGCTTCGTGATTTTTCAAACTATCAACTTCACTAAATTTCTTAGGACTACACCTGAAGATTCTTTCATGAGATTTCAAGTGTCTTTTCAGAAACCTGGCAAATATGTCGCACATGTAAAATTTCAGAGATGCTTCTTAAACTCTTAAATTTTCAACACGAGTGAATCGCCTGAAACCTATGCTGCTGTGGAAACATAATAAAGCTTAAAAAATTGTTGTAAAAGACAACGATACATTCATTTCACCAAGAAGCTTTTCCATTTAAACACATTTATTTATATTCGAAGGAACAAGTTTCTGTTTTATATTTAAAATATTCTTAAACTTTTCTTCCGTTAATTGATATCAACTTAAGAGCAATATCATTTACATACATTTGATATTCATGTTTGTTTTAAAATTAAAATAAATATTTCAATGTATTTCTATTAAAAAATACAAGAAAAAAAAAGCAGCCATATCATCAACCAAACGTAGAAACTTATATTATTATTTTAGCAAGTCCGTCAGGATTAATGAAAATCAGTATACGCCACGAAGAAATGTTCTTGGAATCGGTGATGAAGGAATCAGTTACGAATTCTCTGGAACGAGTATTTGTGCAAAACCTTGGACGCAGTCTCTTCTGTATATTAAAGAAGACGTTGAATCAGTGACAGGCAAAAAATATAATTTTGTCTTATTGAACTACTACCCCGACGGACTTGCTAAAATATCTATGCATAAAGACAACGAAGCTTGTCTTGAACCTGAATGTGATATACCTATCAACAGTTTAGGTGCAAAGCGTCGAAAAATATTTTCCATAACTTTTACATCACGTATCGCGGACTTAAATCATGGATCACTCATGGTGATAAAACCACCAACGAATCAATTTTGGATGCATGGAATACCGTCTCAACCTGAAGTTCAAGAGCCTAGAAATAGTCTCACGTTTCGCAGCATAAAAATTTCGAAAATTAAAAAACGACGATTGGACGAAGGTGAGGGGTAACTTCCAGAGAATGACTGCTTTGTCAACTATATGAAATCTGCTCAAGAAAATATCTTCATGCCCGATAATCAAGAAAATGAAAAGAAAAATTCGAAGTTGATAATGCAGTGGACGCTTGGTTGGGGATATTTTGTATCTCTGATTCAGTTCGAAAATGGAGTGAACATTCACATACGTGAATTTCAGAGGCGTAGCTAGGGTAATCAGCGCCCGGGGACAAGTGAAGATTTCGCGCCCCCTCCGTCTGCCAAAATGCAGTGAGGAACGGAAAAAAAACTTAAAAAATAATAGCATTTTAATTGTTTAAAATAATAATAATTTGCTAATATGAAATGTTTTAAATTTTAAATAGTTTAAATCATTAAATATTTTAATTTTTAAAGCTCTTTTAAGCGTATATTTTTGAGGTTTCGCTAAATTCACTAACTTAGAACGTAGTAAAATAATTAAGACAATAATGGTAGAACGAAAATATGATTATTCTAAAATATTTTTCAAATATAAATTTCGAAAACTTAAACATCATATTTGATATTATAATGTAATAACTTGAAAATGTATAATGACAGTTTAATGTGTAATGCTTCAAATGTAATTACTAATTTCAAAGAGAAATTTTCCTAGCTTTAGCTGCTGCAAATTTATCGATTAGTTCATCAAAATTTATACTCTGGGCTACCTGCTGTTCCACACTGAGCAAAGCTAAGGCAGACAGTCTTTCTTGTGCCATGGATAATCTCAGGTAGGACAAGATATGTTTTAGTTTACTAAAAGATCTTTCACAGCTGGCGATGGAGGTTCCAATAGTCAGTAAAATCTGAAGACCAACTCTCAGATTGGGAAATACATCTTCTCCGTACTGCACAATAAAGCGAAGCAGGTCCTCTGGGGTCGAAAGCTTAACATCAGCTCTTGTTTTGAATAGCATTCGGCAGTCCATTATTTCAGTATACATTTCCAAGCCATCCAAGTCTGTATCGTAAAAGTTTTCCATGGAAATGCAGCACTGTTTCAAGCTACTTTCGTTGCCTGTAGCCATTAGTCCGTTTACATCTAAAAGAAAGCCAAAATTAGAGTCTACTTTCTTTAAGCTGATGAATCTGTCTACCATTTCTATGTGTATTTTGTCCAGCATACTTTTCATCAATCGCAGCATTTCATTTTCTGCTGTGAGTCCTACATCATCTGCAATTTCTCCGGGCATTTTCTTCTTTTTTCTCTGTCGTCTTTCAGCTTGGATATCACAAGCATTACACAGTTCCTTGGCGTCTTCAAGAGATTTCATGCATATCTCATCTCTGTTTTGTAGGAGATACTCTTGTAAAGCCTGAATATCTCGAGCAGCATTGTGGAAATTCATAGAGGGGTCTTGAAGTCTTTTCTGGACCCTGTCAATCTTGGCAAGTACTGTATTCCAGAATCGAAGAAGAACAAAAAACTCAAAAGTTAAGATTCGATGCAACAATTGAATTGCATCACTTCTTGTATCTGCATTTTCGTCATGATCCTCTGCAATATTTTCAAATAATTCTACTAAAGTTTCGAGTTGATCATGTACCGGTTTAACAGCTTCTACTCTGGCACTCCAACGAGTTTCTGACTCCGACTTCAACGATACACCTAGAGCAGTTTTCAGTCTTTTCCATCGAAGAGTTGATCTTGAAAAATAAACATAGATAGCTTGTATCGTACTAAAAAACGTCACAGAAGCTACCTCATGACTAGCAGCATGAACCCCAACTAAATTAAGTGTATGATTATCACAGTTAACAAATATAGCTTTTGGGTTAATTGCTGTGAGTCTTTGTTGCACTCCTGACTTATAGCCGGACATCACAGGCGCATTGTCGTAACACTGTGATCGACAGTCTTTGAAAGCTAATTTGTCTTTTTCTAGTTGTTGTAATATTATACCTGCTATACTTGCTGCATCTTTTTTATGAGTTTGAATAAATCCTAGGAAACACTCTTTTATTACCACAGTTTTTTCCTGAAAGTCAATATCTACATATCTAATAGTTTCCGACATTTGCTCTTGATTAGCAGCGTCAGGAGTTGAATCAAACAGTATACCATAGTATTTGGCACGTTGAATATTACACACAAGTTTTTCTCTAACTGCAGCTGCTAGAATCTGGATAAATTCATTTTGTATTTCTGGCGAAAGGTATGTAGTTGACCCTGGATTTTGCTGCACATACGAAACGTGGCCCTTCATAATTGGATCAAATTCTGCGATGAGCTTCAGAAGTTCTATTAAATTTCCAGCGTTTCTTTCACTCTCAGTGATACTTTCTCTGTGGCCTCTTAGGGCCATATTTTGTTTGGCTAAATGCAGTATGCAACACAACATCCTCTTAAGTATTTGTCGCCATTTTTCTTTCTCTGTAGCAATTTGATTTTGAAGCTGGGCATCTATTAAACTTTCTTTTTTCATCAGCCCCCTTTCCATTTCTTTCCAGGTTGTGAAAGAATTTCGGTGTCTTTGAGAATTCTCATGTGCAGTAACCTTTTCTGGTTTCTTCCAACTACTTAAACCACTTTCAGTTTCCAAAGAAGAACAGCTACTGACTGCATCTTTTGATGGAAAAAGTAGACACGAAAAACAGAATGCTGCTCTTTTTAAAGGAGAGTACACCAACCAAGATCTATTCACCATACCTCCTTTTCCTTTTCCTAACTGTTTGATAAACCATGCTGAGGTCATGGATCTGTTATTTTTTTGTGCAAAAGGCCCAACATTTTTCTGAAAATAAATCGACCCTTTCTCTACTATTTCTATACGAAGTGCATCTGGTACGATTGCTTTTCTGTTGCCTGGTCAAAATTCAGATATCCGAAGTCACGATGGTAAATCACATCAGCTATCGTTTCAATACCTTTTGGCTTGTCTTGTTGAGTTGGATCAGGTGCATCCTCGTCCGAATTTTCATCAGAATTTGACGAATATTTGCATTCCGTTTTATTCAAGTCTACTTCACTGCTGTCCCTCTCTTCTAAGTTTTCTTTCTAAGTTTTCCCACATCACTAACTCAGTGGTTCTCACATTTCTTAGAATTTTTAGTACAACATAAGAGTTTTAAGCACTTCAATTCCTGTATATAGGATAAATGAAAATGTTTCGTCATATAGATAAGTATAAGACATTATCCCTCTACAGCTCTATAAAATCAGTAAAGTTGAGGTATTATTAGCAAATTTTAGTTCAATCAGTCATTTGTGATCAGCTGCTCTTCAAAGAAAAATGTTTACATAAGAATTAAAATAACTATCCTCTCATTATTATCATACACTTAAGGAATAATTTTGTTAAGACAATAGTTTTGTCTAACTGCACAACAAAGAATCAGTAACTCCCTGTGTAATAACATCTCTGAATAGCATATTTAATAAAATTGAGATTATTGCAAAAGAAAAAAAAAGTTTTGTGTACAATTCTTAATTAGATAATTAATAATTGAACAAATTACCTTTAATTGAAATTTTCAGATTAGATAAATAAATTTAAATACACAACTGCACATAGTGCATGAATTTTCAATGACATAAAAAGTTATTTTTCTCATTATAAATTATATAATATCCATAACTTTCAAAAAAGGGGGAAATTGCTTACCTATTCCAAACAAAAGTACACCGAGTAGAATTCACTTAGAAAATGTAGAATTTCTTAGAACACTATCATAAAACAGTTTTTTTTTTTTTTGCTCTTTTTTTTCCTAATTCCTTTTATTCAGGACATCCCATATTAAATTGTTTATAGGAACTCAATACAAATTAAAACATTATTTTTGTAACACACAACTAAATTTTTATGAAAACTTTCAAAGTAACTTTCGAAGATGTTAGATCATTACTGTTCAGTTTCTCATTCTCGGGTCAAGTTGGCTGCACCCCTCCTGGTTTATCCCTAAGGCTGATTGCGCCTCCTATGGTCATTCTAGCAACTGCGTCCCTT
>KK117740.1:166005-196062 GCA_000611955.2 Stegodyphus mimosarum
CAACATCCATGCGCCCCCTAGATGCTGCGCCCGGGGACAGATGTCCCCCCTTGCCCCCCCCCTAGCTACGCCACTGGTGAATTTGTAGAGAAAAAAAAAACTTGTATCCTACTCCACGCGGTGTTGTTACGAGTCCTCTTACGTGGCAAGAATTTTCTTCAAAAATATTTAAGTTCAATCTTGTGTACACAAGTGCCAGGTCTCATTTGCAATAATGAGTTAACAGTGTTCAACAAAGGTTGGTGCATTTTACAACAAATTTTTAAACAGGATGAGCATTCCTCTAAACTAAAACCTAATTATTGAGAATTAGACTATGATAGCTTGAAAAGACTGAAAGAAATTATTTCAGATACGTCAAATGCTTTATATAAATGTACTTTTGATGTAATTTTACCCTTGCAAATCAGATGTGAAAACAATTGCTCGGATGAAACAAATGATGATGAGGAACTTTTCAAAGAATGTATAAACTCTATCAAAACTGAATTAAATTCAGTGATTAAAAAGATATTTAAATGGGAGGGATGTATTATAGATCATCCTTCATAAACAAGACATGAATGTATTATGACAGATGTTGATGACAGAATTAAATATATTCGTGAAGATGTATTTTTACGTATAAACTTTAAACATGTAAGAGCATCTTTAAGGCAAAAAAAAAAATATTATTCACCTATTTCATGATATGTTTTTTGAATCTAAATGTTATGAAGACTGCAAAATGCTTTGATATAAGTACAGCTATTTTATATAAGTTTCTACGTTTGGTTGATGATATGGCTATTTTTTTTTAATTTTCTTGTATTTTTTAATAGAAATATATTGAAATTTTTATTTTAATTTTAAAACAAACATGTATATCAAATGTATGTAAATGATATTGCTCTTAAGTTGATATCAATTAACGGAAGAAAAATTTAAGAATATATTAAATATAAAACAGAAACTTGTTCCTTCGAATATAAATAAATGTGTTTAAATGGAAAAGCTTCTTGGTGAAATGAATGTATCGTTGTCTTTTACAACAATTTTTTAAGCTTCATTATGTTTCCACAGCAGCATAGGTTTCAGGTGATTCAATCGTGTTGAAAATTTATGAGTTTAAGAAGCATCTCTGAAATTTTACATGTGCGACATATTTGCCAGGTTTCTGAAAAGACACTTGAAATCTCACGAAAGAATCTTCAGGTGTAGTCCTAAGAAATTTAGTGAAGTTGATAGTTTGAAAAATCACGAAGCTTCTCGTTTTAGAATTTGTAGTGGATAATCACAAGTTCTTTTCATGTAAAATGGATATGAAAACTTATAAAGTTACTTTTAAGTATTAATCATGTTAAAAAAACATTTACTCAGTTTGACAAGTTAAAACAACACGAAACTTTACATGTTAGACATTGTATTGAATGTTCGAATATTTTTTCAACTAAAAAGAATTTGAAAAGACACATGAAATCTCATGAACGTTTAAATGTAGTAGTTGTCAAAAATATTTCTGATGATGGAGTTTTGAAACAACATATGGTACTTCCCTTTTTAGAAATTGTATCCATGTTCACAAATATTTAAAAGAAAAAGTGATCCGTTACACCACATTCGAATGAAACATGGATTAAGACAAATCTCGCAAAAACGAAGAAACGTTGACACCGTTAATGCATGTAAGTCTACTAAAATCACAGGTCTTAATGGTATGTTCTCAAGTGAATCGATTTTCTAGAACATAACGAATGATCAAGACTTAGATGTACTTCTTGAATACATAAAATTGCAACTAGTAAAAAAATTGACTTATGATGTAGATATATATATCGATGTCTGAAATGGTATTCAGTAGTTAGCTTTAAATAAGTCGTGAGTGTGAAAATGGAGAAAAATAAAAAAGCTTCGACGAATTTAATAAACATGGCTCAATGTTGGTCTTGGGAAAATTTGTTCAGTGCGAACTAAATACTGTAAGATATGGACCTATTTCTCTCAATAGTTAATTATTCAGCTGTAATAAAAGTAAGACTATTAAACTTTGAATATATATGCATATAGCACATGTACTGAATGTTGATATTACATTGATTAATGTAAATAACTGATGATACTTGTATTAACATAGTGAATGCTCACTTTTATGAAGTTCCAAGCATTACTTCAAATATCAATCAGAAAATTTTTAAAGTATTTTATCTAATATTTGCAAATATAACAATATCTATTTAGTTTCCATTCGTATTCGGGAATGTATAAAAGTTTAAATATTTTAAAAATTTAATGTAAATTCGGGGTAAAATATCTGCGTCTTTCTTCCATTCAATCAGTGATGTGTATCTTTCTTCGGTTCAATAGGTAATGTGTGTATGCTGGTAAAGGTAAGAGTTATACTGTGTCATGCTTTTAACAATCTTTCGTTCATAAGAAAATATATTAGCTAATAAAAGAATTGTTGAAATTAGTAAACTAATGAAAACCAATGTTATGGTAAGAAAACTATAGAAGCATTTACATTTCCAGAAGTATATCAAAGTTCCTTTTCTTAAAAACAGAAGGTGTATCGCGGTTTTTATTTCTATTTCATTAAAAGTTGTACTTGTAAAATAAAAATTTTCTATAGTATAAGGTCAAATTAATGAATAGAAAATCCATATCGTGAATGAAATTCATGTCTTACATTGGATTAAAAGTAATATTTTAAGTGTTTATGCATCTTTAGCACAAAATGTGTTTATTTGCTTATAAATTTAACTAAAAAGATTCTGATAACAGTACATCGCCATTGAAATTGAGTAAAAATGTCAAATCTATTTTCCGATGATACTGATATACTTGCGAAAGAAGTTCCTAAAAACCTGAAATGTCGAAACATGTTTGCAAAGGAACAACGTATGATAAGGGTATCTTTTGTAATCCATACCAGTTATTGGTTAAGGGGTGTTTCGAATAGAAGGTAATGTTTGTGAAAATATACTACTTCTATTTGGAAATGACTAATAATTAAATATTCGTCAGTTAAGGCGAGCTGGCTGCATGGGCGTTTTCGTGGTTTTCCTCATGTGTAACGTGTATACGAGCCAGTTTCGCTTAGAAAGACCTCCACAAAGGCATCCCTCCCTTGAGGCAGATAGCCCTCGTGTGCTTTGCCATAATTAAATAACCTAACCTAACCTAACCTGTCAGTTAAGGAAAATTGTAATAGTATCAAATATAATGTGTGTGAAAGACATTGCGGTCGGATTGTGAATTGGTACTGTATGAAATTTGAATAAACAAACTGAGGTTATATGCTAGAATTGGAAGAAAAAGCAATTAAGAAAAGGTATGTTAGGTATGTAGAAAAGGTATGTGAATTAGGCAAAGGTAGGAATTAAAAGTAAGATGTTAAAATAAAATTTAAAAAGATGCAATTGAGTAAAACCACAGAACACTTTTAATTCACATTTGAAAAAGGATTAACCTTATTTCATGTAAAGCTTAATCTTACTTTTAATGGTATTTTGCACATCTAATTTGATATCTTTTTATATTTAATGCAGTGTATATATTTAGCTTTTATATAATTATTTTTCTTAATTTTTACTTTAATTTTCTTTTTCGTAATTTGAGATTATTTAGCATATTTCATATAAAGCTTAATATTACTTTTAATGATATTTTGCATATCTAATTTCATATCTTTTTTTATTTAACGCAATGCATATATTTAGCTTTTATATAATTAGTTTTCTTAATTTTTACTTTAATGTATATAGTATCCAATTATCTTTTATATTTAACGCAATTGATATACTTAGTTTTTATATGTGTAATGTATTTATTCATTAATTTTTAATAATTTTTTGCATTTAATGGAGTTTTGTATATTTAATTTGTACATAATCTTTTTTTAATTTAATGTTTAATGATATTAAGTACATTTAGTTTCTAAATATTTTTTTTCTTAATTTTTACCTTCTTTAATTTTAGGGTTTGATAACGCTATAGGTATTTTAGTATAGTGTTACTTTTCAGCCTCTTGAAAAACTTACGGAAAGCTTACATAAAGTTATGCATAACACAGCCTCCCTTCCGGTAACGCCACGGATCACGCCGCACCGCATGCAGCAGAACTGTCAGTTTCTATCTACTTAACTAACTTCAAATTCTTCCACCAAACAACATAAAAGAAAACAAAGCTGCAAATAGCATGGTATAATTTATTACACACAAAATCTAATCAACAATAGCTGCTTCATCCAAAAAGTTGAAGGCATATAAAGAAAGCAGCATAGTAATGAAAATACAATTTCAAATCCAATTTCTCAACAATTAATGTATAAGCACCATTTATCATTGTATAAATGCAAACAACTTCATAGGACAAACATGAACTCTACAAGATTTTTATATAATTATTAAATCAGCTTATCAATAAGAAACATGCATTCTTATGCTTCTCAAACACATATTACAGAATAGTAACAAAGAGCTCTTAAATCTGACAAACATGATTAAAAAAAGAAACGAGTTTTGCTACAGCAAATGGATCAGCAAGAGCAGGTATAATACACAAATCCATATCTTTATATATTAAAAAATGCATCTGTTAATCTACGCTATATTCAAACTATATTTCAAAATACTTAAAAAAGTTTAATTAATTATTCACTCAATTCAGCATCTTTGAAATCAAAGCTCATTAAATATGCATGTGTTGAAATGTCTAGCTCACTTTGTTATAGCTGCACAGAAAATTTGATGTACTCAAATAAATGTGTGTAGAGACACAAATTCTACTTTAACCAATATAAAAGAGTAGATCAGTCAATTCCAGTGTCAGCTGGGAAAAAGTATTAGGAAATGAAATTACACCTGCAAATAGAGTCCAGAATTAAAGGCACAAATATTTTGATCTCTTATTAATACATCAAAATCTAATATACTCAAAAGCTTAAAAAATAATTCCCTACATTGCATATAAAAATGCAACATTATTTCAATTACCTGTAGCTTTTTTCTAATACACAGGAAAAAAAAACTGAGCATGGGACAATTCCTGCTTATAAGCAAAAAATAGAGCTGCCAATCTTTATTTCAATCATAATATATCATCAGCTTAACTCAAACATATTCAAAAAGCAATATATACACAGCAACTACATTACAATATCTCAGAGGGCCTATTCTGACTGTAATTTAATGAACAAAAACACTTTAAACTACATTTAATTTTAAAAAGTAATGGAGTTTTACTAAAGCTGCACTTCAATTTTTTATTACACCGTCTTCTTAGAACTCTGAAAATGTTAAGCCAACCCTTTGTTGCATTAATATGCATTTAAAATATTTTTCATGCTGATCTCAATTACAATACTTGATTGTTCTGAACAAAATGAAAGTACATCATACATATAAAAAGCTTTGAAATGATGAAATATATTTTATGATATCATGCATTATAGCATGGAATGCTACATTTTAAATTTGAAAATTGCAAATGAGAAAAACTTTACACATGCTTACATATACAGACTCTTCCCTTGTATGCAAGGAATAGCTATCTATTTTATTTACAGATCAATAAACGATCTACAAACAGTTACTTCACCCAAGGGCTAGCTAGATTCTGCATAAGATAATCTCCATTCCCCTTAAAATACTATAACGGACACAGTTGTTTCATTCATATCAGCACTTTAATGAATGATCAATAGGGTTAACTCTCATCTATATTTTAACTCAAACAATAAAATTTATAAATTTAGAGAAATTATATTATTTTTTGCTTCAAATAATGTAAAAGTTACTGACACATAGCAAAAAATTTTTCAAGAAATGAACAATTTATAGCCTGTTTGCCCATGAATAAAAATATTTATCTCCACATTTAGTGAAAAACAGATTATTTCTGTTTTGTATTAATAGAATGTTACAAATGACAAAAATAAAGAAAGTTGTTTAATACCCTGCAGTTTGATAAATTTTTGAAATTTAAAATGTTACTAAACCATGTATTTTCAAAAACTTTTAAAACTGAGAATTTCGCACACATACTTTGGGTTGATTTTATTCAAATGCAATATTATTATCAAGTTAAACATAAGTGAATTTATCAGTTTTACGAAAGATGCAGAAACATGATATTGATGAAAAGCAGAAGTATTCCTAATTTCAATAAAAAGTTAAATTTTTGGAATTTAGGAAAATAAGAAAATGTTATGTTTAAAATCACACGTATTCTACTCTAATGTAAAAGTATAGTACTTGTATGAGTACACTGATTTCTAAAATTTCTTACTGAAACGCATTGAATTCTTATGAAGAAATATTTATGGTATTTTCTTTAATTCCTTATGCCTAAATCTCTGGACTCTATACAAATGTTAATTTTTCAGAAATGGATTCCATATATTACACATTACACATGATGATACAAAAACTGTACATATGGACAAAAATTTCTTTTAACTCAAAAAATTTTAAATTTGACAACATAAAAACAGCAGGCTGTAATTTATAAATGAAAAACTGGCATATGTATTTTATTGATGCAGTATGATTTAAACAGACTTACAAGGAATGACAGTGCGAGTATTTCAAAATAATTTAAAAACCAGTATTCCAAAGATAAGATTTAAAACTGCATAGAAAAACAGTGATTTCACATCACTTCTTTGACGCACTGTTTTGAGGTCATCTACCACCCAAGACATGGTTCTTTACATGTCATAATAAGCCATGTCATATTTTAATATCCAGTTCTGAGATGATAGGAAGTTCCATTTTGATTTTGTACAACATGTAAAATAAATTATATGGATGAACACACAACATGATTTGTTCAAACTCTTAACACCACACATTCTGATATGTTTATGAAAACGTATTCAGAGAAACTGAGCAGTCATGAAAATGTAGAGATTCAAAATGAGATTCCTGATTCAAGAAAGTAAAGATTTATAAAATAAAAAAAGTTTGATATAATAAATGAATTACTAAAACATTTTAAGCAAAATGCACAATTATAAATGTATAAAAATATTACATTAAAAAAATTATTTTTTAAAACAAAAATGTTAAAAATGAAGTTTTTAAACATTAAAACTGAAAACCAATTTAAAGATAGAGACAAAAATTATACATCAGAAAATTTGATAAACTGAAGTCTTCAGATGAATGTAATAAGTTTTCCAGCTTGAAAATAAAGGATTTTCCTCTTTTCTCAGAAAACTGAATGACTCAGTCACTGTTTCTTACAATATACTCACCATAAAATCTTAAAATACCCCAAATAGTTAGTAAAAGCATTAACAATTCAGGTTCTCAAAGCTACATCAGTGGCATAGCACATTCATATCACAACCTAAATATTTTATTTATTCATATATTACATAACAGCAAATTTTATTCCTGTAACAGTAAATACAGTTTCTTAAAGCAATTTTTATAAAGCTTTATAGTTCTTGCATCATGAAATTCTTGCATAAATATTTCAATATTCTCTAAAAATGCATGCAGTTTTTTCCACAACAAATCTTATAAGGCAAGCATGTTACTTCTAAACTGATATTTTTAATTTAGATAATTTTAAACACAGGAGGGGAAACCACAGCATAACAAATTCACTTAACACAGACAGTTAAAATGCAGTCTGAACTTTTCATACACATATAGAAACACACATTTAAAAAATATAGGAAATATTTGATGATCAACAACATATCAGATCAAATAATGAAAGAAAATATTGTTTTTTCAAAGCTGAGAAGCCTGATAAAACAATACAATGTTTAAAATACGAGAGGGAAAATACCATACACCCATGACTTAAAATATATTAATGTGGCAAACATCATGATTTTTATTCGGCAGTGAATATTCCAATCCCTGTTTATGACTTTTGATCCACTGATTCGTTTCAGATATAAATTATTCAAATCTTTTTTCATAACATTTGTTGAAAACTTGCAGATTTCCATTTTTTACTTGAAGCAGTCCTACAATATGAATGATTCATAAAATACCTATTTCCACCCCAGGTTTACATAAATGCATAATTTTAGTTTCTGAAACACAACGCATTTACGAATTGCAATATACATTACATCCAAATAAGGGCATATATTAAATTCTTCAAAACAAATTGATTAAATTTTCTGTTAAAATTTTGCTAAACACTTACATACATTTTCAAACAGCACATATTCAGAGAAATAAACAAGCAACTTTTAAGTTGCATTTAATTTGTGGGTTAAAAGAATAAAGAATAGACACTTTGATACAGTAACAAATCAATATCCCCCCAAAAATCAAATATTAGAATAATATCACCTTACTGCTGAAACAGAGATTTTTAGACTTGAAGTGTTTGAAATGCATTAAAAGGAAAAAAAATTCAATGCCACATGAAACAGTACAAATCTGGCCTGTCTATTATATTTAACAACACCATACATTTTCAAGCAAAAGAGGAATATCTTAATTTCCTTTCACAAGGTAAGAAGATATATTTCATACATAGATTATCATAGCAAAGTAAATTATATAAAAAAATTGAGTACATACTTCCATAAATATAGTAGAATTAAAATTACATAACTGAAAATAATTTAATTTACAAAAAAGGAAGAAAAAAATTACAGGTAACAACTCTGAGAATCAAAACAGGTATTGACTATTACAAACTCAGTGTGGATGATGGAATTCTTTAGGTTTAACAAAATCTTCTCCTTTCTAACTCCTTATTGTTGCACCTTTTATGACATCAACCCACCTAAAATAATTAAAAACATACACGTACATTATCCATATTAACAACATGTACAATTACAAGAGACAGGTTTAAAAATAAATTATATGTAACTTTTGAAGCATGCTTAAAATTCCAATATTCTCTTCAAATACTACATTAATACATAAAAGTTTCACAATAATACATTTCTAGACCAATGTTAGAAAGTCGAAACATTGCAAGGTAAAGCAATTATTTTCACAGATAGTATAAAATAGGGACAGTCACATCAGTTTGGGGGGGGGGCGAACAGATTCAGCTGCATTTCAAATTTTCATATGAAAGTTAAAATTTATGATATTTGCCAGTGACAAAAAAGAATTCTCACAACTATCACAATCACTTACATCACAATTATAATTATACAAACTAAGATAGTTTTGTTTGAGTGACAAACAAGAGACTAAAATAGACTCAGCACTAAATTCTAGACTGGCACAGACCTTTTTCCCCACTAAAATCTCCAAACTTCAGTTAAAAATCTATTTTATTCCTTTTCTGGTTATTGCTGTTCTACTCTGCAGTCAGTGCAAAGAGGAAGATTTACAAATTATACAGGGATGCATGGACAGAGTATCATTTATGAAGTTGACCCTCATTTTCTCATTTAAACTGTTAAAAATATAACATTTTTATGTTTCTATCTGAACTGTATTAATAAATTTTAGTACATATATATGAATTTAATGTACCCCTTCTGGATTTACATTAAATTATATGGATAATTAAAACATAAATGAGAGTTAATACATTTTCAACATGGTTCATGCTGTCTCTTCTGCAGCTAAAAAGTAGATACAAGATTAGTACAAAAGTAGATACACATACAAGATCGTTGACAATAAAATTTGAGTTTTACAATGAATTTTGGCTGAAATGATACTGAACTTTCCAAAGAAAGACAAATATTTAGTGCATATGATTAGATACATATTTAAACATTCCGACACAAATTATTTAAAGCTTAAAAACTCAACTCGGGCTAACTGTTTCCGCATATTTAAAATTTATTTTGAGCATGTTTTCCATAAGAAGTCTTCGATTAATTACATTTACAGAGGAGATATAACAATTAATTACATATAAAGAGGAGATATAACTCTTTTAAATTATTTCTACAAAGAGAATGTACATGGTTATGGTGTTCTGATTTTTCTTGACTTAATTTTAAATTTTATCTACCTTTAAGAGCTCTTTAAGTAATTCATCAGGTTCTCTGTTTTATGTTAATGAAACTTTCACATCCTGATGCTTTTTTATTTCTTATACAATAATAGTACTTTTCTTTAGTAAGATAAATACATGCAGCAGTATTTCTACACAGATAATTCCTTCTTCAGAACCAATTTTAAGCGTCACCGGAGACGAAATGTATACTCTTAAGTAATATTTTAAAATTGTTCATTCTTATTTTCCGAAGTCTTCATTTCAGGGATATAACAAAAATTCAATGTACTCAAATATCATACAGAATTCAGAGCCTTTTATGTTCAACTACCAAAATGCCCTCCTACCTTGATTAACATACTGTTTTTCACATTTTTGTTTTATATAAATACTGAATGAAATCAAAACATTCTACAACTAATTAACATATCCAACAGCACTAATTTAGGTAAACCTACCAATAATCAAAGGTAGACAACACATCTTTTAAATAAAATTCTGAACTGATTTTTTCTTTTCTTAATAACTCAGACTGACCTTCAAAAAATGCTTGCTTGTGTTCCCTGGAAAGATATTACTGGTCTCATAAAACTGGCAAGCATGCTAACTATTATTTCTTTCATCTCAACTGTCACAGTTTTGTTTCCGTTTGCCTTATCACGATTAAAGGTTATAGTTTACTTCGAATGCAAGTCATCAGAATACAGGGGGAACTCAAAAGAACTTTTAAAAAAGTGCAGAAATCAACATCATTCCCATAAGCCATAATGAATGAACTGCTCTAAGTTCATATTCTACTGCCATTTACTATGCACTGAGGAATCGAAAGTTTCTACCCTTCCTTAAAATAATACAGAAAGGAAGAAAAAAAAATCTGGAAATTGACAATTTTAGAATTACTTGGTTTCTCCTGAATGTAAAAGGAACAACATAAAAATTTTCACTAAATATTCATGTATTTGCAAGTACTTCAAATGAATGGCCTAAGATTAAATTGCAGTGGAAAGCCTATAGAATTCAAGATGCATCTAAAATAGAGAGAAATGTAAGATGCTTCAGAAGATGCTGTCACACAAACTATGAAAAAAATTTTTTTACTGATCTCGAAAATTAATCAGCAGAAAATCTGGCTAATTATGGGGGGAAAATGTAATATATTTTCCCATACAAGACAGTTGCATATTTGTCAATAACTAGGAAGTATTATAACATCCAGATTCATTTACATAAATATTGTAATACCCTGCATGAAAAAATTAGAAAATCTAGTTGATAAAAGCAAAAATACGTACCTTTCAAAAGTATATTCGCTTTCAGCTCTAAAAAAGTATACGTGATTTTTGAACTGTAACTTGAACACATAATCTTTGTTTATATTATCATGAGGATTTGGCAAGGTAACTGCATAGCCAAGTAATGGAAGGCTAGCTAAGGGAAAGTCATCCTGAAATTTCACAGGCAAGAAATAATGAAAAAGAAAATATATTCAAAACAAAAACATTTAAAAATATAAAAAGCTGGTAAAACTTGTGAAAGTTATTTATAAACAAAACTAAACCATAATTAAACAAAAACATTTAAAAATATAAAAAGCTGGTAAAACTTGTGAAAATTATTTATAAACAAAACTAAACCATAATTAAACAAAACACACACAGAATTTATTTGTATGTTAAAAGCACATTCTGTAATTCAATTAATTCTCCTTTAAATGTAATAAAAAGAAACAAACATTTTTAGGTCTTACGTGCAGTTTTTAAACCAACTAAGAATTCAAGTTAATGAAAAAATAATTCACATATATCAGACCATAAAATAGGCAAAATTAATAAATTTAAGTACAACTTGGAAATCTCATTGACATATTTTAAACTTTAAAAAATATAACAAAAGAAGCATATTGCAAATGTAGTTATTAATATTATTTAGTAAGGAATACTTTCCTTTCCTGACAAGGACAAATCATTATGGCTTGAAACCTCACAGAAAGATGATGCTTAGGAATTTGAAAAAGATGAAAATGACTGTGTTGTTTGACATAATCTGAACTCCAATATCTGATTCAATTCAAGTGAATAAAGATATTACTCTCTACAAAAAGCAGTAGATAGTCCAGACATTAATTACAATAACAAAGAGCTATGTTCAAAAAGAAAACATCCCCATGGAGGACTTTTTAAGCAAAATGCTTATATTTATAGTCCCACAAAGAAACCACACAACCAACTCATTTAACATCTAGAAACAAAACTAGGAATAAACTCTCAGTGTTTTGCAATATTTAGAAACTCACTTACTGCAACAGTTCTGAATGGATAGAGCTCACTTTACAGTAAATGGACTTTTCCATTTCTGACAAAATGGAAAGGTTTAAAATAGCTTCATTACCAGAAATCAGTTGGCGTCAAATCTAAAAACAAAGGGGACCATAATATTTTGGAATGCTTGCTGATAAGTCTGTCTTCACCAAATATTTTGATCAGAAATTTCTGCACCAGAGATGCAGTGTGAGTGAATGTTCCATATTACATAAATATGACTCTAGGCAGCATACTGTTCCATGTGTATGGGTTTGTAATGGACTGAACGAACACAATTCAGTTTCACACAAGTAATTACAGTTCAAACTATTAAGAACATTAAGCACAATGCAATGCAAAGCACATCTGAAAAGAAAAGCTCTCTTTCATATCTCAATACTCTTGACTTCAGCTCTGAAGTCATATCTAACAATTGAGAAACTAGTGCTCTCACTAGTCTTATATAGTTTTTCCCTGGATGCCGAGAAATCTCAAGTACTTTCTGCTACTCATAATTACGAAGGCATATGAGGGCCGGATATGGTTACAGCTAATATAGAAATTAAATTACACTTATTCAATTACAATACCTACACTATAGTGATACAAAGACCAGACCAAAATGTCGTCAAAAGGTCGCCAAGCTTGACGACTTTAGGGGACTTCTTGTCAAATTGGTGACAAAAATTAGTTGCCAAAACCATCGCTACCTTTATGATATCTCACTAATTAGCGAGATAGCCATTCACTCAATATTGTATAGAATTACCACTTCATTTTTCTGGCAGAGCATCTTTTCTTCAGATTTTCATGTTACATTATTCAAGTTACATTATTTATTCATTATTTTCATGTTACATTATTCAAGTAAAAAAATATACAAAAATTGTGTCTTTATTTTTTGAAAAGAACTTAAAATATATTGCCGCAAAAGTTTCTGACACATTTAATACTTAAAAAAGAGGAAAAAAAGCACATCAGAAAATGAAATTATAATTCTACAAATTAATCAAAACTTACGAGCCGGAGAACTTGAAGAAGATTTTTGGAAATACATCAGTCGCGAAAAATGTCCAATACCAACAAATTTAGTGAGTATATCTGCTTTTGTTTAGGCATCTATATACTTATGTAAATCGGCCTTTTTTAAGTTCATAATGATTCCCATACTGAAGATTCATTATCATAATCTTTGCCTGGATACACACCAAATTAATGATTGGTTGCAGACATGCAGATGCAGACTTCCCATTAATAATAACATAACAATATATGATTTAATACATTTTTTTTCTGTAGCTACTTCTTAATTAACAAAGATTACTAATAGAATATGTTGGTTGAGTATCCTCTCCTCCACTGACACTTATTAGTATGTGAGACATAAGACTGAATGTTTTAAATGGCAATATTTTAGCAGGCAGATGACACTTTTTTTGAAGTTGATCATATACAGAAAACATCCCCATGGAGATTTACATCCCCATGGAGTTTATACAGAAGTTCGCCACCCCTGCTATGTGTCAAATTTTATTTACAAAGGAAAAGAATTATATGATTTGTTTAATTCACATCTAACTATATCTTTAACACCTAAAATAAATTTTTTTCAAATATGGCTGAATAAGAAAATTATGATTAAAATGCAAAATCAATAAAGATAGCTTTAAAACTCCAACATACAGCAGTCATTTAAAAAAAAATAAAAAAAACCCGAGTTAATGTAAAGCCACAACTGGCTGAAAATCAGCAACAAATTTCAAATGTATACGAATGTGATACATACATTCAAACATTGCTGTTTATAAATATGTGCCTTTATTTCCACAACCACTGGCTGTAGACATGTACTTCTATGGATAAAAATCACACATATTTATATTATCTAAAAATGACACATGTTTTGGCATTTTTTAATATAAAATTCTAGTTTCATAAAAATTACAAAATTTAACATTTTATATGGGTTTCTGGTTTCTACAGTAATATTTAGCAAAATTTATATTCATTACAAAACGTAAAACACAAAATTTTAACTCCCATGCAAGAAAAATTCATCAAGATATTTAATTTCAAAATTTGGGATTTTTAACATACTTTTTCACTCCTTTTTTTAAGGGATAGTTATAATGTAAATTAGAATAATTCAAAGACGAATTTTAACTCATTTTATGTAATTCAACAATACTCTTTTGTAATTTACTGTTTTGTAACATTATTTAATTTATGATTTTGTTGTTATGATATGGTGAAAAAACTTTCACAGAAGTAAGTTGTTTTTAAATGCTAAATACATGTTATCAATATTATCTTGCTAATACATATTGCTCCTTTTCTCATTTATGCAAATAATGCTACAAGCTGGCTATGTACCAATACTAAAGCTTGGCACTGTCTTCTAGAGCACAAATTCTATGAAGCAATAAATAACATACACTGGTGTGCAAAACTTAAGGAACAGCAGGGTTTTTTGCCATAACTCCATGAGGAATCAACTGAGAGACATGAAATGCAGACATGAAGGAGAGTATTATGTACGTAAAAGAAGACGAAAGCATCGGAGCTGAAAAAGGAATACAAAGCATACGGTATGGAATCAAACAAAAACAAGCTTTATTGAATGCATAGTATCATGACTCATGATTGTTTATCCAAGAGGAAGAGCAACAAGCAGATGTTCCTTAATATGGGATATGCCATCTCCTCACTGCAATGGTTGCTTCACACCGTCTCCGCATACTCAGAACGAGCTGGTGCAACATTTCTTCCGGTAGGAGTGCCCATTCCTCAATCAGCATCTGTTTGAGTTGTTGAGTGTTCTCCGGGGGATGTAAGCATGCTGCAATGCGTCTCCCCAAAGCATCCCACACATGTTCGATGGGATTTAAATCTGGGGAGTACACTGGCCAATCCATTTGAGTGATATCTTCCCTTTCCAGTAGCTCCTCAACAGCAACAGTCCGATGTGGCCGTGAATTGTCATCCATAAAAATTAAGTCTGGGCCAATGGCACCTCGGAACAGATGCACATGGGGAAGGAGTACCTCCTCACAATAGCGATCGCCAGTTACAGACCCTCTGTCGAAAACGTGGTGCTCAGTTTGCCCATTCAGCATGATGCCTCCCCAGACAAGAACTCCAAGACCACCGTTATGGTGTCTTTCCTTGATGTTACTAGGATAAAACCGGGTCCCGACCTCTCTCAAAATCAAAACGTGTTGAGAATCGCTTATGGTACTGAACCGATTCTCATCAGTAACGAGGACACAACTCCATTGATCAGTTGTCCAGCTTTTATGCTCTCTGCCCCACTGTAAAAGGTGGTGTCGGTGGCCAACTTTCAATGGGAGGCAGCGTTCAGGACGGCTGGCTTTGTGAAGGCATCTGGCCACAGTAAAACGCGCCACTTGTTGCCCCGTTGCTATATAGAGTTGCTGAGCAATGGCGCTTGCTGAGTGCTGTCGGCCTCTTTTAGCCTGCAGGACGATATATTGGTCATCCCCTGCAGATGTGGTACTCAGGCGGGCACCACCAACCTTTCTAACAGCTGTACCTGTGGTTTGGAACACTTTCAAAGCACGCAAAACGACACTTTTGTTGATTACGAATTAATCTGTATCTTCATGACAATAGGCATGATCAATGCTTTCTTTGCTTTTTCCTTAACCTCTACACTTATCAATTCCCTTTCATTCAAAGACTGCTACTGTATAATAATGCTAGGGAGTGTTTTTTTAACCTTTTTTCAGAACTCTTAGAGATCATAAAGAGTGTATTTCAAAGAGAAGATTTTGAATGTGAAAACATTAAAAGATGAGATGCAGAAGTTTCCCTTCCCCCTTCTATAAGTTGGTATTTGAGAAGGTACATTAACGCATTTGCAATTCCTCTAAGTGACTGTTTTTTTAAGATGATGAAATTCTGCTGTTATAAGCTCTATTGTAGACAAAGAGATCTGAAAACAGTATCTCACAGATACAGGGACTAAGGAGGGTAGGAAAATATTGATCAAACTTGTTTTATTAAAGTACCACATATCTGAATGATAAATAAGCCAAGGTCCATCATAAGTTAAATGTATAAACAGCTTTGATGGTACAAGTACAGATATTTTGGCACTAAAGAATCAGTCTTTTGCCATTCTGTGTTTTATAAGAGGCAGAGATGAATTTAATAAATTGCAGTTTCTCTTTCGATTAGTATACATTTATTTTGGTTCAAGAAATTTAAACATAATATGCAGCTGAATAAACTTGTTTTATAAGCAGCAGGTATTATATGTAATCATTACCATTAACATTACACACACACAAATATGTGCAGAAAAACAAGAAATACATACTTGATACGATTTGTAGAAGAAAAGGCAAAAATTTGTAAAGACTACCCAAAGCTTTTGCCATCCACTGCTATTTTTGAACTTTCTCAGAAGATAACCACTGAGATAATTCTATATAAAAAACATAAAATGGTTCAAAATTTTAATAACTGCAAATAATATACACTATGCAAATAATATACACAATTAAAAATCACAGAATATTGTAGACATTTCCTCATCTTTCAGGGTTACACTGTCTGAAAGTTCTGATGAAATGCAGAAGCAATTTGTTTCCATTCCAACAAAAACACCAAGAGCAATAAATAAATAGTAGTTTATTGGGTGTGAGAATGAAAGGCATTCTAACTTACCCCACAGATATTCAGTGGGTCAGTGAATCAGTTAGTTAGGTACATCTATGAGCCACAAATATAAAGTGCTGCTATGGCCTGGAAGGTATGTTACTGTCTTTCAGACATCCTAGATGATATCCTAATCATGATATCTGAGAACACAATTTTTCTCTCAGAAACTTTATGAACTAACTCCTTTTCTTCATTGAAACCTCCATCATCAAGTACTAGAACATCTAGCATTTCACCAGATTTCACAGGTTTTGGCAACCAGTCAAAACCAGCATAACAGAACTGATTTAAATGCCCTCCCCCTTGGTAAATTCATTACTTCTTTAGGAAAATGCATTAAAACTTTCATGTGCAACATGGATACTTTGGAAACAACATTAATACTTTGGAAAAGCATATCTTTTCCTACGTACTTTGTTATCAATTAGTACTTTAGAAAAGTGAAATGCTGAAAAAAAAAATTAACTTGGAAAATTTTATTTTCATCAAGTGCACAAATGATTATTTCAAAAGTAATTTCTTATAACTTCACCTGAAAACTATACATGACTCTGATGGAAACAGTGAAAAACACAATATTGGGGACCAAGAACTTCATTCATAAGAATGTATTCATAAGAGTAAGAAACCCACCATAAGACATTGGGTAATGAATGTGCAACTGACACTTTCCTCCATTCTGAACATTTGTCTGCTCCAAAAACCATAGCTGCAAACACTGAATCTAAAAACCGGGAAAAACAAGGAGGTTTTCATGCTGCATGGCACACCATTTCAAAGGAACTTCAACTTGGCTTTAATTCCCTTTACAATGCATGTTCAAGCTACTGAAATACTTGTAATTCAGTTCTGATGCAAAATATATTAGCATTTAATTGGATATTCTAAATTTTACGCTCTTGGGCTACTTTCATTACTATAATTTTCTTACACTTTGTAAGGCATCTTATGTTAACTACCCAGTTATTAAAATTTCTACCTTTATTATAACTTCTCCTTTCCATATTCTTCAGCAGAACGTAAGTTAGCTGATGAGCATTTAATCTGAGTTTTTTGGATTTGAGACAGAGAACGTTTTTGGCATCCTCTGTGCACTACATGGTTAGGTCCTAACAGCTCTAATAGTTGTAATTATTCTGCTTTTTGTTTTCTCGCTGTCAGCACTTTAAATCTGATGCACTGATAAAAGTTTTTGAACCAGCTAAAGTATTTACTTGTGTAGTATTTAACTGCTGTCCAACATTTAATTTACATTTGACTGTTCTATTTATTTGCATCACCACAAGTTGTTACTATAGCACAAGAATATTCACCAATGTTCTTAGTTCTGTTTAAATAATAAGGTTATTATAACCTTTATAAATTATAAAAGTTATTATAACTTTGTTCTCAGACACAGCAATAACTTCCTTCATGTCTGTCAGGGTTATAGGACTTAAGTAGTATTAGCAGATTAGCTAAACTCTATAAGAAGATAGAAAAGAAAAAGTACAAAAGTCAATGGAAAGTACAAAGGTCCCTCAGATGCAGCAAACAATTGAGTGACAGGGCAAAGACTGCTGGGAGTTCTCCAAACATGTCTTAGAATGACAGGAAAAGCTAGGACAACCAAGCCAGAATTTATGCTGCAAACAACTGAGTGATGATGAGCCAGGCCTACGGTTGAAATTCCAGGCAAACCAGAGGAGGTTTCCAATGGCACATCAAGGAAGTAGCCAGCTATGCTAAAATTCCTATAACCCCGTCAAAAATACAGGTAAATAAGTGATTGTCTAAGTGCACAGAAATGTGAATGACTAGTGAATGAGCATACTGAATTTCAGTGACCCAGGAGGAATTACATATTAATCACATGAGTACTTTCCTGTCCGGACAGAAGTTTCTGTGGAAAAGAATGGAAGAATTCCAAAGAAACACAGATAAGTGAGAAGATAATTTATTTTCTTTAAACATTCAGTTGATTTCATGTCTTGGTGCAACAGCTGCTATGTTATATTGAGTTTTGCCTCAAGCAAAGTCAGCCTAGTTTTTATTCAGCAAGAAGCTTTTCAAATTTAACTATGCATATATCTTGATTTTTATTTTTAGAGTCAACATGATACTGTGATTTTAACCCAACAGACTGTATTGAGAAAATTTTGGTGCAACTACAGATTATATATTATCATTATCAATTACTGTACACTGTGATGTAAAGTTGATGATGCACTTGGGTAATATTTTGACAGTAAATTAATTTTAACATTTTTCATGAAGTATGTTTGTGAACTCCTTGATGAAAGTAGAGTGTTTCGTTAACTGATTTGTAAAAGCTGCATGTTTTGATGCAGTGGAAGGTAAATGCAGTACAAGCTAAAAATTGATAATGATCTGAAGTAAAGTAACAGTTAGCATAGTAAATTTAAGTAGTTCAAAGTTTAGGCTCTTTGGCCAACACTTAGAGATTGAATGAAAATTAAGCTTAGAACATTAGGGATACAGACTCGAAATAGGTTGTTGTTGAACTCCAGAATGTCTCAGCTTCTAACAATGTAGGATTTTCGTTAGCACATTTTCACATGCACTTGCATGCATTACAATATGAATTTGGATAGATTACAATATGATTTGGTGAGAATATGAGTTTGGATGATACAAAATGCTAAAAAGGTCTTGATGAAATTGTAAAAAGCAACTTGAAAAGTACAATATTTCCTCGCTAAAGTATTATTCTTTCCAGATGCCTGGAAGGAGATGCGAGTGAACTAAATAGTGATGGCATGAAGTTTTATCCAAGGAAATCCAAACTTCTGCAAAAAAAATTTTAATTTACTTTTAGACTTCATGATTGTAACAGTCAGCTCACGTTGTAGGTTTAGAATTTAAAATCTTAGCAAGGTTATTAAAGTCTTTCCTTATGATTACTTAAATTCTGGTGGGGAAAATGTAGGGTATCTTATGTTAATTAACCTGTTATTATAATTTCAGTCTTTACTATAGCTTCTTCTTTCCGTACCTCTTACCAGAATGCAAATTACTTGTTGAATGTTCAAACTGAGATTTAGGGGTTTGAGACAGACAGAGTTACTGGCATCAGATGATTACTTCCTGCTAGCTCTAATAGCTGTAATTATATGTCTCTTATTGCCAACAATTTAAATTTGATTTACCATAATTTAGCCATATTCTAGTTCAGTATTTAATTGTATAGTTGTTGAATATTGTTCAAAGTTGAATTTAAATTTGACTGTTCTTTCTATTTGCATCACCACAAGCTATTATTGTAGCACAAGAACATGTACCTATGTTTCTAGTTCAGTTTAAATAAAATGGCTTTTATAACTTTCTTAAGGCTTCATTGTTGTTCTCAGGCATAGCCATAGCAAGCTTCATGTCTGTTGGAGTTATAGGACTGAAGTAACATTATCAAAATGGTGAAATCCTATAATTTTTATGCAGAGTAAATGCCAAGGAGAGAAAGAAAGCTTTTATTTACTGATGTACTTTTAAATACGATGAAAATAAAATTAATAATTTATAGTACATAGTATTTGTGTGGATAACTTAGTAATGTACTATATGCTGAGGTAAACAAAATTAAATACAAATATTAACTGATTAAACATTGCTTGAATTTTCTTATAAAAATTGACAAATCTCTGCAGTAGATTAAGACAACTCTAGTCAAATCAAATATAACAAGAAAATTAAATACAGAAAAAAATTTTTTAAAATGTAATAAAAAAGTGCAATTCAACTCAAATAAAATTTAATAGCAACAATTATTCTGAAAACCATTAGAGGTGGGAGAATGGAATGAGTTTCTTTAATTCAATAATTTTTTTTTTAATTGCTGTAAAACATTTTCCTAAGTACATGCTAATATTAGAAAACGGAAGAATTGGTGACCTACTGAGAGACCTAGAGGTGTGATAAAAAGTCGGGCGAGTTGGCGGCTAAGCAAAACACATTTTTTGAACATTTGTCTGTAGGTTTCCCAGCATGGGCAATACTACCCACCAGTGGGCACTGAAGTTTTCTAAGGGGGCATTCTGGGTCTCATGTGTAATAAAACAACACATTCTTAAGAAATTTTCACTGCCTACATATTTTTTAAATACATTTTTTATATACATGTTTAATACTTCACTTGATTTACAAGAATTACAACAAACCGTGACCCTTCAGGGATACTAATACATAGATTACTCCAACTAGTTCACAGATTCAGTTCTTATTCCCAGAGACAGAAGTTACAACTTTCAGTCTACAGCTCTAAGAAAATGATCATAACTCATACACTTAATGCAATACCAGAATGCACAAGCAGCATGTTCTTTCAGTATACAACACTGCATGTGCCATGACAGGAATATGCAAATATTTTGTCAGACCAGTCTGACTGATTTAAATGCAGTGCATGTGCAATAAATGCCTGAAACTTTTAGCACATATTCAGATAACACATCCAGATTATACTCACAGGACATATATCACTGTTGCAAATGTGAGCTGAACAAAATTAAAGGAGGTGGTGAAAAAAAAATCTCAGTAAGAGACCAGTGAGTCTGAAGGTTGGGAAACTATGGACTATCCAAAAAAGGCATCCATTTTCCAAAAAGGGCGCCTTGCCCACAGTCATTTTTCATAAACAAGTATGTGTTGATTTGATAGGTTAATTGAAGGGTTTTAATGCCTTTGAAAATCCAGAATTTCTGAAGTTACCAAACATTAAAATTGGGGTGTTTTCAGTACCCAGCATATTGGGACGTAGAAGAACATTTTATTGCCATGTTTTCATCTCTTCATTCTTATTTTTGTCTTTAGTGATCTGTCAGCCTATCACTTTAAAAAGCATTAAAGCAACATCTGCATTTCATATGTTGTCTTGGGCATGCTTATCAGTTATGTTTTTCATTTTCTTTCATACATTATCAAGTCTTCAACGAGGAATCACTTTACCATCAAAATTTTCAGAAATAGTCTCACTTTAGATTAACAAAACCACTTCTCTGTAACTCTAAAATGCTTCATCAATGTCTATTTCCAGTGCAAAATTTTAGACTTTGCCTTTAGCATGTTTCCACCTATTGCAGTATTTTTCAATTGTATTAGTTTACACATTCACAGAATGCTTTTATCAACTTCTGAAATTTCCTTTACTGCAATCAGCTACACAAAGGGTTTTCCCAGATGACCAGTTTTCATCTTCCAAACCAAATCCTGGATTTTAATTATAAATAATGTGCTTTTGGGAATGTTGAATGTTTTACTAATTGGATATTGAGATATTAAATTGAGATCAATATGTGTCAGAATTTTTAATCTGTATCCAAAGTTACTGTGTTATGTTTCTTTAAAAGAGGCACCTTTGCAGAAGTTGCAAAGTTCAGCATTAGCATAAAACCACAGGTCTGGGTATTTCTTCATTCCTCTTCTTCATCAAAATTAAAGTGAATGTTCAGTGAGCAATATTCAATACTTTGTGATTCTATGCTGAGATCATACTTCCATTTTATATAACAGATTCGTGAAAGTTCTCGCCCACAGAAGAAATCATGTTATGTCTGTTTCCTTATGCACGCTTTTCTATTTAACTTACTTACATATTGAACTTGATAATACACAGAAATTAGAGTCAAATATTACACACTTGAAGTATTCAACTGTTTTTGGGGACAGAGCAGGAAGAGAGCTTAATTCAAATATCATATTGAAACAAATTATCCGGTTATATGGAAACTTATAACTAAGTGGTCAGAATCTTTTATACTACATAAAAATAAACTAACAGAAATGGAGAAAATATTTCGGAAATTCTGTACTAATAATTGCAATGGAAAATTTACTTTAGTGAGCAGTCATTACAGTGAGCACTGACTATGCATATTTAACAAATATATACAGTTTTATTTATAACTATGGGCCACTAAGTGTTGAGTTCTAATTTTTCTTGCCCCTGTGCAGACCATATATGATTTTGTGACATAGCACTACAGTATTCTCTGACTTAATAAATGAATCTACTATCTTGTATTGTCCTTATAAATAACATTTTTAGAGAAAATGTGTGAACTTGAGCAAAATAGTGAAATAAAAACTCATTCTTATTTTAAAAAAACAACAAAATTTACTATATGCATGTCTGATACGCAATCCCAGCTCCATCAATTTTTTATACATTAATTCATATCCCATTGCGCAAATCCCCTAATTAACGAGATATTATCTGAAGTAGTTTAACATCTCTGGATGGCTCACTAGGAATAATACCTCAACAAAGCACTTGTCTGGAAAGAAGGTCTAGGGTTGAAAATTCAGCAGTTAACAGGCGCTTTGCTGGGTTTTACTTCATACCTGCTCTAATATACCAACAAGACTTGGTTTGTTCTCACACAAGGTGAAATTAAAAAGGCATAAGTTTTTTGCCTATACAAATATACCATCCTTACTCTTTTGCCCTTTTGCCTATACAAATCCCCTTTCAGCAGTTACCAGGCGCTTTGCTGGGTTTTGCTTCATACCTGCTCTAATATACCAGCGAGACTTGGTTTGTTCTCACACAAGGTGAAATTAAAAAGGCATAAGGTTTTTGCCTATACAAATATACCATCCTTACTCTTTTCCCCTTTTGCCTATACAAATCCCCTTTTGCTCATACAAATAAACCATCCTTTGATCAAGCAATGTCTTTGATTGATATAATTAAGTTACACTTTACATATTTTCTGCTTAGCTTATTTAATACAAAGCATAGCTAAAGTAGATAAAACAATAGCAACCAAATAATTTACTCTTTAGTAAATCAAAGCATTACAGTTAACAGTTATAAAACTGACAGTGACTAATATAGAAATAATGCTGAAAATGTCACAGGTCTACGTCGTTCCTGTACTAAACACCTATAAAACTTATTAGGCAATTTGCAACAGACAACATGTGATTCCCAAATTTCCTGAACTTCATCAGCAGCATGAGATGCACTATGAGCAACACCCTAGTAAGTCAGCGCTATTATTGCTTGCATCAACTACAGCTGTTTTCGTTACAGTAGGCATAGTGATCAGGCTGCAGCACAAAGTTTCCAAGTTCCATCCTCAAACAAAACAGCATCAGTTTAAATGAACACAACTCTTTCACAGGCATCCTCCACTGGCAAACATCACCATTAATACGTAGCGTATTCGGAAACTAAGTACCGTTTCATTCTAGCGCCGTCGTAGCGCTGTGGTAGGCGTCCCGCGCATGCGCACTAGTCTTTCTTGTTCACTGACTTTCAATTGTCACCATTTTGGTTGCTCTATGTTGTGTTTTCAGTTTGCTGTGCACATTCAGAATGTTTAAGACAATTAGTTCTCCCGCTGACTGTGAGATTCGTGACGTGATTAAATTTTTGAATGCGAGGAATGTTAAACCGGCCGAAATTTATCGTCAAGTGACAGAAGTTTACAGTGAATACGCGATAAGTGATGGAATGGTGAGAAAGTGGGTAAGAATGTTTAATGCAGGTCGAGCAAATGTCCACGCCGAGGCTCGGAGTGGTCGGCCTTCTGTTGTCCCCAATGATTTGGTAAGGAAAGTTGATGAAGCAATTCATGAGAACAGACGCCTCACAATGACAACTCTTTCAGAGGCATTTCCACAAATTTCACGTACTGTTTTGTTCGAAATTGTGTCTGACCGCTTGAATTATCGCAAATTGTGTTCTCAATGGGTTCCAAAAATGCTCACTGATGTTCACAAAACAAAGCGACTTGGTAGTGCCCTGACATTTCTCATGCGGTACAGTGATGAGGGAGAAAACTTTTTAAACCAAATTGTGACAGGTGATGAAACTTCGGTGTGTCATTTCACACCAGAATCGAAACAACAATCGATGGAGTGGTGACACACTCATTCTCCAAAAAAAACAAAAGTTCAAAGTGACAATGTCATCACAAAAAATCATGTGCACTGTCTTTTGGGATAGGAAAGGCGTTTTGCTTACTGAATTTCTTCCCAGAGGTGAAACCATTAATGCGGCACGATATTGTTAGACTTTAACAAAACTAAGGCGTGCCATTCAAAACAAACGAAGAGGAATGCTCGGTAAAGGAATTGTGTTGCTTCATAACAATGCTCGGCCCCATACTGCTGATGTCACTCAATCGTTAATTCGACAGTTTCATTGGGAGCAGTTCGATCACACAACGTACAGCCTGGACTTGGCGCCGTCCGACTATCACTTGTTCCTGCACATGAAGCGCGAGTTTGGTGGCAAGCGCTTTGGATTTGACGATGACATGAAAAATGCTGTGGAGTCGTGGTTATCGAAACTGGTTTCTTTGACGATGGTATACAAAAACTGGTCACCTGCTATGACAAGTGTTTGATCATTGGCGGAAACTATGTTGAAAAATAGTTTAAGACATGTATTTTCATGTAAAAATAAAATTGGTTTCGAAAAAATTGTTTTACTATTTTTTTTTTTCAAAATGGTACTTAGTTTCCGAATACGCCTCGTATCTAGCTAAAATAGACTAAGCAAGTCATTAACAATGCCAAATATAGATGGTGCCAACAGACTAGCAAGGTACTAAAATTACCAGGGCCAATACAAGCCACATTCTTCCAAAAGCACATTTGAAGCTTGCTTATCATAATAACAGGTCACAAAATAAATAATGAATAGTAATAGAATAACAACTGGTTCAAAGCATATCAAACAATTTTTTTACCTTCTTTAGCAATTACAGCTTGTTTAATAGATCTCAATTAGCGTTGTGAACTTGCTATTGACTTTAAAACAAAATTACAGGATTCCCATAAAACAATTTCTAGCAAAAACAAATTTATGTAAAAATATTAAGAATTAAATTAGAACAAAATAAAAATTAAAACTCATACCTAGATTAAACAAGATAAGAAAAATCATAAACTGTGCTTAAATACATCGCTTAGTTAATATTAGCATAAAACAAGAAATGAAGGCCAAAATGCATTTCCTCCATTACGAGACAATGCATGGCAAACAATTTTCTTTAAAACGGTACATGTGCCAATCCTAATACTTACAGTGAGAAAATATACTTTTGTTATTAGCTCATTCCGAAAGTTGTAGCATTTTAATAAACATGAGAAATCTATTTCTTGGGGAAGTTGTTTCAACGAACAAAGAACTAGACAGAACACGCACTTTACAAACTTTTTACTAACAATACTCACTCGGAAAATAAGAATAAAATTATAAGAGTTAACAATGCAACTGAGCTGTGGCCAACAAGCAATACTGGTGTATAGTTGTCTTCAAAAAGAAATGACTCAAGAACATATATGATGCAAAATATAGCAAAAAATTATATAAAATTCTCCCTCCCCCCCAAAAAAGCAACCGTAGACTGGCATAGGATTTGAACAAAAACTCTACTGATTTTCAGAG
Source organism: Stegodyphus mimosarum (assembly GCA_000611955.2). Lineage (NCBI taxonomy): Eukaryota > Metazoa > Arthropoda > Arachnida > Araneae > Eresidae > Stegodyphus > Stegodyphus mimosarum. The sequence continues at coordinate 192,317 of KK117740.1, forward strand.
CATTCCGAAATGTCTTCCTCTTTCTTAGAAGCAATAAATATTTTGCTCATTATAAATTTTAACTACCATTTGCAAATGAAATCATTAAGTGAATATTTTGCATGTGATCACAGCAAATATTATGTACACCCACTCAGAAAAGTGGGACAGTTCCATTCTATCTGGCTGACTGATGAAATTCAAGTTGCATTTTTCATGTCTCGAAAGTGCAGCTTAGGCTATGTATTAGATTCACATATAACATTATTCTAGCACACGAATTTTGACACAAAAGTAGACTTTTCTAAAATGACATGACAATTTTTTTCATATTTTGATTCAACAACTCAAATTATGACAAAACGGCAAGTTTTGCAAAAATTGCAGCAGCAACTGTACTTTTAAAAGTAGAAGTAAAAAATTTTATCTCAAAAATGTTAATCAAAATTTGCATATATTTATAATATCGATAATTGAATTAAATTTACTTAATTTCTTCTTTCATACTTCCAAATTAAGGTTGATTCCAAATAAAAGTCATACATTTTTTCTGACTTTTTAAAAAATTTACATTTTTAATAATTTTATAATCTATAAATGTTTCTTAACTTTAAACTATAACATTAAAAAAATGGACCTTTGCCATTTTATCGTCAGCTCTTTTACTTAGCTTCATTTTATACCCAAAGAAAAATTTACTTGAGAATTTCAAAATCAAGCATCATATATGCATGCAATACTCCTGAGTATGTCAAACAGTACACCAAAAATATTATAAATAAAACATGCTATCTTCTCCTGAAGAAATGTATAACAGTTGCAAAATTTACTAGAATATTTTTATCTTCTTTTCTGCGTGTAGCAAAAACAGCATATAAAAATGATTCTGAAGATGTTTTATGGCCAAAGATATTTTGTGCCATCAAATGCATAGTAAGTTTTCTTACACAAACTGCTTAATATTAAAACCAAAGAAACTTTTTCTCAAAGGAAAATACATTTTTACATAAACACAGAATTTAGAATAAACACTTTTGTTAAAGGCAAATTGTGATTTGTCAAGACCTGAATTTCAATCATTCGTAATATTATAAATGATGATATTTGTTATTATTTCTATCACACTACAATTTATTAAAATTCTTCTTGTAAAATATGTAGTATCTGGCGACTGTTTGGCGATCAACAAGGAGCGCTTGGCGCGTTTTATGTCTCCTGCTAGGAGGTTACTGTAATTTAAGACAGACGAGCGTTGGCCCCAGAAGAGCGAGGTGGTCGTATTGTGTATTTTGTAGGAGCAACGTACCGCTCCGAGTTTTATAGTTTCTTTTTAAATTTCTTTAAATAAACAATTTTTTTCTTTCTTCACATTGATTGGTGTCTTGAAACAACAAAGCCATCACAAAATAGTTTTTAAAAATTATAAATTCCCCTTCTCTTTGGACATATTCCAAATTTTACATCAAAGTTTTAACACCTACACTTCTGACAAGCTGCCAAAAAATACAAATTAAGTGAGCTTAACAAGTGACAATCTAAAATCAGAAAACAATTATTAGAAATTCAGCCACTGGCACTGTATCTGCCATATTCCTCCCAATTGGATAACTACACTAGTTTTCTGCAAGTTTTCAGTTTTTTTAGATTAGAAATCGTGCATAAATTAGATTGGTTGATTATTTAAATATGGCAAAACACATGCAACTATCTGCCTGAGGGATGGAATAACTTCAGGAAAAATTTTACTAGGGAAAGGTTGCTCATATTCCTATCGCACATAAGGATAATCATGAAAACCATGCAGCCAGCTTGTTTACCTGGGTTGGACTTCAGGACAAACTACTAATATTCAGCAGTCCTCAACCACTCGGCCATTAGTAGGACCACTTAAATTAAAAACCAGGTTATTAGGTTCTAATTTACTATTCTATTTGTCAATATTTAAACTATTATTATGCTCTCAGCCATAAACAGCAGAGTTTAGTTAATGTGTTACTTTTTAAACTGCCAAGCTATAGTACAAATGAACACTCAGTTACATTTCTCTTACTGTATTCATTTGATGCTCCCAAAATCTAAGCTAAAGACTGGATGATTAGTTCCCTGCATTATTCACCTGGGTTGATTAACAGACATCAGATTTATCCTAAAAGCTGAGGTTTCAAAACAACACTGCAATTTTTAATGCTTGGCTGAGTAGCTGACTTAAATAGCTGAGAATTAAGCAAATGATTTTTAATCTTAGGTAATTCAGTTGGAAATCATTCTATTGCATGATAATGCATCTTTCCATCAGTCAATAACCATTTTGCAGAGCCACTATGTCCTGTAAATAAGTATGTGTACTTAGTCATCTCATGTATCCCCCAGATTTGTCTCCTTCAGATGATGTTTGCTCCACCAAAACTAAAGAGCCCTTTCAAAGGAAAGCTTTGCACTATCGAAGAGATAAAAAGAATATGACAGTCTATACTTAGAGCTGTGCCAGAGATTGACTTGTACAAGCTTTCTCTGTAACACTTAGAAGATGATGACCTATTTATAGGCCAGAGTTTCATAGGCTCAAAAAGACGGCTGTGGCCGAAATTTCGGCCAAAGAAATTCTTTCCCCACACAATTTAGGGTGCGGAGATAGTCACTGTTCGAAAAACTTCCACTGTCACTTGTCCGATGAAACCTTCGTGCCTCACAACTATGGGGCTTCGTGAACAGCCGATTGAAGCGAAAGCTTGCCGTGTGCCTATTTATTACAAGAACTGTGAAAGTAATTTATTTAATTTTGTGGATACATTAATCGCAGTGACTGATAAATTAAATGTGCCTTGCTTAATAACTCCAGAAATACATGAACTGTTGATTATTCCTTCTAGAAAAGAATCAAACATCGACATTGTAGAAAAGAACAAATCCGAAGTAGGAAACCTGCAGCAGTTATCCGCTGAGGTACAAACAAACGGAAATGCAAGGTTCCCCCCGCACACGATTTTGGATAAACAAATTGGAGGAGAGGAGGAGAAATTACACTTGCAGTCTCTATTCGAAGCTCAAACCAAGGGGAACGCAAACTGCCCCCCGCCAACGGTCTTGGAGGAAGAAAACGAAGAAGAGAAGAGGGAGGGGGCGAGCGCAGACATAAACACCGACTTGTCGGCAGCTGAAAATCTACGAAAAGAGCAGATGATTTGCCCGTCACTGAGAGAGGCATGGAAATTAGCTAAAGGAAAAAAAGGGGAATTATTTATTCATCGATAATCTTTTACATCACAAGGAAAAAATATTGGGACAGACTGTTTCACAACTGGTACTTCCTATTAGTAGAAGAAAGCAAGTGTTGGAATTAGCACATAGTTCCATTTTCAGAGCACATCTAGGAATAAGGAAAACAAAAGAGAGAATTCGATATTCATTTTTTTGGCCTGGATTACCGCAAGACGTCGAAACCTTTTGCAAAACATGCAAAAATTGTCAGTTAAAGAGCCCAGAAAGGAGATCTGACAAGATTCCCATCACACCGGTCAGAAGGCCAGAATTACCATTCGATGTAGTGAATATTGATATAATTGGACCCATTGAACCTCCTTCTGCTAGAAAGTATAAATACATATTGTGTCTGGTAGATCAGCATTCCCGATGGCCAGAAGCAATCCCATTGAGAAGTTTGACAGCAAAAGCCACTTGCGATACATTACTGGAAATATTCATGAGAACAGGAATTCCCAATACAATTGCAAGTGATAACGGGAGCAACTTTGTTTCAAAATTAACTA
>KK117740.1:196526-220689 GCA_000611955.2 Stegodyphus mimosarum
AGGATGATGGCATCTTCCAGCAGGACAATGCGAGGTGCCATACAGCTGCCAGTGTACGTGCGTGGTTCGAAGAGCACCAGGATGAGTTTACCGTCCTCCCCTGGCCAGCAAACTCACCTGACTTAAACCCAATCGAGCATCTGTGAGACCATCTCGATCGAGTTGTTCGCGTCATGGATCCTCAACCGCGTAATCTAGCGCAGCTGGCCACGGCATTAGAGTCGGCATGGCTCAACATCCCAGAGAACACCTTCAGGGACCTATGTGACTCTCTTCCTGCACGTCTCGCAGCAGTCCGCTCTGCGAAAGGTGGTTATTCTGGCTTTTGACAGATGGTCACATTAATGTGACTGGACTGTGTAATTACTAATTAGTTAATTTTAGTCTTCTTAATGACTTTAATTTTTGTGTGTGTGTACAAATAATGTATTTATATAGTTTGAGACAAAATAGAAAAATTTTATTGGATAACACATATTTAAGGTAAGTGGCATATGTTTTTTTTGGATAAGAATAATGCTGTAGTATTATTAAGTAAAGGAAACTTTAATAGGATCTAGTTTAGAGAAAAGATTTTCTGTATAATAGAAAAATGTTTCTTTTATTTTTATGTAAATTTTGATAATGTTTTTTTTAATGATCTTCCATAGAAGCTTTATTTTACTTTTCTCAGTGAGATAATATTAGTATAGGTATATTCTATTAACATGCTTATGAGGAATATCAGTTTGTTCTGTTTTGCTAAAAGAGTTATGATATTGTTATAAGAATGATAACATCTGAAATCATTAGTTAAATTTAAAGTAACAAAATGTGCATTTGTATGGTAAAATGATATGTAATGGTAGTATTGTATTGCAAATATTTATGTTAATTGAGATTTGAGTTTTAGTGCAAAATGCTTAAATGTATATGTAGATTTTTTTTCTTTCCCTTTTGATCGCAAACAGTTGCTCGATTTCGGTTTTCAGATTGATGATTGATTTCAAAGTAGTATCAACAACAATCTTACGATGGGGGTGTAGTATCTGGCGACTGTTTGGCGATCAACAAGGAGCGCTTGGCGCGTTTTATATCTCCTGCTAGGAGGTTACTGTAATTTAAGACAGACGAGCGTTGGCCACAGAAGAGCGAGGTGGTCGTATTGTGTATTTTGTAGGAGCAACGTACCGCTCCGAGTTTTATAGTTTCTTTTTAAATTTCTTTAAATAAACAATTTTTTTCTTTCTTCACATTGATTGGTGTCTTGAAACCACAAAGCCATCACAAAATAGTTTTTAAAAATTTTAAATTCCCCTTCTCTTTGGACATATTCCAAATTTTACATCAAAGTTTTAACACCTACACTTCTGACAAGCTGCCAAAAAATACAAATTAAGTGAGCTTAACAAGTGACAATCTAAAATCAGAAAACAATTATTAGAAATTCAGCCACTGGCACTGTATCTGCCATATTCCTCCCAATTGGATAACTACACTAGTTTTCTGCAAGTTTTCAGTTTTTTTAGATTAGAAATCGTGCATAAATTAGATTGGTTGATTATTTAAATATGGCAAAACACATGCAACTATCTGCCTGAGGGATGGAATAACTTCAGGAAAAATTTTACTAGGGAAAGGTTGCTCATATTCCTATCGCACATAAGGATAATCATGAAAACCATGCAGCCAGCTTGTTTACCTGGGTTGGACTTCAGGACAAACTACTAATATTCAGCAGTCCTCAACCACTCGGCCATTAGTAGGACCACTTAAATTAAAAACCAGGTTATTAGGTTCTAATTTACTATTCTATTTGTCAATATTTAAACTATTATTATGCTCTCAGCCATAAACAGCAGAGTTTAGTTAATGTGTTACTTTTTAAACTGCCAAGCTATAGTACAAATGAACACTCAGTTACATTTCTCTTACTGTATTCATTTGATGCTCCCAAAATCTAAGCTAAAGACTGGATGATTAGTTCCCTGCATTATTCACCTGGGTTGATTAACAGACATCAGATTTATCCTAAAAGCTGAGGTTTCAAAACAACACTGCAATTTTTAATGCTTGGCTGAGTAGCTGACTTAAATAGCTGAGAATTAAGCAAATGATTTTTAATCTTAGGTAATTCAGTTGGAAATCATTCTATTGCATGATAATGCATCTTTCCATCAGTCAATAACCATTTTGCAGAGCCACTATGTCCTGTAAATAAGTATGTGTACTTAGTCATCTCATGTATCCCCCAGATTTGTCTCCTTCAGATGATGTTTGCTCCACCAAAACTAAAGAGCCCTTTCAAAGGAAAGCTTTGCACTATCGAAGAGATAAAAAGAATATGACAGTCTATACTTAGAGCTGTGCCAGAGATTGACTTGTACAAGCTTTCTCTGTAACACTTAGAAGATGATGACCTATTTATAGGCCAGAGTTTCATAGGCTCAAAAAGACGGCTGTGGCCGAAATTTCGGCCAAAGAAATTCTTTCCCCACACAATTTAGGGTGCGGAGATAGTCACTGTTCGAAAAACTTCCACTGTCACTTGTCCGATGAAACCTTCGTGCCTCACAACTATGGGGCTTCGTGAATTCCCTTTCATTTTCCCTTAGCTGTGCAATGTTACCTCGAGGTTAAAACTTTCAGTTGTGTTTCGCATGATTAACTTGCTGTCTAGAATTCTACATAAGTAACCTAACCATCTGATAGGTATATGAGTATGGTAGAAACACATGCAGATGAGGTGTTGCATGCATATGCAACACAAATGTGAATGTGTAACATGTATGTATGCTAATTGTGCACGTGTAGGCAAAAAGATATATGCATATTACATGCACATGCAGATATAAGCAGACATATGTACGTATGTGTAAGTAACATGTATATATGATAATTATGTATATGTATAGATGTACCCATATATCTATCTACCTATAGATAGATATATATATATATATATATATATATATAATATGCGATGGCCTAAATTAATATTTTTTTCGCATTCGGCGTAGAAACTTTATTGAAAAACATGAAAGAAACGAAACGCGATAATATTTCAATTGTTGATGATTTTATGGAAAGAGACTTCCCCATTACAAAGTCAGGACTTCCTATGATTCTATGAGATCAGCAATAATTACTCTTATATATGCTTTCTATATTTCTTTTATTATAAATATTTGAAAATCCAAAATGTGACAAGAAAGCAAAATTAGGAAAATGTATTAAAAAATTTTAATGCATTTTGCTTTACAATTTTACAGCATTTACTAAGATTTAACGTCTAAAAAATCTGTCATTAAATTATCATTTTCTCTTCGTTTCCTAGGAGATAATCAAAATGAATATTAATAATTAAAATATAAGAACACATGTATCCTTCAACTTTTATCTTATAAGAAACCATACCCGTATTGATAACAGTCAGGTCATACCTTCAGTCAACTGAATATTACCTAATAGCATATCAGTGATGTCGATATATTCTGGTGGTTCTCAAAGGTTCTATTCTGTGCTGTAGCTAAATAAAACTTCTGCTTTTTCCTTCACGTATACACATATAACATACATATGGAGCAGGTTCACGCAGAAAGTCGTTAACAAATGCCCACCAGCGGCCGAGCAATAAACACTGCAGAGCACTGGTAGTTCAGTCCAGGGTTTGAAGCTCGGCCAACAGGCTGGCAGCATGGACGTTTTCCCTGTGTGTAACGTGCATACGATCCAATTTTCCTTAAAAGAACTTCCATGAAGCATCCCTCGCTTTCCGTGTAGTGCCTAATGACGAAGCACATAATAAATAAATAATAATTAATATAGTCCTTAACACTGTTATTTTTTCGTATAGGCAAACAGCGCTAGCATATCTGATTCATCTATACTACCTAATTTTCTTTATATTATCTAATTTATCCTATTTCACATTTTACAGAGAGACTGAATTACTTTTCTGCATAAGCCTCTTTTTTAAATTAAGAATGAAATTGTCGTCACTTTCTTAAAGTAATAACGAGAAATGCTATTATAATAGCATTTGTAATTTCAATGTTCCTGACTTTCTTGTGCTTAATGTAAGCTAAATTCCTGCAGAATTGACTTACGTAACAGCACCTGTATTTTGATAGTATAATTATCTGTTTATGACAATTCCAGTCTTTATATGCATATAACTAAACTTTGGAATGTTTGGATTATGAACAAGGCACAAAGGGCTATCTAAACAAGGGAGAAGGGGCTTCCTGGAGGACTTTTTAAGGCAAATTGGTTGGTACTCATGTTACACATGATGCCACACACAGCCAGCTACTTCAGTGAAATGTGAACCAGAAACTTGCTATCAGTGTTCATGAATTTTACCGCTCGACCACTGGTAGGTCTATATAAATAAACTAATAAGGTTAATAAATCAAAATTTTATTAGTATTAATTTCTGTAATTTTTCAGTGTCATCAAAAATGTATTTCCCCCCTTTTTATTGTAATTTTTGTGTTTAATATTGCTGTTTGAAACATGCAAAATGCAATGCAATAAAAATATGACCAATAAAATCAATTTTTTATAGTAAAGGAGAATATTAGGAAAAAAACATGCTAGAAAGTCTTTTATGACAAAAACGCAAGAAAGAACGGTGAACAATAATGTAGTTGAAAGATGAAATACTTCGGATAGAATTATTGGGGAGGGAGAATTAATAAATTTAAAAAAAGAAACTGAATAAGAATACTAACGAGAAAGGTCAACGAAATTAATATAACAAAAATACAACGGGATTTGTTTAATACATAAATATAAGCTGTTATACAATGCTTGTAAAAAATGAAAGCGAACTGCCGATTTACACGAGAAACAAATATTTAAACATAATTTTCAAGTATAGATTAAAACTGTTAATCAGTAAATGTAATTATAAACTAAATTCAGTTTGAAAACAAATAAAAACTAATTAGACTATATACTGATTTTCGGCATACATAGGAGGTATTTGCTGCTAAGGTGTATTTTCATTATGATGCAATGTCAAAAGTTAATATTCCAACATTCCACAATTATTTAGCTACAAAATCTCACTATCATAGGTTTCCTTAGTTTAGGGAAAAGAGACAGCAGAAAAGAGAAAAAATTCCTTTGTATTATTCCCTAGTCTCTTATCTGAGAATTAACAAAGACGCCTAAAGGAAAGGCTTCAAAATAGTAGTAGTTTCCCTTTATAATGGCAACTAAAAGGGGGTGGAAATGCATTTGGATTACCTGTCTTTTTAAGTGAAACATCTCCAAGCTCTCCAGTCTTTTAAATGTTAATTACCTGTTGTATTTGTATTAAGACAGGAAGTTGCATCAGCATAAACTCTGCAACATTTCTATTTTTCAGTGCACTCTGATTACTTAGTTGCCATACTGTGAATATAGACAAAAACTCATTACTTGAATTTCAGTCAGTCAAAATTTTTGAGAAAATAGTTGTTGGCACTAGACATTAAAAGGTGAGTCAAAGAGAATACCAAAACATACCATTCAAAACTGATACTGATTCAAAGTAAAATTTTTAATATTTGTTTTTTCACGGGTGTGTTCCTTCAGTTTTGGCTCATTGAAATTTGACTATATTTGGATTGATTCTTTGCTTTTATCCTTAAAAGCAAAAATCTTTAGCGCATAATTTCAAATTAATTTTTGAGAAGATAAATTTATCTTTACGAGTTTGACAGTCCGGGTCATGGCCCAGCTTTTGTAAAAATGTATGAAATAAAAAATTTTACATTAATCCTCTTACAAAGAATGTTTTAAGCAGCTAGTTATCGCTCGTACTATTACAGATCATGTAAAAAATTACACTCTTTAACATGGATATTATCAAAATAATATGATTCAGATTGTTTGCACCCAATAAAAGGACCAGGTCACTCAATGGGATAGAATAAGCACTGCCTTCTTCTAACCAGAAAAGTGTAGGCGATGCTTTATTTCTTTACTATTCAGTAAAAACATCTGAACTTAAATATTTGTTCTTTTGATTTAAACTTTATTTACAGCTAGATGTCTAGAAAATGAAAAACAGTCTCCCTGAAGATGCAACTGAAATGTTAAAAGAATTTGAGAATACAAAATGTATGGACATGTAACTGTTGAAAAAATCTTAACATTTCTGCGTCAACACTAAAAACAAACACCGAAATGCATTTAAAAGGAAAGAAGGACTTAAAAAAAAAGAAAAGAAAAAGAAAAACAATTTGTGGAAAAATCCACTTCAAAGAAATTGCACATTCAAGGAGAAAATACTTTAGGTTTATATCACAATATGCCAATGTTTTTTTGCAGAGATGCATACACCATCAAATGGGTCTGAGCTAATGTAAAAGACACAAGAAATGTCACCGAAAGTGAAAGTGAGGGGCAACTGTTGTTTTTCGACTGAATGGTTGTATAAATTTAAATTACATTGTAGAACATCACAACATATCATAAACAGAGATTACCAACATGACTCATTTAAATTAGTTGAAGATTTAAGAATTCATCCAAGGACCTTCAACATGGATATCATCTAAAGACGTTTTCCATATTGATGAAACCAGTTTTTCCTTTCACCTCATGCCTTCAATTGAATAGGCTTTAAAGTCATTCAGTATCATGGTAACAGTCACTTTTCTATTCTGACCAAATACTGATGAAACATTTACTTATATGAATGTCAGAAATACCAACATGTTTCGAAAATGTTTGTGGTATACAGCAAACAGAAAAAAGGTGGATGATTTTTCTTAAATTTACAGAATGACTGAAGAGAAATTAGAAGGAATTAAAAGGGGGGGAATGCATAAAATTTACTACTTTTATTTAATTTTTTTAACCTTAAACTATTTGAATCTTGCAATTTCAAAACTAAAATTCTTGATTAAATTATGAACACTATTTTCAGACACTGAAAGTAGGATGATAAAATTGTGCAATGACACAATGATATAACTAGGTAAAGCAATGTATGCAACTCAAGTAAAATTAAAATTTTCATTATATATCTTTCCTGAACCGCCTATTGAAAGACGTATAGACTTTGCATTACTGTATTTTCTTTTGCAATATTTGCAGTTTTCAAATGCACTGCAGTATGGATAACAAAGTACTCTTTCAAAAGAAATGCAACTGAAATAAATAAAATCATGCTCTCCAAAATTTATATTAATCCTCTGAGGCTTTACTTGATCATGAGATTTTTTGTCACTTCGTGTACATTAGTGTACAAATTTTTAAGATACTTATCTTTCTTACTTTCTTTAATAATGTAAATAAATATAATGAATATAATTAAAGAATATAAGTTTATAAAAACAGAGACTAAAATAAGTAAATATACAAATTTAGCTAATAAATGGTGTTTAAATATAGGTCTTCATGACAGATCCAAAAGCCTGCACAACTCAGAGGGTTAATTATACTTAACGCATTATACTTAAAATGCACAGTTTGAATGATAAAGAATTTTAAAATAATTATTTGAAAAAATATAATTTAAATATGCTCTTCAAACGATTGAAATGAAATTCTAAAAAGAAAACAAAAAATCTAAAGATAACAAATATGATTAAAAATATTACACAAAGAAATATATTTGGAAGATGAAACACTGCATCTTTTTTTTTTCCATTGGACACAATGAAAGGGAAAGTGAAATAGGTTACCATAAATTAAGAATTTCACCAAGTGAATTATTCTTTGTACACCAAGATAAAGTCTTGAATCTTTCAGCAAACTTTACAAAATTTTGTATTTAGGCACAATTTACGTCACCACTGAAATATGGGAAAAAAACTGGCATATCATTTCAGGAAAAATCAAGTTTTGTGTCAAAATACATAGATTAGAACAATGCTATATGAAAATCTTATATAGTATAGCCTAAGTTATGCTTTTGAGACAAGAAAAAACCTAGATTACATTTTGTCAGTCAACCCAGAAACAGAAATGTCCTATTTTTTTTTCCAGTGGGTGCATATTTTACCTGTTACTCATGACATAAATAAAAACTCGATTACCAGTAAGGCTTTTCTGTAATCTTCTTTACCAACACTAGTATTGCGATGCCAACAAACATGCACAGTGGTATTTGACCGATGTTGATAAGGCTTTGCTGATCCACTACCAGCTGCGACTATGTCAGAGCTCCGAAGGCTATCAGCCTGCTCCAACAGTTCATCAGATGAACCTACAAATATTTAAGAAAAAGCAATTTTCAGCTACTTGCAGGTAATTAACAAAGTAACACAGATAAACAGGGTAATCCAGAAAAAAACATACAATCTAAAATTATTATAGTTTTAAAAATCAACAGAGTGCTAAATATTATATGAATATTAATGAATAATGCCTAAGTATAAACATCAGAAAGTGATAGTTTGCCATTTAAAAACTATTTTATACAAAAAGGGAAAATGGAATCTAAATGACAGAAAGCTTTTGCATGTCATATTCATGACAGTTTAATACACAGAAGCAGATTATGTGATTTTAAATAGCTAGAATTGCAGATGTTAACCTCTGCAACTACATCCTTTTGGGATATGGGAAAAATTAGATTATGTTCCAAGAAAGTTCACAAGCCTAAAAAACTTTAAAAACTCTGCTGCTTTAAAATCAACTACCAGTGTCACACTGGAACACATTACACAGTTATTTTCATAACAAATATCTATAAATAAATCTATATACAGGGTGTCCCATGAGACTGTAAATATTTTAAAAATTCATAAAAATTGACAGAATCTGTAGAAATGAATGCGGTTAGTGGAAAAGTTATTCTTTGTTTTAGTTAAAATTTTCGTCGAGAGGGTGCAGTAACAAGAAATACGTAACTAAGAGTCCTGTAAATTGCAGGATTTATGATTAACAGCTCATTTCTGAGTTTTCCTCTTACTTGCTCGTACATAAAGGTTTGATGCTGACATTGTTGGGTAGAGCGATATTAGCGAAGCTGTTTTACCTCAGGCAATAATTGCCAACTGAAGATTTATGAAGGCTTCGCACATAGACGTTATCGAAGAAAGGTTCAGGTCCAATCACTCTTGTGTCAGACTGACTTCCCTGTTAAGATATTTCAAAGAAACAGGAAGTTTGTGTCAGTGCTTTGCAGTGGTGCACTAAATTTATCAGAGGTCCATACTTCCAATGGGGCTTCGCAGATTGACACTCTAAGAGAACCAGTGTAGTAAGTAGAATACTAGAAGAGGCACAGAACACTGGTATACTCAAGACAGACGTCAGTATTACACATTCTCCACAGTATTTTAAAACTGCACCTGTACAAGTAGCAATAAGTCACCCAGGTTTTATCAAATGACAATGCTAAGTGATATGAATTCACAAATTGGGCTTTGTTGACAATTGATGATGATCCACAATGGCTTCTCAATACCTTGTGGAAAGATGGGGCTCATTTTTCATTGCATGGAATAGTCAACACCCACAAATGTAGAATCTAGACAAAGAAGAACCCCCATGCCTATAATAAGGAACTCCTACATTCGTTGCCTTTAACTGTTTGGTGTGATTTCACTACACCCATTATTGTGGGTCCTTTTGTCTTTGAAAAGCACTGTGCAAAAGCTGGCTGGAAGACCTGCTCAATTATTGGAAAATGCTACTAGCAACAGCTGCAGGAGAAAGTGATACCACACTTACTGGGACATGATGTCCTTGACACAGTAACATTCATGCAAAACAGGGCACTTCCTCATATTATAACCGAAGCGAAGACGTTATGAAGTAGTACAGTAATTTCGAGCAGACAAGCCGCTTCTTATATGTGTTTAAAAGTTGAAAATTTAGGTCTGCGGCGTATCTGACAGAATTTTATTTTCCCTCTGTCCTTAAAACTTTGCTAGTTCAGATTGTAAGTTAAGCACAAGTGAAACGTTAAGTTAAAATTTGCTGCAATATTTTACACTCGGACTGCGCTAAGAGAGTACAATAAGTTTAAACTCACCTAATTAAGGTAGGTGGGGGTTCTATGTAAAGACACCGTAAATGCATGCACTTTCTGCTAAACTCCATGGTTTTGCCCACATTTTCCTACAACTCCTTTTTTTTTTTTTTTTTTTTTTTTTTTTTTTTTTTTTTATTTTTTTTTTTTTTTTTTTTTTTTTTTATGGAAACAGCTAAGTTTGCTTGCCAAGTGCTGTGTTTATTCTTACAGATTTTTACAGCTTAACAGCTTGTTTTTGTTTACCTTATCATTCATGCTTTAAAAATATTATTATTATTATGCCTCCTATTTGAAAAAAAAGTTATACAGCTGGCTTTTAAGCTCTTGGCCGTGGATAAAACGATCATAATTGGAAATCGCGCTGTGGCTAAAGAATTTCAAGTTGACAAGCGATGCATTCAGTGGTAGAAGTTCGAACAAGAAGAATTAAGAGAAAATGCCTAACAATAAAAGATCTTGTCAAACTGGTGTCATAGCCTGGCCTGTGTTGGAAGACAATTTGGAGAAAGTGGATTATCAGAACCAGCACTTAGAATTCGCCTTCAAGCAAAAATAATTGCTAGACAAACAGGCATTAAAAATTTTGTTGGAGGACCTAATTGGTGTTTCAGGTTCGAAGAAAGAAGCAAAAGAAATTATTTGTCAGGACCAAAACAAAGCTGGACAAGAACTTTCCACAGACTGGAAAAAAGATAACTTTTTTGGAATACACATTTACAAAAATTAAAGAACAAAATCTGAAAAGAGGGCAAATAATTAATATGAATGAAGTGCCTGTTACGTTTGACTGTCCTCCAAGCAGAACTGTTCATTCAATAGGTGATAAAAACTATTTTAGTGTTAACAAGCGGGAATGAAAATACTTCCTGTATTTTGAGTTCTGCTGCTAATGGAGAGAAGTTAACCCCTTTGATAATTTTCAAATGAAAAACAATTCCCAAAGGAATCTTCCCTAAAGGAGTTATTTTTTGCACCAACGAAAAAGGATGGATGTGTGAAGAAGTCATGTTGTTTTGGCTGAGAGAAATTTATCGGAAAAGGAAAGATGCTTTTTTCTAACACAGAGGCCTCATCGTTCTGGATTCAGTGCGATCTCATTTAGCGGATACAGCATGATCCGAAGCAAAAAAACTTAGCACTGATGTCTCAGTGATACCAGGTGAGCTTATAATTATTTTACAGCCGTTGGATCTCACTATCAATAGAATTTTCAAGCATGAACTAAAAAAGCAGTAGGAGAAATGGATACAAAGCAGAATCCATTCCTTCCTGGATGAATGAGAAAAGTTTCATATGACGAGGCTGCCTTATAGGTCGATAATGCATGGCACGATCTGATACGAATATATCAGCTTTCATTAAATCAGAAATCATCGAAAAAGAAAATGAGAGTGAAGGTAGCAATGCTGAAAGAAGTGGTTTAGAAGAGAATGATGAAATTAACCTTGATGGTCATTTGTTAAATTTATTTAATTCTAACATGGATGAGCTGGATTTTGAAGGCTTTGTATAAATAAATGTAGTTTAATTTAATTAAAAAATTCTGTTTGTTTATCTAATTTACGTATTCTTTTTCATAATATGGTAATTTATGGTAATAAAGAAAGTTTATCAACCAGTAAAAATAATATCTATTAGAAGTCATTAGAGTTCGTTTTTGGTAAGTTCAAGGTAAAAATGTTTCTTCCTTATTTATTTATATATTACTGATTATATTTATGTTGTAAACGTTGCAAAATGTTATCGATAATGATTACATCAATATGGCAGGGAATTACTGAATAAATGAACATTAAGTGCCATGTTTCGGAATGCTTTGCTGCAGCAGTGCTGCTCATCCAATGAACTTTTAATTTTTTTTAGTCAATTATCATGTGTGCGGCATATACACCAGGGAGGCTTATCTACCCAAAATTATAGTACTTTCACCAAACAGTGATTAATTAGTCATCACTGTAAAAATGAGTGGCTCCCTTCCTCACCGGACTCAACACCACTGGATTTTTGGCTTTGGTGTTATGTCGAGTCCAACACTGCCACAATAGTCCATCTTCTTTCATGCAGTTAAAGGATGCCACTCGTCATGAAATCTCTTGCAACCATTCATGTGCTACATGCTGCAGTTAATGGGTCTGTAACTCACTTACAAACTGTAATTTGTGGTGATGTCAGACACAAAGATTAAGAGTTAATATGCCTGTAAACATTTGCCTGCATGCAAATAAATTTTTCCTTGAAATGTGCAATTTGCTGTCATACAGCACCCTCTATCGATGAAAATTTTAATTATTTTTTAACAAAAAAAATCCCCTTTCACGAGAATTACTTTTTCACAAACCACGTTCAATTCTACCAGTTCCTCCAATTTTTCTAAATTTTAAAAATATTTACAGACTTATGGGACACCCTGCACTTTCTCTGTATACTAATATTTATTTTATTCTTTGCGTATGCATGGCAAATGGATGGGCTGACTGGCAAGAATATGAAACTGTATCTCAGTAGTGGCCAACAGACTCAACAATCATGGCATACTTCTGCACAATTTTAGACCGGTGTAAAGTTCGCTATTATTAAGCCATACTTATTTTCTTGCTAGTACTTAGCTATTGCAAACTGGCAACAGTGTTTCATTCTCTTGTGGGCTGTATGTAAAACCAAAAGTATCAGTCAATTCTTTCTGAGTAAATAAAGCTATGTTTTTTCAGCTGGACTGGAGATTACGGGCCTGTGGCCAAGTGAAGCCAAATCGTGCCAAATCTGACAACCTCCCCTTTTGGCCATAATGAAAATCATTAGAGTTTAAGATTACAGTTTATAGTATTTAACCAGGCTTTTTGAATAGTTGTCATTTCACTGTGTTTCTTGTGGATAGTGGGAGCAAAATGGTTGAAGTCAAAAGTGTTGAATACATTCATTTTGCTTATTTGATTTGGTTGCAAGATAAGGGCGAAAGATGTGTGACAGAATGGTGCACAAATTACAGTTTGATTTCAAATGTGTACGAATGTCCTAAGGTAAAAATAGAATGAAATTAGTTGAAAGGAGAGACACAACAGATTTTTGTGAATGGAGGTGTCGTGTGTCCAGTCCTTCCAAACATGAGTTCAAAAGGAGTGTGTGAAATGGCTCTTGGTTTTCTGAAGGACGAATACCTATGAGTCTGATCCTTCAACTAACATATTTGTGCAGTCAGAAATGCACGAATCAGTTTATTATGGATGAGTAACATGTGAGTGACCACACTGTGGTAGACTGGAAGATGTCCTGTAGAGGTGTGTGTGGAGATGTGCTTGGAAGAGAATGACATAATTGGAGGACCGGGAAGTGTGGTTGAAATTGATGAGAATAAATTCCGAAAAAGAAAACATCGTAGAAAGCACGTGAAAGGTAAATGGGCATTTGGAGGTATTGAAAGGGGAACAAGTAAATGTTTTTTCATGTGGTTGAAGAGCAAATGAAAGAATGCTTGTTGCGGATTATTAAAGAAAATATTTTGCTCAGATTTATTATTATTTTGGACTGTTGGAAATTGTATGATTGCTTCAGTGATAAGGGATTCATGCACTTTCGTTTAAATCACAGCCCCATTTTTAAGGATCCCAAGACAGGTGCTCATACTAATTCAATTGAGGGCAAGTGGAATGTGATTAAAAACGTTTGAAGGGTACTTGTCAGGTAAAAGATGAATTTGATTCGTACCTGGCCGAATACATGTGGCGGAAGAAGTATTCTCATTTGTCTATTTGGAATATCTGAGAGCAATTGAGATTGTTTTTCTGCCACAATTATCAGATGAATAAATGGAAAAGGTAAGATTCATTTTTTTTCCTTTTTCATAGATTTGCTTAACTTTCTGAATTGATTAATACAGATTTTGATTTAAATATAAATCACAAGAAAAGTAATTCTCATTAGATGTAAGTGCATCATATGTGATTGAGCACATGGTTCAAATGAGCATGACATTTTGAATTTTACCTTCCCTGTATTGTTACATTTTACCATAAACAAACTTGGGTTTCTAATGTTTATTATAAATAAATGTCTAGAAGTCTAAAGACAATGTTCATTCTCCCAGAGTTTTTACTGATCATCTGATTTCAAAAGGCTTTTGGCCTACATGTTCTCCTGACTTTACACCCCTGGATTTGTAATTATGGGTTTGTCAATGATTTATGCAAACAATGTACACTCTATCAAATTCAAAACAAACACTAAAAATGAAAAAAAAAAGTGTTCATTGAGAAAGGTGGCCTCCAGTTTGGTACAATATATTTGTGCACGTATTCAAAGAGTCAAATTTTCAGCATTATTACAATATTCAAAGTTTTGCCACTTTTGTTTTTCAGGATAGTAAGTCCTCCTCTCAAGTTAGCTCATGTTTGTAGATTTACTTTCAGGTGCAATTTTCTTTATCTGAGAAATAACATTGGAATGTTTTCCTGTTTAAGCCCATGCTCCATCACTGCATACAACAATGCACTTATTCCAAGAAATTTCATTCTCAGACATAAAATTGTCAATTACTTTGATAATTTCATTTGAAGTTGCTCTATCATGATGAGATTCACAAAATAAACACACTTCGGCAATTCGCTTATCTTCTACAAAACGTACGTAAACTAATAATTGAACAAAGTTCGTTATATCAGTACTTTCATCCAACTGCAATATGAAATACTCATTGTGTTTTATTTTTTGAATAAGGGTCTTTTTTATGGAATTTGCCCTTTCATGACTTCGTTGACTTACTGTATCATTTCATAATGGAATATTATTAAGTGTTTTAGCCATTTTTTCATGGAATAATATTAAAATGATATCTTTAGCTGCTGGTAATATAAGGTTTTCCTCAGAAGTGTCAGCCTGCTCACTCTTGCCAATTCTAAAGAGGTTATCACATCTAGCAACGGTCCCGGCTAGATGGGACTTTTCTGAGAAATGAGATTCTGGTAGCACTGGTTTAAACAAAAGGATTCCTAGAAGAAATAACTCCGGTGGAAGAGAATTCCTGCCTAGCTACAGAAATGGTGTACCGGCTAAGCAGGTGTTTTTGAAACTTTGCCGAAAATGTTTCATCTGCAGCTCTGTCCTAAGTACAGATCAACCAATCGGATGAAGTTCTACTTCTGAAGGGTCACAGGTAATTTCCAGTTTCGCGATGGCTGGAGTAGTAAGATTGTTTACTGTAAATCCTTTTCTGTTCGTTTAGCTCCCCATGGTAAGTTATGTCACCTGGCTAAGCAAAAAATGGCCTATTTTTACAATTATGTGTTTCAACCTCTCAAAGTTTGTTCCCCAGAATCTCTTCTCGCTAAGGAACTAAATTATTTGAGATCTGTTGCCCTTGACCGAGGATTTTCTCCCGTAGTCATTGATAAATCTGTTCGAAAGTTCTCATCGTGCCATCTAAGAACACATTCTGATGTCAGAAATAACATTAATAACCTTCTTGCGCTTCCATTTCATCTTTCTATCAGTTACAAAATTGCAGGGATTTTACACAAGTTTAATTTTCAAGTTGTTTTCTTGCCTATAAATAAAATCCGAGGTTCGGCTCTTAAAGATTCTATTTCTGACTTTAATTCTTCGAGAATTTATAGCATATCATGTCAGTGTGGCTTAAGTTATATTGGCCAAGCGAAAAGTGCATTAATGTTTCGCATAAAAGAACATGAATCTTACGTCTGAAAAGGTGAAATTAACAAACCTTCAATAGCTAATCATAGTTGGAAATTCAATCACAATTTTGATTTTGGTTCTGCTAAAATTACCCAGAAAGCTGGTTCTATTGGGGAATTGGATTTACTTAAAAGCTTTTCACATTCACAAAAATTTATTCTGCAGTCAATGATTTCAATTCCAATCCAGTCTTGCCTAAATGCCTTCAAAATTCTACTAACTTAACCTTTCATTTTAGTTACTATTTCTGTCGATAGATAGCACTACCGGCTCTTCCACTGGTCGCTTATGGGTATAAATATGATCGACATTCGCATTCTCGCTTTTGCAGAATTTTTTGCTCCTGATGAAGGGGGACCCGTTTTGCCCTCGAAATCGATTCGGATTTTACAAAATCTACGCCGAATACAAGGTTGTCGATTTGCCTGTTTTAAACAAGAAAGATGGTTTAAAACTCAGAATTTGTGCTATTTTGATATAGTATTTATGAAAGTATTGAAACATAGTAAAACTCATATGCATTTCACTGACATTACATTTAATCTTCCATAATTACAAACAAGTTTAAAATGTCAAAAAGAAAATACCGAAATGCTTCTGTAAGAGCGATACAGCATAGAATTTGAAAACAAACGTCCCTTTCGCCAACTTGAGCGATAATTGATTATTGTTTGGCGTTCAAGTCTGTTTAATAAGGGAAAACGGTAACCTAGCTACGCAGATTTCATCGAAATGCGGTTCTTAGAAATGTCCCTTTTGACGTCCAGTCCCACGTAGCGGAAACATATGTGATAGGGGTTTTAGGCTTACTAGGTATCTAGCTTCCAAAGCTTTTCAACTTGAAGTAATAAAACCTTTCATTACTTGTTTACTATTTTTGAGCTCCAATAACTTCGTCTTAAATTATTCATCAGATTTATCCTTTAAATTGGCCGGCTTAGATTCAAGATGTCTCTTAAGAAACAATGGTTTCATACTTTGATTGGATAATAGTTCACCGCAAACAACACACTGAGGTTCAGGGTCCATTTTATCTCCATTCCAAGTAAACCCAAATGATTAAGAAGTTTCATTATATTTTCTATAAATATTTGTTTTCTTTTCAATATTCTTGGTTCTAGTAAATTGTCCTGGATCCATCATCTGTGAATCATCACTTTTCTGCTTAATCAGTACTAGCTATTTTTTCATTTTGAAAATCTAGGTTTTTTTATTATTTTTTCACAAATATTTAAATGCACAACATATTACAAGTTCTTCAAAAACAAACGAGAATATTCTCAAATCGTGTAGAAAAAGTCAGGAATACAAAGTAACAAGAAAACAAAACACCTGCTGTTAGAGACCTGATATCAATGTAAAAAAATGATTTTAATTGAAAATAGAGCAATAGACGATGAGCCCGAAAATGGTGGTGACATAAAGACCCATGCTAATAAATTTGGCAGCTCTAAAGTATTAAAGAGATACTATTTTACTAATTTTCATTTCCTACTAAATGCAACATCTATTTCTATTACTCCTTTTAAAAACATCATTCATGACCAAATTTTGCTATGTCTGTGGCTAAAAGAATATTTCTGAAAATAAAAACGGACTTTGAACAAAGCTCAGATCGCATTATGAGTTAGAGGAAAAATTTAACAGGATGTTGGGGTATTTAATTTTTCAATTTAATAGTTAAAGATATTTTGTTTCTTTGTGCACCACCTATTTTTCTCTTGCATACCACTGGTTCAGAATCGCTATCTAGGTTTCATGTGACCAAATATGTATCTAAATTTCTACTACAACATTAATGTTATGAATAATTATCTGTTTCACAGGTAAAAATATTATGTGTTGTAGATAAATTACCTTTTATCTAATTTTAGGTTATTAAGGCACATTAAAATCAATATTCTCTTCTATTCTAAATATTCTTTCCATTCTAGGTTACAATGGTAGCAGTGCAGAAAAATAATTAAAATATATAACTCTAAATAAATCACTAACATCTTGATACTGTAAATCTTAAATTTTACCAGTAGTAGTTAAATTCATCTTAGTATTTTTTGATAAAATACTTTCTGCATGGATTGCAAGATTTTTTAATCACCCAATATTATGCATTTAAAATTATTTTTAATTATAATATTCCTATATTACTTGGTGCTATATGAAAATATATTCAAAAATATATCCTTTACAGCTCTGTATGAAAACCCAGAAATTTAACTTGAAATGGCAGGTTTATCAACTCTCCTTTATTTTTGTATTCAGTGAGGCTTCAGAATAGGAATTAGTACATGAGATAAATATAAGAATTTAACCATCAACCTTCATATTCTCAAAGATCCCCTAAGTATAGCAATCACTGACTAAACAACTACGACTAGTAAACAAGAGTGATGAGAGCCCGGCTTCTGGCCTTTGTAGAATTCTGACTGTTGGATATAAGTAATTAAGCAAGGACTTGTTCATGGATCTGTTTTACATCTAGTCTTAAATAACAAGAATTGAAGATACATTTGCTAGGAGATCTTAGGTAAGGACTGAGCATATTCCTGATTTTTGTGACTTGACAGAAAACTGCTTATATTTCTAATATGAAGTAACATAACATAATAATAATAATAACAGTAATAACATTAATCTGAAGTGTTTCAGATTTTAAATTATGGCCAAAGGGGCATTTTTTTAATGTTATGTGTGTTACCTTTATTTATTAAACATCACCAGAAAATTCACCATAAAACCATAAAATTCAGTTCAACAGCAATATCGCAAAATAATTTTAAAATGAGTACATCTTCAGAATTTCCGATACACAGTTCCCCGTGCTGAAGATAAAATGGTCCCCCCGTACAGTGTTGCCATTGCTCGCTTTTAAATCGTTGAGTTTGTTAATAAAAAAATTCGTTAAAATTATACAAAATATGAAATAGATAATAAAACAAAATCAAACTTAGGCTTCCAGATGCCCACACTTGAATGGAGATGTACATTATTCAAAATTGGATAGCTCTAGGTACCGTTGTTTTATCACAATGCGAGAAACATATATACATTTATGCAGATTCTTCATGATTTAATTTCTCTAAATATAATACATAGCGATTATGTTTGGTGGCAACAATTTGAAAAGTGAATCGGACATTTATAGTGAATCAACGCAAAATATTCGCTTTTAAATTTAAAAAAAAAAAAATTTAACTAAATTAAATAAAGATCACACGAAAACACTAGAGAAATTTTGAGTATTCAAAAATACAAAACTTACTACATGAGCGAAGACTAGAATACAAGTAACTATCATCTTTTGGTTCCCTTGCATTTTGGATTGTGTCTGTTAAGTCTTTTAGCCATTTCTTCCTTTCCTCATCAGAACTGGAATAAAATTAAAACGGTAATGAAGTATTAAAACCCTCATCTTTGCAATAAACACTGAAGAATAAAATATTTAAAAATATAGGCATTTATGCCAAGAGCAAAACTCAACTGAAGAAAAAATATGTTGTTTTTTTTTTTATTTACCTGGCAGCAACCATTAGAGCTCTGTTACCACCATAAATAGTAAAGCAATTTGTTACACCCATTTTGGGTTCAGTTTCTTCAACCATAACACCAGACAAAGGAAGCTGTCCATGAACTTTGAATTGCAGTTGAGCAGTAGGTGCCCTGGTTGTATACAGCAGAACATCAGAAAACTAAAATACAAGATTATGAGAAAATAAAATTAAGAAAACTGGCAAATTTGCATTTCCTGAATTTAATATACAAGCAAATATAAATTAACATACAGGAATACTTTGGAAAACACAGTTAATTTGTTTCAAAAGACATCCACACTTTGCAAAATTGTGCTTCTTGAGGTCTATTTATAATGAATTTCAAACGAATTTTTCCTTGAAAATTTAAGCTTAAAAAAATTTTAAAATGAAAAAGATATTTATTCTTATTAACTAAATAACAGTGAAAAAATTTTAAACACATAAAAGTTATAGAAGAGAAATACTGCTTCAATTTTAGCTCAATTGATTTTTTATAATGTTTTTAGTATTTGTTAAGCTGTTCGTCTAGTATTTGCCCACAATATTTGATGGTATTATTTAGATTATTATATCTCACTCTGCAACTTCTTTTGAATTTCGGTGTCATTTATGAGTAAATTGGAACTTCACTGATTTTTCTCATAAAAGTTGAAGGGTTAGCAAAGATAATTTCTTTATCAATGACATCAAAGGAGTAATCATCATCTGCTTCACAGGCACACTGCTATTCTGCATTCAAAACGGTTTCTTCTTCCATATCATTTAAATGTGAATTAATATATTCCTTCACATTTTTTTACAGTCTAAATTGGAAAATAAAAATCTCTGCCTATCTGCACAATTTCTTTCTCTTTGTGTGTTTCAAAGCCAAGAACATTATTTGAAAAATATATATTTTCCCAAACAACTTTCAAGTTGCTTCAAGTCAACACTTGCTAAGAATCATAAATATTTTGAACGACATCCTTTTATGTGAATTTCTTCCCAAACCACTTTAAGTCAAAAAATCATTTGTTGTAGTTTTAATAATTTGGAGAAAAGTCTGCCTTAAAGAGTAACAATAAAACTGGAGATATCTTCATCCATCAGTTGCAAAACTGATCTATTAGCAGGGAAAAAATGAAACTTTATATTTTGAGGTCAATCAGTCACTGAAGTGACTCACACATTGTCAAATAAAAGAAAGTTTTTTAAATGGATATCATTTACTTTTTTCACAACTTTTAACTTTTGAGCAGAAAAATATGAATTAGCTATGTCTGAGAATACATGAACATGACAAATACATGACATAACAGGGCTTACTCTCAAACTTACACAGTATTCCTATAGATATATACATGTATATGTGCTATTTAATACTTATATCTTCTCAAATGTAAAATTCTAAAACCTCTTGCCAATTCATAAATCATAAAGACCATGTTACACCAAAATCCC
Source organism: Stegodyphus mimosarum (assembly GCA_000611955.2). NCBI lineage: Eukaryota > Metazoa > Arthropoda > Arachnida > Araneae > Eresidae > Stegodyphus > Stegodyphus mimosarum. The sequence continues at coordinate 217,149 of KK117740.1, forward strand.
CACTGTTTAAAACCGCACTTACACAAAATATTCTTGAATGTAATTAAATACACTATAAGGTATTTTCTCCTGCCTTTCTGCATGCCTTCATGGTGTAAGTGGAAGTATACTCAATGCATATTCGGGAGATCCAGAGTTCAAATCCCAGCGAGAGTACTGAACATTTTTCACGTCTCCTGCTTTTTTTTTTTTAAGTCTATAGCGGTATCTGAACTAAACATCGATATTTCATCACCACCAGAATTTGGTGATTGAGTCCCCTCATAAAGACCATCCACCCTTTAAAAGGGGGAGTATAGATCGAGATCGGTCCCTAGACTTGGAGCGTGAAGGTGTGCAGTTCTCCTCACTCTGTGCTACGTTCTGATTTTTTTTTGTATTTCTGTTCAGTAACGGCTTTAGCATGTAAAAGGTTTTCACACAGGTCTTCAGTGACCGACGTGTTGTATAACGGCCTTAGCGCATTTGTACTGATTTAATTTTATTTATTTTCCATGACTTAGATACTTTACAAGTATGAACCAACATGGGTTTTCTTCTGCAAATGGTTAACGAATTCACCAGGCTCGGTGAACTCAGGAAAACTTCTAAACTACAACCTGATGTTGCGCTTACATTAAAGTTCCTGACCAAGTTTATGTCATTCATGATGGATGACGGGACTACCTTTCAATCCATGTGTCCAGGCTTCAATCGTCAGGATTTCCCGCAGTTGCATTCAGAGATGCAAGGACCGGAAGATATGGAATTCCAACAAGTTTCGAATAAAAGGCCACACAGCCCCAACAGTGACGACACGGAATTTAAAGCCGACTTTCAGAACAGTCGATTCAACTCTCTGTTCTCTACAATGAAAGCAAAGACAATCCCGAACCGGACGCTGAATCCTCTTCAGTTACTCCTCAACCTAAGAAAAAGCAGAACAAGAAAAAGCAAATCAAGCATAAGCTTTCAGAATCTGCTAAAGAGGTAATTTCATTTGAAGCTCAAGCCAAGCGTAATTTATAGGAAAGCATCCCTGCTCCTAAGCCTGTGACGATGGAGAACGTCACGACCACACCGGCCAATCAGGAAAGCTCCAGCGAAGTCGTCGCTCAGTTGACCAATCCGAAAGCTCCACAGGAGGTCGATACAGATGGATTCCAATATCCGCAACGTAAAGCTAAAATTCCGCCTATTACGGTGAAAGATGCTGATGTCACATGGAAGCAGTTAATTAAGCTGTTAGATGATCATAAATGCCAGAATTACAATGCAAGCATGAAGGGAGGTTATCAGTTTGACCTAAAAGTCTCCACGACTGATGCGCACCGACAAATTACTGCTCTGTTCAACAAGGAGGGGATAAAATACTACACGCACGTCTTACCAGACGAGAAAAAGATCAAAGTGGTAGTAAGAAGCATACCTTCCTACACACTGTCAGTAGAAGTAGGAGAAGCTCTTACCGAGCTTGGATATCAAGTTGAGAACGTAATAGAACTCACACGATGAAGAGGCTCGAACATCATAAAAATGCCATTGTACTTGGTTTTCCTACCTTGTAACAACAAAAGCAGGACAATTCCCCAGCTTCAATACTTAATGCATCTCAGAGTGAGTGTTGAGACATACAAAGGAAGAAGCAGTGCTACCGCTGCCTGGCCTTTTATCATGCGCAAAGTATGTGCAAACTCCCGTCTCGCTGTGTGAAATGAGGTGCCGACCATGAATCCAGGAACTGTAAAAAACCCAGAGACGCAGCCCCCACTTGTGCAAATTGCGGTTTGGATCACGTCGCAAGCTATAGAGCATGCAGTGTGTTTCTTAAATCTAAGCAGCAAAATAACAGACTTCACTCTGAGCGGATTATAACTAACAGCTCCCAGATACAAAGTTCCAGAATTTCTGCAGAAATTTCGGACCTTAATCAAAAACTCACAGAAGCCAAAGATGTGATTGCTAAGCTCACTGCTGCTCTAAATATGCTTAAGGTCTTACAACCAACTAATTTGGTTGAAAATATAGTCAGAACTAACAGAATGATGAAAAACCTCCCCCACTGTCTAATTACCAAGCTGACTAGCATCTATAAATGCTTGTTTGACATATTCATATTTTCCTACCCCGTGGAAGCATGCAACCATTTTTCTGATACAGAAACCAGGCAAGCCTCCCGATGAACCAGCCAGTTACAGACCAATTAGCTTCCTGTCGACACTGGGAAAGATACTTGAAAGAATCATTTACAATAGAATTAAATCTTTTCTCGATATCCTTGTGGATGAACAACATGCTTTTCGAAGAGGACTATCCACTTCTCACCAGTTAGTCAGGATCACTGAATATATTGGAGCCACTTTACATAATAAAAATAGTGCAGCTATCCTCATGCTAGACGTGGAAAAAGCATTTGACTGCGTCTGGCATAGAGGACTTATTTTCAAGCTCATTAACTTGAACTTTCCTCGGGAAATTATTCTCATTCTCAGCTCATTTTTGAACTTCTGAACGTGCTCAATGCGGCAAGGAGATTTCTGTTCATGTCCAGATTAAACAGACGGCCAAATCATGCCTTAGAAAGGATTCAACAGATTATTCCTGATATTGAAGCATGGTGTCAGCAGTGGAAAATTAAAATACACCCAGAGAAATAAAAAATTTTAGTCATCAGAAAATTCAAAACCACAGACCCCCCGCCACCTGCAATGTCACACTCTTCAGAAAAACAGTCCCTACTGTAACTACGGCAAAATACCTAGGAGTTATATTAAATCGATCATTTACCTGGAATACACACATAAATAGTGTGTGTGGAAAAGCGCAGGGCACTATGAAAAAGCTTTACCCGCTACTTTCTAAGGACTCTGAATTAAACCTAGCACGCAAAAGAAGGCTCTACACTGCAATTATCAGGCCTGTTATCACATAAGCCTCCCCGGCTTGGGCAAGTGTTAAGGCAAGCGAAATTCACCGGCTGCAAGTTCTACAAAATAAGACACTAAGAACCATCACGAACGCCCCGTACTATATTAGAAATAAAGATTTACATCGCGACCTTCATATTGACTACATCAGAGACTACTTATCAAAGCTAAATGAAAACTTCTTCAGGAAAGCAGAGACTAACAGTACAGCTAACTTTGCGGATATTCTGAAATATGAAGTCATCCCAGACGATTTGCTCATCCGACCGTATGCTGCACACTCATTTAGGCAAGCAAATAATTAATTTTACTCATCAGTACTCTATTATTTTTACTCTCCGTGTGCATCTTCCCACATCATCTCTTCTGACAGCCACTCCAACTAGATTTCGACCAATTACAGTGAAGCGTCAGCAGTCGACGTGCATTTCACGGGAGTGTAACAACTTCAGATTTGTTCTCTTATCATTATGACCTTTGCCAGTATATTATTTATATTTTTCTGAACATTTTGATAGGTGATATTCATATCTGAAACTGATTAATAATTTGGCAGGTCTTTAATTTCTGTCCTGAATGAACAGCTATCTCTTTAGAGACGGGCCTGATTGGCTGATGACCTGCAAGCCCAACCT
>KK117740.1:223548-290645 GCA_000611955.2 Stegodyphus mimosarum
AATGAATTTGCTAGAATCAATTTGTGATGTAATGATATCAAAATCTTGAACTACGTTTCAAAGCCAAGGCAACAAAAAAACCTATTTTTTTCCTTTCTGGGTCGATTGCAATATATTTGTTTAAAAAATGAAAAACATCCAATTAATACTTTTTAAAATCATTCTTGTTCTAAAATAGGGTGAAGAAGTTCGACCATTCGTGAAAAGTTTAAAATTTTGTACTTCTAGCGGTTGAAGTTTTAAAATCATACATGCCAAATAGGCGAAAAAGTTAGCTTCGAAAATCCTCCAAAAAATCAGAAATGATCATAAAAATTTGACACAAATTTCATTTAACCCTCGGAGTGGTGCAGGTTTTTTTAGATCTGCCACAAGACCTGTAGTTAAACACCATTTATTAGTTCAATTTTTATCCTTACTTCAGTCTCTATTTTTATAAACTTACATTCATTAACATGTCATTTATATTATTATAGAAAGAAAAAAAAACAAAATATCTTAAATTATAAGCTAATATATATAGAGTGACAAAAACCTCATGACCAGACAAAGCCAGTTATGCCGTTCAGAGGGTTAAGAGACCTTTTTTAACTCTATCCAATGGTGCAAGAAGTAAAATTATGAGATTTTTAGTTTGTTCGTTAAGTAAAGATATCACAGAAAAACTGTTTAAACATTAATTTAGAATCCGAACTGAATTTTCAAAAAAAAAAAAAAATTGCCCAACCACATTGTATTCCACATATGCATACAAAATTTTAACTTAAAAGCTGATTAGGAAGTGGGTTAAAAATTTATGACAAACTTTTGACCATGCAACAAACACTATGAAAGAACTAAATAAAAGCTTACAAACAGTATGGAATCACTGCACAATGCAAACAAGAAATAGATGAATATGTTTAAAACAATGACTATGTCTTACAGACAGCAGAACTGAAATACTAATCTACTGTAAACCAGAAGTAAATTAATAAAGAGCAAATAAATAAAAGCACTAGATACACTGCATTACAGACCTCAACAAATTAAATGTAAGTTCAAAAATCCTGTACAATCAAAACTAAATTACCCATATAATAACAAAAAGAAGAGACTGCAAAGAAAAACCAAAATGGTAAAACACATAAAATGCCAAAGAAAATCGCTTGGTTTATACTATAACCTTTAGGAAGACTACATATTATAAATTGTCAGAGATAATGTATTCTAAACTACACTATAAATCAATAAAGCAAAACCTTAGAAGCTACATTTCTGAAAACTTCAAATACTACAAAGTGAAAAATTCTGAGGGGGAAAAATTTAGAATTTCATAATGGAAACGAATTATAATGCCAAACAGAACAAGATCTTGCAATCATTATTTAGATTCTTAAGTTAAGATGTACACAGCAAATAACAATATTATAAAAACACAATGCAGACAAAATTTGTAATAACAATAAAAGCAGAATTTCCCCTTATACAGAAAACGTAAGTACGCAGAATTTGTTTTAAACTAGCATACAAGACAGCTCTCAGCTTTGAGAGAAAAAGAATGAATATTCTAAGAATTTTCTCTTTTCTTTCTGTCTCAAATTTCCTTCTTTATTGAAAATTTAGCTAATACAATATATGCAAAGATACATTGAATTCCTTTTCCATATATTAATAATATATAATAAATTTTATTTACTATTAGTAATTCACTACTTAAGTGAAAAAATATAAGACATATTAGAGAAACATATAATAACACAGCAACATCTCTTTAACTTGTTTCACTTTTAATTAACATTAACAATCAATTTATTATTAGCTGCTAATTAACAAAGCACACTTGTAAACACACAGAATTCTATAATCAAACTCCCTTAGCCTTTGTCATTTTACAATGTGCTAGTATTACATCTACATGTGAGGTGCATGTTTATGCAAGAATCTAATGAACATGCTTTAGCAAAATAATTTTAAAGATGGGATCCCTTGAATTAACATATTGAACAAGATCAAATTTACCTGTCTAAAAATAAACTAGCTGCACAACATGATGTTACTCCAACAAGGTTTCAATTTCCTGATTCAGAAAAAAACTGTGTGCATTCCTTCAAACTGAATGATAAATAAAGCATAATTTGAATGTAATATATAGATAACATTACTATATATTACATCCAAATCATGCTTTAAGTCCATTTACTGCTTGACAAATTAAAAAAAAAATTTTTCAACTACTACTGTTTTATTTATAGCAGTATATTTGCAAGTTTCAAATATAAAAACTAAATCAGGATGATAACAGACACACTTACCAAGAAAAACATTCTGTTCTGGTACCCTTTCCTGGACAGCTTCTGAAGGCAACCTTCTCTTAAAAATTCCTGCAAGATTATGATGACATTAATAAGCAATAACAAAAATATAAAAATTTGATGGCAGAGCAACACATATATAGTATCAAATATCTGAACTTAGATACATACACAATATTTTTTAAACAAAAAGAACCAATAAAATACAAAAGAAAATTGAAGGAAATTCTGTAAATAAGCAAGAGAAAAAGAAATATGAAAACCGATATACATGGAACTTTAAAAGATGAGAAATTGTAAACAATATAAATTCAATGAATAGCCATAATTTACCTTGTATTAAAAATAATGAATTTAGAGAATAGCTAAAATTCTGGTTGCATTCAACCATCAGTTACAGTAAGTTCCTTAAATCATACATAGCCCCTACCGTTTTAACAAAGGTTTCTGGATTGATGAGGGTATATTGTCCTATAAGAATAACTGAACTCCCAAGAGAAAGGCTCATGAAGTGATTCTTTCATCCTTATGTAACAAATTACATTATTTTAGAAATTAGATATTTTTCTTCATTGTTAATCACTTATTAACAATGACTGGTAGACTCCCCCCTTCACTTCAGTAATAAGTCGCAAGTACTGCAAAACAAAAATACCTAAGAATGAAATACCTTCTTGATAACTAGATTTGATTTTATTCAAAGCACACAGTACCATCAGAACTCCAAATCAATATTTTCCTAAAATTAGAAGAAAGGGAAGAGCTCAATATATCTACCTATCTATCTATCTATCTCTCTCTTTCTATATATATATATATTTCAAAAAAGGGTAAAACCCACTTCATCAATTTTTCCCTTTTTCTTTAAATCTTAACTATTATATGTACATATTATAATTAATATATTAACTGGTAACATGATGAGCATGCACACAGAAATATTTCTAAATGTTGTTTATCACAAGGCAAGAACACTTTAGAAAAGATATATGAGAAAGCGGTGACACTCAAAATTTGAAATATGAGACATCAAACTGTCTTTTAACAAGCAAAAGAAAAAAAAAAAAAGAGAATTTTTTTTATTACAGGGAGAGAGAGCCAGATCACAGAACACTTCATCACACAAAACCTTGAAACAATGAAAAAGGAAAAGAAAAAAATCAGGCTTATCTTTAAAAGTAAATGAAACACACACAGGAAGCAAATAAACTACTACAGCCGTAATCAGAGTTGTAAATATAACCACTAAAGGAAGTCTGTTGCTCTTAAAAAGTAAAATGTACTTTTATAACTTAGGAAATAAATGATAAGAACTTTTTCTAGAAATATATGAGTGGAAAAACAGCCAAAAAAGATTAACCATAATATAATAAACCGAAAGCACTTCAATTAAATAGCTGCATGATATGCTATAAGCATAGTTAAAAATTTGAGTCATTAACAGTTTTTTTTTTACAATAATATGCACATGTTGACAAAGGCAGAATAATTCCTATGCATAAATTGTTGTTAAATAAATTAATTTAATGTAGTACAAAATCCGAGAATTAAAATTTGTTGGGACTTCATGGATTAAAGATTTGGGAATTTTTTTAGATCATCAGTTTAAATCTAGTAACATGACATATCGAAATTATAAAATTAAAAATCTGAAATAATTGCTTATGAAATAATGAAGCATTTATGACCTTAAAGGAATCAAAATTTACCAAATATAGCTCAACAACTACTTCGATTTATTACACATTTCACTCAATGTAAGTTCTTCAAGTTGCTTCACTTTTTCTGCTGAAACTCCCTCTTTAATTTTATAGATGGATATAAATTCTTCTTCAGTTACAAAGTCCTATAATTACCCCACTAAGAATTTCCACAAATTTGTCAGTCGAAATTTTTTCATTCCCAACAATCTCTCTGTCACTTTTTTCACTAATTGATGATAATATGATAATGATATTTTCTGGATCTGGAATCATACTACAGATTTAACTGTCTGATAGTTGTTCGATTAATGGGGCACTGTCGTCACAATGGAATTCTTCTATTATATGATTTTCATTTATTGCGATTCTCCACACTCCTTCACAGATTCTATTAAGCGAAAATTTTCACTTTTTGTTTGTCATATGACAAAATCTTCAAATTCACGAAACTTAGCGAGCATCTACTACACACTATTGGTGATGTATTATTTGATTGGTGAGAGATCTTGTTGATACAGGTGCTAATATTTTAGTTATACCTCCCTGTCTTGCCAAATCTAAACAGCCACCTGTAAAATTAAACTTATTTGCAGCTAATGGAACAAAATCACAACATTTGGAGAAATATAAATGTCTTTGGACTTAGGTTTGTGTCGCAAATTTCAGTGGCCAATCTTATAGCTGTGGTTTTGCATGCAATAACTGGTGCAGACTTTCTGCAGAAATTTTCTCTGTTAGTCAACATTAAAAATCGATGCTTACTAGACTCAATTACACAGATGTCCGCGGTAGGTAGTACAGAAAATGCCACTAATTTTGGATTTAATTTCGCATAATTTGCCCTTCCACAAACTACTTGAGTAGTATCCTAATGCCACCTGCTTGGTAACCGACAAAGCAACTGCTGACCATGGTATTGTAGATAACAAGATCCCTGGACCACCAATCTTTGCCAAAGCAAGGTGGTTGCCTAAAGAGAAATTAAGGGCTGCAAAAGAAGAATTTAAATACATGCTGGAACAGAGAATTAAACAGTCCTAAAAAATTAATGGGACAGTCCACTTCACATGGTCCCCAAGTAAAATAGTGACTGGAAACCTTGTGGCAATTATTGATGTCTTAATGCAGTTACTTTGCCTGATTGACATCTGGTTCCTCATATTACGGATTCCATTCTGATGTTGGATGGCAAAAATATTTTTTCTACTTTAGATTTTACTTGCGCTTATCATCACATTTCAGTCAATCCACCCAACATACCCAAAACCGTGTCATAAACCTTTCGGACTGTTCAAACTGCAACGTCGCACAAACTTTTCAGCATTTCATAAATGAAGTCCTTCATGATTTAGATTTTTGTGTCCCATACTTCGATGGTATTCTTATAGCTTTGATAAATGAAAACGAGCACCTTCATTCAGTCCTTGACTGATTTCATTCCTATGGCACATTTGTCAATAAACAATATGTGTTTTTGGGAAATTTAAAGTATCTTTACTTGGTCATGAGGTTTCCTCAAAGGGTGTCCACCCACTTAGTGACACAGTTACTGCAACTTAAAATTTCTCAATGCCAAAAACTGTCCAGGAGTTGTGTTATTTTCTGGCCATGTTAAACTTTTATTGTTTCCTTCCTCATGCCACTGCAAAGCGGAAGCCTTTCCACACATATCAATTTGGCATCAAAAAGAAAGATACGTAGCCAATTATTTGGTTGTCCAAATCTCAGAGCCTTTGCACAACGTAAGCACGACCAAGCACCGGTAAAAGCACTTATCTACCCTTTTAAGCCTTCTTTATCATTAATAGTTGACATGTCAAATATGGCTATGAGCATGGTTTTCAAGCAACTGGTACATGTAGCATGGAAGCTAATGGCATTCTTTACAAAAAAATTCTCTGCAACGCAATCAAAATACGGCGCGCAGAATCACAAACTTCTTAGTGTGTATGAGGCAGTTAAATCTTTTCATCATAAGGTGAAAGATCAAGTGTTTCCATCTATACCAAACCCAAGCCCCGGATTTTCACTTTCCAACAAAAGCCTGACACAGGCAAATGTGTCACCTAGATTACGCAGTACAGTTTACAACTGGTATTAGTCATGTCGAAGACCCTCAAAATAGCATCAAAAGTTGCATCAGCAACTGTATTACTCTTGAATAAGTGAAGAGGTTCAGTTACCTTTAACAGCAGATTTCTCCACCACTGCCGAGTGTCAGAAAGAGCACTCAGAACTACAACGTTTCCTGTCTCACAAATCTCCTGGTGGACTTAATTTATTACCTATGCAGTTGGAACCAGACCTTTCACTGTACTGCGATGTGTGGGACAATATGGTGCAGCCATACATTCCACTGAAATTCTGACATAGTATTTTTAGCAGCCTTCATAATTCATCGCATCCTGACATCCATGCTTTCTGCATATTAATTTAATAGAACAGCATTTTGTACAGCCTGGCATGCAGAAGGACATCGCCATATGGGAGAGGGTATGTATAGACTGTTAAAAGTTAAAAATTCACAGACACACTTGAACTCCATTACAACACTTTGAGTAACCATCTGCTCACTTCAGCCACATCCATATCGATTTGGATGGACCCTTACCCCTATCACAAGGTTATGCACAACTTCTTATGTGTGTCGACAGGTATACACGTTGGCCAGAGGCTATTCCTATTGTCAATGTATCAGCTAATATAATGGCCAAAACATTTTTTTCTGTCTTGATATCACGGTTTGGGATACCTGAATGCATTACCACGCACCAGGGACAGCAGTTCTGAGTCCCAATTATTTGCTGCATTAACGAAATTCTTGGAAGGTAAGAAGATCTGCACATAACCATACAACCCAAATTCCAATGGACTTGTGAAGAGGTTCTATCGCTCTCTTAAGCACACCATTAGATGCCATACTTCTGTTCACTGGATTGATGTTCTTCCCGTAGTGTTGTTAAGAATATAAGAGCGACTTTTAACGAGGGCCTGGGTTCATCCACTGCTGTAATGGTCTATGGTGTCAATTTATGTTTACCTAGAGATTTTATAAAGTCCAAAAAATACTCAAGCAATGACAAGCTCCATGCATTTCTCAGACACTAGCACAAAACCCTGGCAACAATTTCTCCTACACCCATCAATGTACATTCCTCAAGATCTGTGTTTATTCCTAAAGATCTTGCTACATTGCCGCATGTGCGTTTAAGGTGTATTGCACCAAAAGTCTTTGAAGCCTACTTATAGAGGCCGAAATCTAGTTTTATGTCATATACCTAAGAACTATTGGAAACAAAGAGACAGTGGTGAGCCTTGAATGTCTCAAATCAGCTTTTATCTCCCCACCAGAAGCCGTGAAGACTTATACGTCAATCAACTCCCCTTTGCAGGCACCTACACCTTCACACCTGGCGTTTACACCTCCAGTTAGTTGTCAGTGCATCATCACTTGTGCCTGGACCCAAGAAGCCTAGTTTTCTCCAGCATGCACATTCTGGATATAGGGTCTGTTTTAATTTCTCAGTACCTTTAATTTCATTGACAATGGACAGGGAGTACTGCGGCGACTCTAGGTGAACTTCTGTTTAGTTGCCAACTGCGTGCCCATATATCTAACTGTAACTGCAACAGAGATTTGGGACAAAAAATAACACTTCACGTTTTGTTTTCACCACACTTGGTTGGTTCTTTTCTCTCTGATGCAGTTATCATCTATGTTATAATTAAAGGTTTTACAATTTAAAATTAAGCTATTGCTCCAAGTGTCTTGTTGGTCATATGAAAATCTAGCTATGCCTCTACATAAATATTTTGTAGCACCCAGTACAGCAGGGTGTGACAGCTCCTGCAAGATTTGATTACCTTTTTTAAATGTTAAATAAAGTTGGTTTTAAATTCTTAACTGAAGTTTTTGCTTTCTAATGACCCAATGGAGTCTTATGGTGATAAAGCACCCCTAGATTTGGTGACCTATAGTATGAACTACACTGGTGCACCTTGCACTGCCTTGAAGACTGGTTGTGATTTTGCCCACGATTTTGTACAGAAGACGCATTTCCAGTTATAAAATCTTGTGGTAAAGAAGTTATCCGAATTATGTATATAGTTTCATGTACTGCTAGAGAAGTTTTTAAAACAACCTGGATAAATTTTGTGATTTCACTGCAGTATTATACCAGTACGAATAGTTCTCAAGAATATTTTACGGAAGGTTTTCATGTGCATCGGCGCTGTTTCAGAAAAATTACTGCCTTTTTGGAAATCAAGCCCTGCATTATGGTTTGTTAGAGTGAAATTGCAGTTTTCCCTTCCCAATACTACTTCGGATTTAACAAAATTTAATCATGTTGTTGCAGCTGTGGATTCTGATATACTTACTTCTGTCAACAATATCATTTTAAACCCTCCCACTAATGAAAAATATGATATCTAGAAGCAAAGCTTGATTGCAATACATTCTGAAAACGAAGTACTAAGAATTCATACTCTGTTGCAAGGTCTTGAGCTTGGTGATCAGCATCTTTTTGGTTGTTGAGTGACAAGTGTGCTTTAGCAGGCGATACCGTAGGTTAACTCTTGTTAACATCTTTGTGGTTTGCAAGGCTCCCCAATAATGCACAATCTATTTTGGTTGCTCTCAGTGAAAATCATTTGAGTAAATTTTCTACAATCACAGGTAAGATTACTGAGCTTGCATTTCACTCTTACGTGGACACAACTATTGTGACCCCTAAGCCTGCTATAAAGCGCAAATAGATGACCGCTGTTTCTATCACGTAAATTTTCCCGAGCGTGCAAGGAAATGTGTCTCTGTGTTTCTTTCATAAAACAGAAAATGTCCAATCGCTTGTTGGCCAAGGTGGTGGTCACTGGGTGAATTATAAACTTTTGGTTGACTGCTTGTCAAAACCAAAATATTAAATTGATACTGCATGGATGCATCAATATTACCAAAAATGTATGCTCAGTGTTCTAAGGCCTTCTCAGGATTTGGCTTTGTTCATCACAAATGGAACTATGATTCCCATGTTTGGCACTAAACATCTTATTTTCGGTTTAAATTTGTATTGCACCTTTACTCCGTTATTTATTGTTACAGATGTAAATCAGCCAATTTTGGATCCTGATTTCCTTAAGAAGCATGGACTACTCATTGACATTACTAATAATTGCTCGGGACTGGCTTGTCATCATTTGGGAAATTGTTTTAAGAGCTTGTTTGATTTAGACATATCTGTATTACTTGGTGACTCTAAATTTAATAAATTACTAGCCGAGTATTCAGCTCACTATTCCTTCCTATGTAACCAACAATAATCAAACTTCAATAATTTTTCATTATATTAAGACTAAAGGCCCATCCGTGTTTTCTAAACCACGTCTTTTGATGCCAAATTTACTCCAGGCAGCACGACCGAAGTTTGAGTACGTCATGCAACAGGGAATCATTCGGCCATCAAAAAACATTTTGGCCAGCCCCCTTCACATGCTACATAAGGCTAATGATGACTGGCACCCCTGCAGTGAGTATTGCTGCTTGAATGCTCTGAGTATTCCTGACAGGTATCCCATACCATATATACAGGACTTTACATAGTTTTTTTCCCCCTTAAATATTTTTTCAACACTTGATCTGGCTAGCAAGTAGCATCAAATCTCTGTTAATCAGAAGATATGCCTAAAATGGCTATGGCTACCCCATTTGGATTATCTGAGCTCCTTTAAACCCCGTTTGGTTTGCGAAACACAGGCCAAATTTTCCACAGATTTGCTAATCGAATACTTTCTGGCTTAGACTTTTGTGTTTCTTACTTTGATGATTTGCTTGTGGCATTAGGAAATGAAGGTGAACATGAGAGCCACCTCCATTTGATTTTTGATAGATTGCAAAAATATGGCTTAAAACTCAATCTTTCTAAATGTAATCTGGAAAGGTCATCAGATTAGATTCTTTCCTGTTTAATTACCCCTTCAGGTGTTCAGATACTTCTTGAAAAAAAATTGAAATAATTTCTAACTTCCCTAAGCCTGTACTAATGTCTGAATTAAAGAGGCTTTTGGCAATGTTTAATTTTTATTGATGATTTTTGCTAAGGCAGCAACTATCCAAGTTCTGCTTCATTCTCTTTTAGAAGATTCTAAGAAGAATGACAAACATCTCATTCACTGAACAGCATAAACAATAGTGGCTTTTGGAAAATGTAACACTGATCTAAGAAATTCAATGACACTTGGTTACCATGCCCCCCGTCAACAGTTGGCACTGATGGTCGATGGCTCAGATGTGGCTATTGGAGTCACTCTGAACTTGTGATGTGATAATGGCCTTCAACCACTGGCTTTATTCCCCCCAAAATTGACTCCAGCTGAAACTAAGTAAATAGAGAATTACTCACCATCTACTGTGCAGTAAGGCATCTTCAACATGCAATCTTGAGGGCCAAGATTTTACAATATATACACATCATCCTCCTCTAATATTTTTGTTTAAGAAAAAGTCAGATTTTGCATCACCCAAGCAGATTAGACATATGAATTATATTTCCCAATTCACCCCCAACATGCGATATGTTCCTGAACCAGAAAATATTGTGACAAATACACTGTCATGAATTACTGCTATTGATAAGCTAGATATAACAAGTTTTGCACAGATTGTTGAATTTCAACATACTGATTCTCAAATGAATCATTTGTTGTCCACTGAAGGTAGCTCATTAAACAACAGACGGAATTATATCTTAGGCTAAATATATATTGTTATGTAATTGGTGACAAGACACCTCCCTTTGCTCCCGTCCTACTACAGAGAGCAGTGTTTGATTCACTCCACAGACTTTCTGATCCATGTATATGACTAACCAAAAAAACTGATGCTTCCTCGTTTTGTTTGGCCTTTTGTATCAACGGATTGTGTTATCTGGATTTGTGCTTGCATCGACTGCCAGAAGTTCAAAGTTATGTCACACCTATAGTCCGCTGCAGTCCTGAGTCCACTGAGCATGTGTGTTTGGATACAGTCATTGCTAGGTCTGGAGTTCCCATCATGAGAAATATCTACAAGGAATAACAATTTGAGTCGTAGCTGTTCACTACTCTAATAAACCTCTTGGTGTTCACTGAACTCAGACTACTGCATTAAACACAGACATTGATTTGCCATAACATCCAGTAAACCATGAATATTCAAACTGTACTTCACGGCTTCGATCAACATACAAGGAAGACTTGCCCATATGATGGCTCATTTAAAGTGATAAAAAGGTTTAAATAATAAACATTTTACACTTCTCATTAAGGGAAAAGAATTGGTGATTGGCACTGATTGCCTGAAACCAGTACTTTCAGTTTCAGATACTCCAGCATCAGCTTCCGTTCCTGAGCACACTCTTAGAGTAAATTCATCAGGCACTACAGTTGAAATACCTATGCTAGCCAACCAAACACTGCCAGCATACACTACTTCTGGAAAAAACCCTTGCACCTCTGGCATGTGGAGGGGGAGTACTATAGTGGAAAACTTCATTGCAGTGAATGGCAACATTCATCTTCGCTGTGCGATATGCATGTGTACTTGCCATTGACCTTTTTCCTGAGACACTATTTGCTATTTACTCACCTTACTTGCCTGTGCAATGCCAGTGTCTGATGTCAGCTTATGTGTTTTAATGTTTAAAAGTTTAACCTCTTGCCTTCCTTGAAGACTACTTTGAGAATAGTGTCACTGCAATGTATTACCTCACATTTACTGGAGAACAAATGGAATGGCCTCCATATTCACATACTCTTCCCTCTTGTGACTACATTTTGTGAGGGCACACTGAAGGACACTATTTTCAGGAACAATCTAGCAACACGGAATGAGCTTCAGGAGTTATCTGTGACGTATGTGCATCCATTTCCCTTAATGAACTATAAAGGGTGATGGAATATTTCTTTCTTTGTTTAATCCATCCTTATGCTGTGAAAGGTGCACACTGTGAAATGAATGTCATACAATTGCAATGATTGCTTTCAATGAACCATTTATAGCCCATTTTTCAAATTCCATGCTGCTACTGTAACATATAGCCCCAACTGCCAGTACATTTATAACTGATTTTGGAACATTTGTATCAGGTTTTTACAGCTTTCAAAACAAATACAATGCTCATTTCATTCTTTCACCGATCTCCGTTTTTGAGTTATATAATTTAAAATCAGGTAGCCCTTTGTGGAATACCATGTATTATATAGCTTTTACATATGAATTCTTTACAAAAATACTATTTGCAAACACAAAGTTATTTTCTTGAACAACTGTTACAAACCAAATTTCTGCAGAAATCTTCAACAAAAGCATACTATCCCATAGATGCATACTGTGCAAAAGCATAAGTATACCTAAGCAGCATGCCTTCATAAATATACATGTAATTTTGGTGAAAAAAGGTATGGTATTTTTTGCCCATTACTTTTATGAAAGTTGTACAAATAAAAAAAAAAACTGAAGATACTGATGCTTTATCATATTTTATGCACGTTATTTTAACAAAATTCATACAAAACAAAATGCACTGATAAAAATTATAAGCATCATAGTACTTTTCATTCGTTACATTTATGAATACTGTAGAAATTCTGAAAAACTTTAAAAAAATCTATGACTCAGAATATATGTTGATTTTTTAAAGTTTTTATTTTACAGTTTCACAACTTCAAAGAAAAAGAGGAAGAATATGACAATAAAGTGTGTTTTTAATAGTTTTAATGTCATATAATAATTATTTTAATAATAATAAGTTTATGAAATTGGAAGCCTAATCCTAATGTTTTACATAAATTTTGATTACTTTAATCATTATTAGAAATATCACATAAGGCTAATATTTTTCAATAGTGTTTAATATGTGGGAAAAATTACATAATGATTTCAATAATTTTTACATGAGGAAAAAAATTAATAATGTAAGTAAATAATTACATTATGCTTTTCTTGGAATAGTTAAAGGCATTCTTAATTTAGAGAGCTTCATAATACATATAACATTCCTATTAAATGAATGCAAAATTTATGTGGCTAAGTTTATGTTAACTTATCTAATTTACGATTATATACTGAGCATGCACAAAGGGAGTCACTTCTATTTTAATATAAAAATTGATTTATTAGTTTATTATTACAAATGCGCTCTGAATAGAAATTTATACAGTACAAAAATAAATTTATTTCAGATGCTAATTTAAAGGCTTTCTTAATATGCTTAATTATGAAGGAAATAAAAAGTGATGTAGATTTTGTTCACTACCTAAGGCCAAAGCAGGAAACATTTGTTCTACTTCCGGCAATCTACTGGGACGTTTGTGAGTCAGCAAATGGAGGGAGTCAACTGCCGGCATTGCTACATCAAATATGATTATTACAGTATTATTTAAAGAAAGTAAGTGAAAATTTTATATTTTCAGCGTTTAATATTTATGTGTTCTTAACCTTTGCAAAATTTTATGAAAAGTGTCAGTTTAGAGAACGTTATTTTTATGTATCATGTTTAGCCTTACTGTTTTTTTGGGAACAAGACTAAACATCTTTGTTTGCGTGTTTCTCACTGTTTTTTAATTATATTGTTTTTTATTCAAACATTTTAATATTTATTTTTACTATTACTTTTTTTATTTAATATTTATTTTTATTTGGAATTGAGCAGAAAGCATAGCAGCAAATAGCTTAATGAACAGAGAAAGGCAGTATTAATATGATTAATTAATTGTACAGAACCTGTTCTGAAAAATTCTTACACTAACTACTCTAGAAAAATACACCTTATACCAAAAAATAAAGCAGCTAACTTATATTTATTTACAAAAATCAAAATTTTTTCTATTTGTAGTTTTCAGTATTTTCCCTTAAAATAATTTAATTTGTAAATTTTTAATTTAGTTTTATAAATTTGCCTTAATATATAATCTTCAGCTCAAAGATACTGTGCTGTTAAAAAATGAAATTTTATCTGATAAAACACAGTCCATACCTGTGTTCCTTTTCTCAGCCCTCAATTTTCATACAGTTGTAATTACTGAAATATACAAATAAATTTTACTTTAAGTCCTTCATGAATACATTTCTTTTTTGTTAGTTTAGCTTGATTTTTATTGTTTCAAATGGTCTGCCATAATTCAAGTAAGAATGTCTGCTTTCCTTTCAGTTTTAAATAAGTTTATGGTTATTTACTGTAGCTTCAGGTTTCTCTTTACATAATTTTCTAAGTCAAAATTTATGGTTGTGTCTATTAGAATTACACGAAAGCATTTAGTTAAAAGTTAATATTTTGATCTAAAATACCTTAAATTATTTGAATTATATTTTATTAAATCATGTATTTTGAAATATCTAGATATTTAAAAAATGAAATTTTTAAATAAACAGAAATGAAATTAAAAATGAAATTTTTAAATGAACAGAAATGCCTATATGAAACCCAGAAATTCCTGATATTTTTTGCCTTTTCCTTATAAATTTAAAAAATAAAAATATTACAGTCTGGTGAGTTGTAGTAAATAGGACATCAAATCTACCAGACCACTCAACGGGCAGATTTGGGACTTTCTACTTCATAGTTATTAAAATAGTAATGGTACATTTGTTTGAATTAATACTGTTTGTTTATGAATGCGACAGAAATAAATTCTAATAAGTTAGGAAATTACTTATTTTCTATTAATTATGAAATGTAAATAATATAACCAAACAATTTTTTTTCATAGAATTTCACTAAGGATTCTTTTTAAAGCGTCTTATTTATACTATTTGTCATAATCTTCCAAATTTCTCAACTCTATTAATAATGCAGTATGGGATTCCAAAAATAAAGCATCTCAGGAATTTTCACTCAGTATATCTTGATGATATTTAAAATCCTGTTATTAAATGGAATATTACTTCCACACAGAAAAGTAATTTTATTGATCTAACATCTGCAGAAATATTATTATTATTATTATTATTTCTCTAAGAATGATACAAGTTTCTAAGCTAACTTGAAGTTTTCACAATTAGAAAGTATACGTGTCATATAGTCATTACTTTCCCATGGAATAGAAAAGGTTGTAAAAATGGTCAGTTATTGGAGGGACACAATATAAATGAGACTGCCTGTCTATAATCTCTGAGGGAAATGAAACTGTGATTTCAGCCTGCAAGAAAAATAATGAAACTGAATTTTCAGATAGTGAACATGAAATTCTCTACATCTAAGAGTTCTAATAAAACTCAGAAAGTAAATCTTTTAAATTCAAGTATTGTAACAGAACTAAAATGAACTATCTGTACTAAATATATTTGTGGAAAATGCACGCTTTAAAGTATTGTTTGTTTTCTAAAAATATTTTGCATGGCTATTTTTTACAAGAGAAAAAAAGTTTAAAAAAATAGCTGAAAGCTGTTATTTATTTATTTATTATTTTAAAATTTAATTGAAAATAATAAACTAGTTTTCAACAATGGAGTAAAACTAGATTTGCATTCAATATTGGTCATTTGAGCTAATGATATTTTGCTGTAGCAAATAAGATTTTTTTGTTTATTTATAGCAATTTAATTTTTTTATAGAGAATGAAACAAAGAATGTTTTGAATATCCTATTAAGTACTGTCACAAAGTCATACTGGATACATTGGAAACTTTTTTCTATTCTACATTAGCTCAATTAACCTTTATAGCTTGTTACAGACATATTTTTTTATTCTTAAAACAGTAAATTTATGAAATTTGTAGGAAAAATGCAAAATACTACTATAAAATGACAAAAGTAGAGTCTAATTGAATTTAATAAGTAGAGTCTAATTGAATTTATATCTGTCTTTCCATGAGTTAAAAAAAATAAATAAAATTAGTTTTTTCCCGTTTATATGTTATTTGTTTATTATTATTACTATTATAGTAATACGATTTGTCATATTTACTTATATATTCCCCCCCTTTTCACTAATATATATTATATATTTCAAAGGACTCAATTTTAGTAATATTCTTTTTTACCCACACAAATACTTTGCTATTTGTATACACAGTATACATTGTTACCATAAATCAACTTCAAAATCATAAGCTAAAGAAAAATAATACGAAGATAAGAAATATACAAATAAATAATGGGATTTAGTGTTATTTAAGTTTGTTTCTAATATTTGTACTAGGATGCAAAAATTACCAAATGCTACTTGCACTCTATTTTAAATAGAAAATTTCCTTTGCACCCAAATGTCTAAAACGGCCCCAGAACTGGCACTTTGACGTAACTTATATTCCTTATAAATAGTCCAGCTGCATGGAGTTTTCTCAGTTTCTGCCATGTGTAATGTAAACATGATTAGCTTTTTTTAAATTTATCTTTCATAAAACAATTCCACGTTAGGTAAATTTCTTTTATATTTTGCTTTCATTAAATCATACTGCTAATTAATAATTAAAATTAATATGTTGAGCTAAAATTTGGTAACTGCCACTAGCTACTAGAATGTATAATTTTATTCACCTGTTTTACATAAATTATTGTGTATTTAATTCAAGTATGTGCAAGCAAATGCATACATTAAAAGTTATGCAGAATTATATTTTGGGCACCTAGCTCATAAATTTGGGGGTTATTTTTTAGAAAATTTATTAATGATTAGTACTGTATTAGTATTGCTAAAAGATAAAATCAGTGACTTTTACATCAGAGTATACATTTTAAATGAGCTTTTTGAAATACCTGTGTCAAACGGTAAAGGAAGATTCTTCATGTGGATCATGAATTTATATTACATAGCAATTTTTCATTTATTTAATAAAGAAAATTTTCAAGCCCTAATTAAATTTTTTCACTGTATCATTTGCATACCAATTTTGCAACAAATATTTCCTGCAAGAGAAATGTGAATTTCTATTTTGCCAGGAAAGGAAATTTACATAGTGAATACAGTAACTTTATTTTGAGATGTTAAAAAAAAAGAAGAATGTTTTGAATTTAAATTGATTTTTGAAGGAAATCTTCAAAATTAATCTTGTTATCATTCTACATGGCCTCTTTAAACTTACAGTATTATTTAAAATTTTATTGTTATTTATCTTTCCATTTGCTTTCTTATTTTGCTGAGAATATACATGAATGTACACATAAAATATTTTATACTGCGAACTGTGATGCTGTTGTTATCATAACTATAGATTTGTATTCTAATTCTGGAGGAATTTACTCAGAATACTTTTAATTGTGTATTGGTTTCTGGTTTATTTAAATGCATAAAATAGCCATACATATGACTAATAAATTAATGCATAAAACTTTCTGCATTAAGAATGCATTAAAAAGCATAGAATTCTGTGCATTTTAATGCATTGTTAATTGCTTTTTAATGCATTGTTTTCTTGATTAAATGCTTTTTAACTACAGCTAACTTTGATTTATACTAAGTTCTTTATCTTTAAATTATTTTGTAAATAAAGATGTTAAATTCTGCTATCATATTTCATTCTAGATCTTTTCAAAGGAAAATGTGCTATTGGTCATGTTGCACAGTACATACCTTTACTTGTGCTTAATTAAAATAATTCTCACTCTGGTTATCTCTAAAATTTAACCATGACATATTTAGATAAAATCTTAAACACCACAATGTGTATATTTGCAAGACATTCTCATTTTTGTTCTAATGCACTACAGGCCAATTTTAAAAACAGAAACATTTGCTTGTCTAAAAATTAAGTTGCACAAAATAACTCCTGCTCTTAAATTTTGTGTGATGTATAGAATTTCATGTTAGCTGAATGCTGTTTTTGTAAAATTATCATGATGCTAATGTTTTCTCTTTGGATCTATTCAATATTCAAGAGGTCAATTAATGTATTTTTTAAATAATTTATTAATATTTAAGTAATATCAAAAAAGTAAAACACATTTGTTTTCTGAAAATTTGCTCATCTGTTTCCATTCTACAAATTCAACTTGATTTAATGCATCTTTCTGTATTATAAAATAAACCTTTCTAGTCAAAATATTACATATTAAGTGTAATTTCAATAATATAAAAATAACATATCTCAGAGATTATTATATGGAATTTAGGGTTTAAAAATCGTTGTTGCAAAGAGAATAGAATGGAAAATGGTGTTATTTCAATACCATTTACTATTCTCGGAGAAATGTTTCGTAATGACATCAGTACTTTTATTTGAGTACATGCTCAAAATATAATAACTGCAATAATCAAAATTTCCATAATAGTAACTTGGCATAAAAGTCTTTGCATCCTTATGCAAATTAATTTCTAAAGAACAAAAAACTACCTTCTTGGCATGGGCACCTTTATGTCTGTAATGTAAGTAATTTGTATGTAAAGTGCTGTTATGTACGAAAATTTTTCATTTATTTTGCTAATCAGTATATCAAAACAAATTCATTCAAAAAACTGCTACCCAGGTAGCAAACTTATAAAGGTTGCTTTTTACAAGTTACAAACTAGTCTTCATAAGAGTAGAAAAACATTTTTTGTACAGACACTTTTACGAAAATTTTAGTATATCAAATAGTGGCCGACTTGCATAAAGGTCTTGGCACCATTATGAAACTGTTCCTCCTTAGCTATTGAGCAGGCTGTCTGTCTTAGTATTAAACAATCTTTAAATAAGCATCTAAAATATGCTCAGAGTAAAAGGAGTAAAAGTAGAAGAATTAATGTTAAAACAGGAATTATGTGAAAAATATTTTGGGGCATACAATTAATTATTTTCATTTATAATATAATTCATAACATTAAATAAAGATGAGTGTTTCATCTCATTAATTGATCTGAGAGTGAGAAAGGAACTTTTTGTTGCTAAGTAATTCTTTACATTGTTATGAAAAGGGGCAAATTATACTAGAGTATTATTTACTGCCACATGTAGCTTAAAAATTAAATTATCTTCTTACATTAGTTATTACAACTATAAAATTTGGTTATGCCAATTTTGCATTCAGCACTTGAATTTAATATTGAATATTTAATTTAGCATTATTAAGATTAAAAAAAGAAACAAAAATATAGAATTTTTCAAACTACTAACATCCTGATAATGCTAATTTTACTAATTATTATCTTCACTTATTTTTCAGATGCTGTAAGATAATGATAGAAACATGTCAAAATATGCATAGAATTCATGAAAAATATAAGTATAAATGCAGCATGAGATTTAGTACGAAAACAGTTGATACACACAGTTTCTTTGCCAAAAATTCAAGTTAATATGCAGTAAAAGGTACAGGAGATTTACCCAAATTTTTACCAGCATTACTTCTAATATGCATAGTAAAAGATAGGGAATATTCATATAAATTTCTGCATAAAGTATATGTTTGCAAAAATTAAAAAAATAAGCAGACTTACGCAAATTTTCACTAAAAAGATATGAAGTAAGGAAATGGGAATATTATGTATACGTAAAAAATTACGTTATAATATTACATAAAATATTACATATATGTGATAAATATACAGACTTGAAATGTACATATAAGTAAAAATTATGAATAAAGTGTGATCATTTGCATGAATATACCTAAATTATCCAGAATATACCAAGATGTAGCTGCAGGCGTGAAAAGAGGTGTAAAAAAAGGGATGTCAGGGCTATATGGTTAGTGTAGCAAAAGATCCATTCGAGTCCACAGTCTAGCTGGTGAATGCACACACATATGGTCTTGACTAATCTTGATGGAACATTACCTTTTTGTGCTGGAACTCAGTTCTACATTTTTCCTTGATGCATCAACACAGACTAGCATCTCGCTGCACACCTTACTATCAATGGCTTTTACCTTTTTCTACAGACTCTTTGTGGAAAATACCATGGCAGTCCCACCAGATAAAAAGCATGATCTTTTTGTTAGTCAAACAGCGCTTTGCAATGGGCTCACCGGGCACAGACTAACCCCTTTTTGGCCCTGTGTTGTTGAAGTAGATCCACTTTCATCACAAGTGACAATTCGGTCCTGAGTTTTGTCCTTGTATTGATATTTGAGCAGATTGTTGCAGGCTCAAACACATTTGTCCTAATCTCCTTGAGTCAGCTCATGCAGCACCCAGAGATTGAACTTGTATCTCAAGTTCATGCAAGGCATAGAATAATGTTGATTAATGGGCATGACACTAATGTCTAACTTCTTAACAAGCTCTCGAGCAGTTGTATACTGATTTCTTCCACAAGTTCTTTCAGGCAAGCTTCATCAACATCACTAGGCTGCCAGAGCACTCTACTTCTCAAATGTCATAGTCCTTGTTTTTGAACTTTCATTACCAAACTTTCACAGTGTCAACATAATAATACAGCA
Source organism: Stegodyphus mimosarum (assembly GCA_000611955.2). Lineage (NCBI taxonomy): Eukaryota > Metazoa > Arthropoda > Arachnida > Araneae > Eresidae > Stegodyphus > Stegodyphus mimosarum. The sequence continues at coordinate 243,877 of KK117740.1, forward strand.
TCATACCACAACATTAGTACTTAAAGCTGTACACATGATTTGGTGACATTCTGTAGCTGACTTTTTGCAACAGAACTGGAAGTAACTGATGGTTCTAATCTGGTAGCATAATAGTTCCGTTTCAGACACCTTGTACTTAATGATAACTGTACTTTTTTTTCAAATTTCACAACACAGTGTTCTAAAGTAAGTCTGTTTCTTTCAAATGCCCCAAATCCTTTGACAAAACATGATTAAACACAGCAACATGAACTGTTTGCACAGATGATACTTCTGGCAGTGAGAAAATTTTGTTAAATACTGATATGCTAATATTTACTATTTTTTTTCCGGACACTTTTTATGATATTTTAACGTTCAAGTTTTATGTTTTCTATACGAAAGACTATTCTTCTTCCGGTGGGGTGGCTTCCGACCGAAGGAACATTTCCAAACGGAATATATACAAAGGACTATTTGTATATTGCATGTATTTTTCCCCTGCATATTTTACGAATGCAGTTTACAAATGCATGCTGCCGGAGTACCATCCTTTATGTGCTTTTCCATACTCAGTGAAGTGCTCCAATTTAATGTTTCATAAAGATTCAATGGCTTTCAACAACAACAATTTATACCTTACTCTGGAGAAATTACAAAATTATAAAAAAAGGCACTCTTCTTTGCACTTTATGCATTGTTAAATGAAATAGCATGTAATTCTAATTTCATTTATATATAAAAATTATACTTAATCGGCAAACACAGAGTTTTTACAAAATAAATATTGCAGGACGGAAAATACTGGAGTGCAACTTTAACTGTCCAATGGTAAAATCTAATATTTCATATACATAACAGAAACACAAGAAGCACACAAACCGTATTAATCTTGATACACTGCTTCTGCAATAGAAGAGATTTAAAAAAGTACTGACTAATACTTAATTCCATTAACCCGTTGAGTAGCATGACTGCTTTTGTCTGATCATGAGAATTATTTTTTCATTTTGTATATATTACATTGTAATTAAAAATATTTTGCTTTCTTACTTTCTTTAATAACGTAAATTTTACTTTGATGAATGGAAGTTTATAAACACACAGACTAATGTAATTATTTATAACAATTTAGCTAATGGAAGCTATTTAAATATAGGTCTTCATGAGCAGATCCAAAAAGCCATGCCACTCAGATGTTAAAACCATAATAATGTTTCTAACTTATGTCAATTATACAACAAAAATTTTAAAGTAATATTTCTAAAATGATACAAGAAAAACAGAAACAGATTCGTTTAAATATAAAAGTGCTATAATTAATCAAAGCTTTTCTCACTTATGGAGCTAATAGAACGAATGCAAAAAAAGATTTAATTTTGAAAAATGACATAAGCTACACATTGACCTGTGAAAACATGATAAAATGAGAGACAGAAAGAATGCACATACTGTCAATTTGTTTTATATCTGCATCGGGACAACATGTTCAGAATAAAATATTCATGTGGAAACAGACTTAATGGCAGTTTCTTAATATAACTATAAAAATGGTTATACCCATTAAGCTAAGAGAAGGACTTGGAAGGAAGATTTAATTCTGATAAATAACATAAGCTACATACATTACACAACTGAAAAATCTTTAAAATTCTGTAATGTGATTTTTAACCATGCGGGAGAAAATATACAGAATAATACTGGTAAGAAAAGGGAACTTATCATCTGATTTTTAACTATAAAAATGGTCATACCCGTTTACCAACAGTTAAATTATCAATTCCATACAAGTCTCTCTGCAGCTCCATGAGCTTTACAAAGTTAGCCTGAAAAAATAATACTCATTATAATCAATATACATTATACCATATGAATAATATCATTTCGATTATTATATATAATATTTCATACATATATACATACAATATCATTTCATTTATTAAAATCAATATATATATATATATGTATATATATATACATGTAAATGTATGCATGTATGTATATGTGTGTGTTAAGATAAAAAAAAATTATGAAAGCAAACTTCTCATTTTAATTAGCAGTAGCCCCTTTTATTCTTCATTTTAATTTGGGTATTTCCCCTTTCTCTCCAAAAAATAGTAACTATTTATAATATATCAGACTAAGCTGCGTCACTTCAAATTAATCCGGACCATACAATCTTATATAAAACTGCAGGGTAAATATGTTTTAGCCAATTAGAAGATAAGATTTGAATTGAAATTAAAACTTTTTGAGAACCAAAACCTTTTGACACTTTCCCAGGCTGTTATCTGCAAGCATTTCACTTTACTGCTTACTTTCCTTCAGCTAAGACGCTGCAGCTCACTTTGCTCTGTCATTCATTGTATCTCTTAGCATGCAACACATTTCCAAGGACTGGATGCAGTTTACACACATAATGATGTGTAAATCGGAATATGCATCTCAAGAATTAGTTTGTCCAGAAATAAATTATGTAAATCTACAACTAAATTTGTCTCTCAAGTTCAATCATATACATTCTCCACACCAGCACTATCTACAACCGGTGGCCATGATTAAAAGATATTTGTGTTTCTCTAACCATATCTTAAAATATTACATATATATACATACATATCTATCTGATGAAATAGAGAGTATAATTTGTGCAACAAAGTCACATAAATCCTTAATTCCACCTAGAACATCTAGAATATTTTCAATTAATTTCGTCTTTATGGAAATATTCTCCACTCTGGAGCTTGTATATATCGTTGAAAATCAGTTTTATGGCTATCTCTTTGTACAGTCACTTCAAATGAGCAAGATGACATTGACAATTTACTATGCATAATAATGACTTAAATGCTCAAGGAGAATCTAGACATAAAGCAATTCCTTCTTAGTGCATAAGGAATATCATAAATTCCTAAAATCGATTAATACAGTACACTCTAAAAGACAATTTAGCAAATTATATTTTAACCACAGAGACACACAGCTGATTAACAACTGACTTGTACCAGTTCTTGGAGTTATATTTATATGGTGTTGGACAAGCATCTAGAAGCAATGGAAAACAATTAGTCATTGGGTTTCTAAACTACATTTCTCCAAATCATCTAAAAAGTCATCAAAGTCATCAAGTCTGAAAGAAATCACCAAATGTCAGATTAGTTGGGAACTCTGTGAGTAATCACAGTTTACAAGATGAAAATAGTGATAATGGCTTAAGACTTAATGACTTTGCACATGCAAATAAACTTATCATAGGAGGTACCTTCTCTGAATGCAGAAATATACATAAGTCATTAGGCACTATCCAGATGGAATAAAATGAAATCAGATCAATCTTTTCCTAGTGGATCTAAGTCATTGAAAGAGCTTTTCGGATGTCCGCAGTTATTGCAGAGCTAATGTTGACTCCGATCACTTTCTGATGATTTCCATCCTGAGAGGAAGGATAAGTAAGACCTTCTGGAATAGGCAATAAAAAGATGGAATCCCAGATGTTCATTCATTGTGCAAACCTGTGATGATGAAAGATCATAGAAATAAACTAAAAGACTTGCTAATGAAATGTGATGATGTACAGAATGGTGATTTCTCTTGAAAACAGAGTGAAAAAAATAATTAAGGATACTGCAAAGAAGTTATGTCAGAAATGAAATAAATGAAATGGATGGTGAGATTTTGTAAAAATTGATTAGGAGAAAAACAAAGCCTATAAATTTATGATACAAGAACACTACACTACAGGAGTACAAAAAAATTATAAACAGTTGAGAAGACAAAAAAAAAGCGTGCAAAAGAAAGCATATATGGAGGAACAATTTAGCGAGATGGAAAAATTAAAAACGCAAAAAGAATTGACTAAATTTTACCAAAAAATCAGTGCCCTATCTTACTTTGCTTAGCCCTGGACTTATTACTCGTAGAAAAGGCAATGGCGAGCTTACAAGTGATCGAGTTGGCGTGCTTAAAAGATAGAATTCTTCTGCGGAAGTGATCTTCCATGAGAAGACACAGATTGAACTACCGACCTGAATGTTTTTGAGAATGATCGAACTCTGCAGCTTGATGCATAATACTTGGGTGAAGCAAGGAAGGTTATTGAGAATCTACATAATAACATGGCTGCAGGACCAGATAGTATTAAAGCTGAACTTATTAATATTGACCTACCTGAACTCATTGATGCTATTCATAAGATTATACTCAATGTTTAGACTATAGAGCAGATGCCCACTGAATGAGTAGAGGGCTTCAAATGTCCCATTTTTAAAAAAGGAGACAGGCTGGAATGTTATAACTATCAAGATATCACCCTCTTAAATGTGGCATTTAAAATTTTTGCCATTATTTTATATAATAGGTTATTACCATATGCATCTACATTTACTGGCAGTTACCAATGCAGATTTCAAGCTGGAAAATCTACTATTTATCATATTCACTCTGTTAGACAAATTTTGCAAAATAACTGTTGAACATAACATTGATACCTTTCACCTTTTTAACGATTTTAAAGCTCCTCATGAAAGCATATACAGCGAAAAGCTCTTACAAGCTATGCTGGAATTCGGAGTTCCTAGAAAATTGGTTGATCTAGCTAGAATGGCTTCAAAGAGAGTAAATTGCAGAGTTAAAATCATATCTGATCTATCAGAGGCATTGTACACTGAACTGGGGGTTCTTGCAATTCACACTGAACTAGTAACCTGTGAGAGCATTTGAACAGTTCATATTATCAAGAAACAAAATTATAATTCTTTTAATGCTTTTGAATATTAGGTAAATATTTACTTAAAGCTATTATCTAAAATGTTAGGGGACTGGCCTAATCCCTTTAGTCTACTGATGGAATGCCACTAATGATGGGGCCTACTATGAGAGCAAACACGAAAAAGGTTTTTAGGTACTGAAGTGCAACTTTTTTTTTACATTTGTAATAATTAGTGTATTATAAACTTTTAAAACCCTAGGTGAATTATGAATCACACTACATATACATACAGTGAAGCTTATATCTGTAGTAGGTTATCCCAGTAAGCATTGATAAAGCAATGCCAAGAAGAAGAATCACGAGCACTATATGAAGTACCACACATATTCATAAAAAAGAAGGTAAGAAAAAAATATCAGAAGTATGAAGTTAGCAAGCTGGAGCAGTGTTGTGCCAAACTCTGACATACTGCAAAATTGTAAATGGGGATGGACTTACCATTAGAAAATAGGAGTTATACTTTTTCCTAGTTTATGTCCATTACAAGGAAAATCATTTCTTATATATATTTTCTCACCTATAAATCGCTAAGCTTTTGATTTATGAATACATAAATAAGCATAAATTATTCTTTTTTAAATGAAGGAACTACTGCAGGGAATAAATAGATGCAAGGTCTCAATACATGAAGACTGGATGTAGGTCTATAAATCTACTAAAACGTTGTGTTTTTAATGCTTCAATTTTCGAATTATTCATATATTTGTACTTGAATCCAGCACCTTTTAATTTTTGGGAGTAAAATAATTTTAAGATTATGTATAGTCAAAAGAGTCAAACAAAAGAATGCAATGGCTAGAAAAATGAGCAAACTTAATTTAAAATTTTTTAATTGCTACAATCCTACGTATTCATTTTTGGCAAGATGTCAAACTTCTGCAATTAATTATGCTAATAAATAAAATATAATAATATAATGCAGTACACAGGTGCTTATTACAGTTTGTTAATACTAGAATGCTAACTATATATTTAAATTACATACATTTAAATATATACCTTTTTAAATATATACATTTAAATGAAATTATATACATTTAAATGAAATATGTGTTGTTCGACCCTTTTTTGTACTTTTGCTAACATTCAGATTTAAGTTGTACAAATTATGCGATCCCATGTTTTGGTTTTTAATGAACAAAATAAAGAGAATTTTTTTAAAACATTGATATTTATTACTTACATAAAAATGTAAAAGCAGTTATCATTAACATAGTCTCTGAAAGCATTATTATTCAAACATTAAATAGCAAGAATTTACTTACAGCATAATTAACATTCTTTAACAGCATAGAGGTAACTTGCTTCAATTTGTACAAAACCGCTAAAAATAATAGAAGGAAAATTAATGTCTCAAATAAGAATTCATCAATAATATGACAGCAAAATAATTTATTTCAATAAAAAAGCAAGTACGTTAAAAAATATTATAGAAGTATCATGAAAGACATCTGTAAAATATGGCGAAGAATAACAAAAATTCACTTTCACTGCAGTTCACAATTAAGCGTAATATTACTGACATATGAATAACACTGAATTTCCAGAAAAGTTTTGGTTACCTCAGATCTCAATAAAAAAAACTGGCACAGCACAATTTTTCAAAATACCACTGGTAGAGTTACATAAGACCTGAGCTTGCTGCTTTCTGCTCTAAGGTTCAATGTTCTTGAGAATCACACTATTGTATTTATACTGCAATCAATGAGATACTGTGAGAAAACATAATTAATTTTCCCACAGCCATGATTGCAACATCAGCACTAACAGCAACTATGTTACAGCGATCTCTTGTCTAAGGATTGTAGTGAACACATTTAAGGAGTGCATATAACATGCATGCATGCATTTGCAGAGATCTCAGAATTAGACAAGCCTCTGTGACAGACCAATTATGAGTATATGGCCTGGGAAGAAAGCTTCAGCAGTGGGAAAATCTTAACACTAACACTCTGCATAAGAAAATCTGTTTCTTGACCATTTATCACCATACAGAAATTTAGCTTGATTTTACCATCACAGTGCATAAAAAGAATAATTCAAGGGCACACAGAATGATGATAACTGTGAGTTCCATGTGAACGTGGATGAGAATGTTGAAATCTCCTACGCCTCTGATGAAATGAGAATTCTCTTGCATCAAATGCTGCTGCATGTTTGGTGGAATTTCTGAGGTGTATTTTGTAATGAGCTGCACATACCAGGTGCACCAGTATTGCTGCTATATTGTGAAGTTAGAACCTGGGCATCTCACTGACAAGCTTAGTGAAATGCCCTCACATGGCTATCTTATTTGATTCACAGAAAATTGCATGTGGCTAAGCCCTAGAAATTATTAGAATTCAGCTAGCAAGTTTTCCCTCATCTACCCATGCCTTGCACTAAGACTAGCACATTTTCTGGATACAAGTTTGCACTTTTAAGTGACATGCTTCATAAAAAAAACTGAATGCAAATGTTTGTTAAAAACAGAAGGCTTTTTTGGGAAAGAAATTGTGAGCATTATTCACAAAATTTATATATATCTAAATATTTTGAAACAAATACACAGTGTAAAATTTTTGTCAGAAAAAAACAGAAAATTACACAGATACAATTAATTTTAATATAATTACACAGCCTTTCTGCGTTTGATAAAAAAATAATTCCAAAACTGTGCTTTATAACATTATCTTATTTGCATTTTAGAATCAAGACATTCATACATTGCCAACATAAAAGATAATCATATCTTAAAACATTACAGAGATTATTTACTTTTGTTTCACTTTAAAAAAATTAAATTTTAATATATTACCTTTACTTGAATGATCACAACTTTATTATATTTATATTTTCAAAACACTGAATCAAACTTTTTGTAGTCAAACTGTTCCGAAAATCATGTAATTTTGTTAGATTTAAAGATGTGCAACTAATGAATTCATAAATCCCTTATTTAAAACGGGAAGAACATGTTTCTGATGTAATAAAGATGGTAAAATGAAACAGTAACCCTAATGAATGCCAAGAATGTGTTTCAAATGCAGATTTGGCCCAATTTTTGGTACTTTCTCAAAAATTTCTCAATTTGTAAAACATGAATTTCATGCATAAACTCATAAAATTTACAAAACTTTTGGCAAATATATTTTAAAACTATATACAAGGAAAATAATGAAAACAGCCCTGCAGTTAGCCAGTTCACTGAGATTCAAAACCGGGCTCAACTAGCATCATGCAGTTTTAGCCACTTGGCCACTGGTGGGCACTCAATGCAAGTAAGTGGCTAGCAAATTGCTGTGCTACTATGGTAACACAGTTTTAAAATCTTAAATCTACCTGAACTTCACAGATGTTTCCTAAGACAGATGATACCTACTTTTCAAAATGATCATAAGCCCCCCCCCAAAAAAAAATTTCTTACATCCTGCTAAGATGGCCTAAACTTTCCCAGCAATCCAATAATTGTTCAAAAATTCTATATGACTACAAAGAATTCTGCATAACTTTTTGCATTTTAATGAAATATGCAAGTCTTTTAATGGGGGCAAGTAAAATGATTTTTTCAGACAAATATAACCAGACATTTTTCAAAACAATTCCAGAGTAAACAGAGCAAGTTTAACTTGTGTCTGAAGAATTCAAATTAAAAAGTAACATACATTTTTATCAAAAAAATTAACTTGTAGATTAATTTTCCCACAACCATGAAAGATTGATACCAGAAAAAACACCCAATATTAAAAGTCACAGTACAAAAGTGCTACCAAATGATTAAGAATCTTTTTCATTTGAAATTACTATATTACAAAGCAATATGAATATTTTATTAAGCAGAAACATTAATTTAAATTACAATAAACTGTATACTTGTTGCATGTGATACTGTTTTATTTAGCTTAAAAAATACTTTCTGCCATACCCCAGATATAAATCAAAGAAATTGTATGTATGTGGGTCATAATAATTACCATTTTAAAAATTCTGTCATGATACTGAAAAGCTTGAGAAAGTGATTTTAAAAATAATAGGGTTTGAAATAGCTGAAATAAATAAATATATTTAGCACAGTTTTGATGATCCCAAAGTCTTTCAGTAATTTAATTATTTTGAATAAATATGTAAAGTGAAAAATTATTTTCTATTATAAATTAATATTTCGAAAATAATAAAGTTGACATAGTATAATATAACAGTAATCCTCATAAAGGTGCTGGCATCTGTATACGAATTGACTCCAATTTGACGAGACAGTGATATTCACAATGGAGCATTGGTATAAAGGTGACCGAACTCTTACGAATATCAAATTTTTTTTTAACAAAAGCAACCTTCATATAATTACTCTTAAACAAGAACATAGCTATGCAAGTATGGTTTCAGTATGCTATTTTAAATAATAAAGCAAATAAGAAACCTACATTGTAAGCCCAGCAAGTGGACAAAGGTGCCAGCACCTGCATAAAGGACACTTTTTCAAAAGCATCGGCATGGAGCAAAAAATGAGCATAAATTAATAACATACATAAACATGCAGTGATCTATTAATCTATCTACCTAGATCTCTCTCTCTCTCTCTCTCTATATATATATATATATATACAGAGTTATTCACTACCCCTCGTACAAACTTTCAGGAGTAGTAGGTTACTTAGATATGAATCAGAACCAAACAGCAATGCAGGGTTGGACAATCCGTCATCAAGTGTACAGAGAAAATTACAAATGAGAGCAACACAAAATAAAAAACATTAATTGTATTCATCAAAATGTGACAGATGTAATGTCAAGAGAAGATATGTCAGGTGTCTGAGTTTTGGTCACCAGTTGCAACACAAACTTGACATCACTGCAGCAAAGAATCATGGATGTTTTGAAATATTCCAAGCACCTCTTGGACAGTAGTAGCAGCTATGCAGATGTCTATAACAAGATCATCGTCACTGCTCACAGATATATCGCAAACCAGAAATTTTATGCAACTCCAGAAAAAAGTTCACGAAGGACAGGTTTGGCAATTGCATAGACCAATGAATGAGACCATCAAGCTCAATCCACTATTGCCAAGATTTCATGTTTAAGTGTCTTAGATTGTAATGGCTGAAATGGGCTGAGGCCCCATCATGCTAGAACTATACAACATGACACAGTAACTGCTGGATCTTTTGAGCATTCAACAGTTTGGGCAAGACTTCCTCACAAAAAAAAAAAAAAACTTACAATACCATCCATCCAAATGATCAAGCAAAATATAAGGGCTTATTAAATGGTGCCCCATAATGTAGGACCAAACATTTGACAACAAAACAATGTTTTGCTGCACATACTTGTAGAGCATGGAGGTTCTCCACATCCTATACATGCAAGTTATGTGAAGTGTAGCATTCATTCCTGGTGAAGTATGCCTTGTCTGTGAAAAAGATGGAAGCCAGAAAAGAGGGGACTGCCACACTCTCCTGCAGATATCATTGAGCAAAAGCAATCTTCTGGGAGTAATCATCAGGCTGCAGTAAGTCCCTCTGGGTTGATCCCTCCAGGGGTTGGAGCAATATAACTGTATTAAGGCGCATATCAGGCCTGGAAACCCCTTCCTTCTGGTGCACTGTATGTATGTACTACTCATGATATGGGTGCAACTGGTTCAAGTTCAAAATCTTCTTGCAGAAAACAGAAGAAAATAGCTATTGCTCAATTGTCCTCGCATTTAAAATGTTTTCTGCATGACAAAGCATCCTCTTTAGTTTCAGGGACCTTGCCATGCATTCCCAGTTCAAGGCATGTCTCTTAAAGAAACCCGTTTCATATAACTTTTGATACAGCTGTCTAGTGATTCAGAATATGCACCATTGGGTAATGCTGACAATATAGGTACACAGCAGGTTACCCATTACAGCCAGCAGCTCCATACACATCTGCTATCTTTGCATTCATGATACCTTTCATCCTGCTACCTCTGCAAGTGGTTGTCAAATGACAGTTTTCCTGCAGGGACATTTTACTGGTTCCCCAACAATTCCTTCTATTGCATTACTATCTAATTCTGATTCACCTTTGAGTAAGCTACCTCTACCAGACTTGTGCACATGATGCTGAATAACCCTCAGTGTAAATATACGCACTCAGTACACCCTGAGTGTATACATACACACTTTGTATACATACAAAAAGGCTTTCCAAACTAGAGGTTCCTTCAAAAATCATAGATTTGTATTTTTCCTTAATTTATGGATAATACAGAATATTTTTGAAAATTAGATTGTCCTTACTTTTGCAGTTTTTGGCATCTAGGTGACTTTCTCCATAATGCTTGACCAATCCTAGAACATAAAATATCATGTACTATATATATTCATATAAATTACAGAATACAAACAAATTATTTCCATAATGGATTCTAAGAATTGAAGTTCTCTAGATTAGCTACATCTGTAAAATGAAATGCCAATTACTTCACAAAAATGTTAAAACAGTCAATAATTTAAGATGAAAGTCATAGAATTTTCATAAAAGCATAAAAATCATGCAACTGCGAGGAATTCATAGTTGACAAAAGTGTGGGCAAGTGGTGTGTTCAATGCAAAACACTTAGTGCCTCAAGCAGGACAAGTTGCACTTTTACAGCAAAAAGTGTCAATGCATAACGTAGACTAAAACCTGATTGCATACCTTCGGAAATGCAGAATAAGGGTTAGGCAACAACACATGAAATGTGCCAGATAAAGGTGTAAGCTATGGCTACAAGAAGAAATTCCCTTAGTGTAAATTATAGCAAGTGAACGCCAAGTGTGAAGACTTCTGTTTTTGTTGATGAAGAATGATTAGCTTAGGAACTGCCAGCTGATCACAAAGAAATCTGAATTTACAATGGTTTGCTACTACCCAATATAAAGTAAATAACTATTTGATTTTACAGATCTGTAATGTAAGCCACACCCTAGTCTATTTCAATATTTAAGATAACTGTAAGGTAATTCAGTGAGGAATAACATTTGGCCTTGCTTCCTATAAGTGGAGGAAAATAGACACCTGTGATGTAAACATTCATGGCTGATAGTACAAGATTACCTTTGTGCAGGTATAGGCAACGATGGACTTATCATAAAAGTGCAGAAAAAAAGGCAGGTGGACATTGACCTTGTGGACTCATTAAAATCTACACATTAAAGGCGATCTTTCATTAAGCTGGGCCATCCTTTCTTTCTAGCAATGGAAAGCTTCCAAGACACTTAACAAGCAACATGAAACAGCATCTGAAATCACAGAAAACTGAAACAATAACCATTCCTGTCAGTCTCACTCTCATGCTTCTGCTTCTCACCACATCAGCAACATCTAAAGACATCTTCAGTAGCTGTGCTTTAAAAAACAACATAACTGCAAAAAGGCATATTTATTGTGACAAAGCACACAATAGCTGCCTGCTTGGCAGGAGTGCCTTTGTTGTGAGCTTTTTGAGGAAAACTGGCTCGGGAAACTGGCTCATACCCATGCTGAGGTATGCATAATATGTACTAATACAGCACAAAGAAGTATGTCCAAGGACATTACTAAAAACAGTTTTAAAGTAATGTTCATCTCAAATGGAATGGAAGACAACTTCCTGTGAAAAAAAATCTTTCCATTCATGACAGCGAAAAAGACAGCAACATCAACATGATGTTAGAAGATAAGTTGATCAAAAAAACAAGATCTGTTATTTTACATATAGTAACCAGACGGTGAGTGTGATTTTGTGATGCTAGAAACAGTAAAATCTATTTTAGAAAGTGCCTTAAAAGCACTTGTTAAAATACTGCTGCTAAATCCATGCATTTCATGTTCATTTGGAGGAGGGCAGTATGCAAAGATATGTAGGCACATACTTAAAAATTCTGAATTTGTTCCATAAATTACTTAATACTTCCCTTATTTATTTATGAATTTTTTTTCCCATTTTGTTCTTCAAGTATTACAATGACTTTTTGTTAGAAAATAAATGCAAGTTATCACACTCAGTTACCTGAATGGCCCATATAATGTCTGCATCTGGAAAGCTGCTGCAAAATTTTTAAGTAAAACATGTGCACATTACATGATCATATGAATTTCTCCTTGGAACAGCATTAACAGCTTCATATGCTAATACTTTTACTTTCGTGTTTCAACCAAATCCTATTTGACAACTGTCTTATCTAAAGCTGTTAACCAAAGATTCATTCCCTCCTAATTAAAATCTTGCAAGTATCAATATAAAAATTTTACTTTTATGTAATCCATAAACATAAAATCTATACATCTCTGAACTATATCACTAAAGCTTTATAAAATGTACAAATCTACTTTGCTACACAGCATGATTTCTATTCCTTAATGCACTTCAGTAATGGCATTTTTCTTGAAAAAATGTGTGCACTGTTTAACATTTTAAACAGCATGCAACTATTAAATACACCCTTTACTCACAATGAATGTATTTTAATATGCTGAATTGATGATTTGCAATTTACATGAATATATACATTGCATCATTTAATTTAGAATGCTTAACAATTATACAATTTCCTTGAAATTCAACATCTTAAGATTAAAGAATAACATTATGAATCTCTATAGTTTCAATTGCTTTCACATTACGCTAGAAGTAATGTTATTTATTCTCTTTGCCAATGTTTATACATCAATATAGATATCAGAAATGTAAATGTCTTTTAGTGCCAAACAACATTATCATACTCTGTTTAGTGTTTACTAGGAAACAACACTCCAAATAACTTTTATTCACTATAATAAAAACAGGATATCCTTTAATTGAGTGAGTAATAAGTTTTAATTAATTTTTTTAAATTCTTTCAGTCAAAATATCCATTTATTTAACTTTTTAAAAGATAAATCACATAAAAATGATCTTGATATATATCTCAGAATAATACACTAGATGCTGAAAGGTATAATAAAGGATATACTAACAGCATTGAAATACATTAGCAGGCTGGATCTTTAGACCTACAGATACTATGCAGTCTTACAATTAACAAAGAGATTTACAGTTATTTTTAAGGTTTTGAAAATACAATTTAAACATAGAATTTGTATATCTACATTTTAGTGCACTTTCTTGAAATGCAACTTAAATGCTTACAAAAATAAATACACTGACAGCAGTAGAATTATTATAATTTCTGAAAAAATATCCGTAGAAAATATTTTTAGAAACTTTCATTTTATATTTAAAACACTTTTGAAGGAGGATGTAGCTTCCTTCCACATACATATAAGCATGTATTCACTTCTAGCATATATATATGGGAAAGGCAACACAGCAATCTTTAATTCGATATCTCTATCACTAATAGTTTATCCAACAGTGTTTGGAACAAAAAACTATTCAGTGTTACAGTTAAATTCTGATTTACCAGGATAACACAAGGAATGATGCCAAAAATCACAGTTTATCCAAGGAAATTTTGCAACACAAAGGGTTGTACAACCGTTTGAGAATAAGCAAAAATTACTATTAATAATATCTCTGTATTTTAAACCAGCTTAATCTGCAAAATAAGTTCTTATGGTTCTTTAAATTAAATCAATATACAAAAAAAAAAGAAAAAAACTAAACAACAAATGCCACTTAACAATATTTACATTAAAGCTAGAACAATATTATAGACTTCAAATTTCCATAAGAAAACCAGAGCTCCTTTTACTGAGCCATATTTATACAATCTGGAATACATATAACTTAATTACGTTCAGTATACAGTCCAAATAATAGTGTTTGGCACCATTTGCTATAACTGTTGCTATGCCACCCAGTTTTTCTTCTCCATTTTTTTTTTTTTTTAATTTTCCTTAGGCAATTTTGTTTAACACTTTTGGTTTGTGATATTTTCCCACTGTTGTGCAGCAGACTTTTTTTTCCCTCCTCACTGTTCAGCTTATAAGGAGTTGAGTTTCCCACATTATATTTGGGAAAAAACAGATTTTAATAAAATATATATTTTAAATTTTCAAAATTACAAGGGTAAAAAAACTTCCCTTTTTTACTTTTGGCTTTCATGACAATACTAAGAAAGCTAATATAATGAAAGCATTTAAAATAAGTGTATCATTTGTTTACTATATATCAGAGCTGTCCAACAGTATCATGCATGAGATTCTCTTTTTGTATGAGTGACATTGTGATCTACTAGTACAAAAGAAAAACATGAAGTAATAAACTAAAGGTATAAAACAAAAATAATTAATTACATTTTTATTTTAACAATAATACAGAGGATCCATAAATACACAAGTATATTATGTGCCTTCATTGAAATCTATTAGGTAAAAGGAGGACTGGATATCGAGATGGATATGGCAGTGTTCACTAGTGCTATCTACCTAAAGAAACGGGTGCCTTCATGGAGAGAATTTTTAAGGAAATAGCTTTTATTCACGTTACCCATCAGAAAAAAAAACATGAAAATGTTTATACTGGCAGCCTGTTTTCTAGGTTTTGAACCTGAAATTGACAACTTTAGCATTCTCATGCACTTGGCCCCCAGTGAGCCTGATAGAACACTAAAAACATATTAAACGAGGCACATTATTTACATTGTCCAGATTTTATTTCTCTACCCTCTCCCATATTTTGATGACGCAGCAAAAGATATAACTTTTAACTAGTTAAAAGAATTTTTTTCTTTTAATTAAAACGTATTTAAATTGGAAAGTGTGGATTGTGCAATAATAATACAAAATAAAATTTTCTCAGCTACACTTTATGGCACCTTTCTTTTACGTGTTTCAAACACAAGCTTTGCATTTAAAAATCATTTTCAATTTTATTACAAAACTAGGATCTGTACAAATTTCCACCAAATACTGTAATTTAACATGAACTCTCTTTCCTTTTCAAAACTGTTTTTACAAAAGTTTGTGGGGAGGGAGAGGACTATACTATGAATCTTAAAACAGTTTTAAAAATCTTTGCTGACAGCTTCAAATCTGAATTCACTTTGGGTTGAAACCAGTTCATACCAGAATGTACTTTCACAATGATTGAAAAATGCTTATGTTTTCCATCTTTAAAATTTTTATCAAGCTGATATTAATTAGCTCTTACCATTATTTAACACATGTTTGTTTTCACTCTATATACCAAGGTTAAATCATTTAATGTTGAACTAAAGTCTGTTGAAAATGATAAATTGAGTAATTTGAGGGTAATTCTCACGTTTTTGAGAAGAAAACTTTTTCCATCTTCTAATAACTCAATAAATCTCTTATAACAAACAACTTTCTCTGAGTCAATGTGCAGAGACATTAGGTATTTTTAAAAGCAGATGTGAAATATGAGCAATGCTCTCGCTGGGACTCGAACCATGGACCTCTTGAATACACATCGAGTGTGCTGACTGCTACACCACAAAGGCATGAAAAGAAGGCTGGAGAAATACCTTATATACTCCCCCTTTTAAAGGGCCCTAATCGACAAATCCTGGTGGTGGAGAATCATCATCCACCAAGTTCAGGCACCGGTGGAGAATTATTAGGTAATTTTCAGAAGGTGAAAAATTAGCAATGCCCTCGCCAGGACTCAAACCATGGACCTCTCGAATATGCGTCGAACATGCTCACTACTACACCATGAAGGTATGTGAAGAATGCAGGAGAAATACCTAATAAATGTACTAATAGACCTTTGTTATTATTCCCATTTACTAATCCAAAAATATGTCTAAATAATATCTCAATAAAATTGCATTTGTTAAATCTCGCTGAACATAAAATTCGTACATGTATCAAATTTCTATGATCGTTAAAACTTATAAGTATATAAGACAATCGTATATTAAGTACAGCATTATTTCGACTTCATTTGCTTTGAAAAATTATCACTTTGTAAGCATTACACAACAAAACCATTAATGAAATTTCTTATGATTGGAACACCATACATTATAAATATATATGCCATATTTGCCAATGTATAAGACACACCTCTTTTTCATACACATTTTTGAAGGATAAAACTTTACTACTGATCATTATAATGAATTTAGAGTATTTTAAATATAAAGTAATACAAATAAAAAATAATACTTTCAACAAATATCAATCCATATGAGAAAGAGCACCTTTTAACCTTTTTTGTAAAAACCCAGACACTCATCTCCACAGCTAAACAAAGAGTCACTTGAAACCTCTTCTAAATCAGCATCCGAGTCCTCATACAATATATTCTCCTCTGTACCGTTCAGTGCATTACTAATGCCACACTTCTTAAATCTTTTAACCACTGTCTGTTTTCACTGTCATGAAGCTTTGACCCATTAACAAACTTGCGAAATGGCAGGCCTCTTCCTTCTTAATAATGGTGTAACCTCAAAATTTGAAGACTGCATCCAACTCTTCCGCTTCTATTTCATAAATCCCTTAAATGGTTTATTAATGCAGACATCTAAAGGTTGAAGCTGACTAATTAGGGCTCTTGGAATTACAGCTAACTAAGTTTTCAATTCTTTGAGTTTATTTTTAACACCTGTTCTGTGACAATGAAACTGATCTCATACTAGTAGTGCAGGTTTCTTCAACAATCTGCTAGGGTGCCTCGACCAAATTTTATCTAAAACAACCATGTATTGAGTTTTTTTCGTGCCCTTAAGTTTTAACAGTAACACTTTTTGCACCTTTGGAATCTACAGTTTTGCAACTGTAATATTCCCATATCCCATGCAGCAAGGGGACAGCCAAAATATGCAGTGAGCTGAATGTCCTGTCTCCACTGTGTCTTAGATGTTCTAAATCAAAATTTGAGTGGAATAGCACAGTTAGTATGGTGGAACTATATCTGTATGACTAATGGTAATTTCTAGTGTCCAGCCCACTTATACATGTACTTATCATACTAATAATGGCATCTAGAATAACATGTCCCCTAATGTTATTCCAACTGAACTTAATTCGCTCTAATATAATTTTAGTAAAATCAGCCACAATAATATTTATGTAACAGATGGGAGCTCATGATCAGTTCAAAAGCACAAGACAATAAACCAGTTGGGCAGCTCCATTTACTATCATACATATAAAAATATTTGGAACTAAAAGTAAAATTGCTGTTTTTATAATAATAATTATTATTAAAACAAAATTATTTCTTACTTTCAAGCAAACCTGCATAATGCATGAGTCGATGTGATGGACGAAGTAAAAATGAAGTTAAAGGAAGATAACAGACTCTTTGCATTTCAAAATCACAATACATTCTCTCAAAATGTGTGTTTGAACAATACGCACTGTTAAGTCGTTCAAGTATAAAAGGCAGCTTTTCAATGTAACCTGTATAAAACTTGAAAAGAACATACATTTTCGAAGTTGCACATAGTAGAAAGAAATTTAACAATTTTCAATCATTAATAATTAATAAAGGAAATGCACACACATAAATACTTTTTTAATCAAGGTTTATTTAAACAATTTAGCACTTTATGATTTAATAGCCTAGTAATACGCAACTGCAGCATTTTGCAGATTAAATAATGATAATATACTTTGCTAAAATTTAACAAAATATTGTCAATCCAGAAAGATTTTCATAATCACATTTCTGAATTATCTAAACAATTAATGAATACTTAAGCATGTGGAAACTAACAGTGGAAGCTTTAAACTAATTATACACTTCCACATAACAATGAAACAATAAAAGCAGGTGAATGATTATCCAATACACCTAAAGAATACAATATTGCCTTGATGTAACCATGTTAAAAATTGTTATTCCATTTTACATTCTTTAAAATCATAAAACAGACATTTAGTATGCATTTGTTCTTAGATGCAAAATAATTCTTAACTACATTTTTAGCACTTAGTTACATTAAAGAATTTACAATGTGATATGTCATAAATCTCAATTTTAATAGAATTATACAGCAGACATACAATATTAAAACCAAAGCATGAAAACTACCTCAGTCATCTGAACTTTTCGCAGCAATATATCACCAATGCCCTGGACATGAGTTTGCAAAGGCATTCCGGTTCTACCTTCCCTACAAAGAATAACATAATAAGAAAATAATTATCAATAATTAGATAAAAATACATATTACTGAAGCTGTAAAAAGAAAGAAAATATCTATATTCGAAATCTTTCACTTTATTGTTTTCAAGTGACATTTAAATATTTAAAATCAGCAATATACACCAAAACAGGAAATTTTTACTAATTCTTAATCTCAAGATCGAATTTTCATTACAACATCCACTGTTACAATTTTGTGATATATTTTAATAAAAAGCTACGTTTGGAATGGAGTGTGCTTTGTAAGAACAATTTTTTGGATGACATTTCCTACTGCAATGGTCCTTGTATAAATTCTAGAATTAATAAATTTCGCATTCTCAGAATGCTGTAGATCTAATATAACAATTACTTAATCCTACAATTTACAAGAACAGTAACACCAATTTGAGATTCGAATATTTTACAAAGAGCTTCTAGAAAAAGAAAGAAACACTAAAAGAAACTTTTTTTTTGACAAGTTACGCTTGAAAAAAAAAACTAGACTCCAAATTTTTTAACACTATTTCAGACGTAAAATAATTATGGATTAGTAAAGAGATATAAGGAACAGAAAGCCAATGTGATATTTGAGTACTTTTGAAATTATAACACAGGTGATGAAAAAAAAATTTGCTGTTTTTATAATCTATTTACATCTGTTCTGAATGCTGAATGTTACCAAGCATATTACCCCTCCCCCCCAATAGACACACACACTAACTTAAGCTGCTGGAAAGGTTGAACAAAAATTCACTGTTTCTGGTTAGTGCACAACATCTTAGTTAAGTACTTTTAGATTCCAAAGTATAACATTTATTCATATACACTGATACTACTCAGGTATTTTTAAGAGCATTGTATAATACTATTAATACCATACTCTTAAAAATATGCTGCATAATTAAATGTAAACTATCTGAAAGCATCTGAGTATCCACCACACTCATTTGATATCTTAAAGTACCTGTTTTCAAAACTAAAGACATCTATAAGGCAAAATTTACTTCAAGAGAACACTGGAATCAAGATTATGATTTTTTATAACTACTTTTGCAAGCAAAATTATGATGCATTTGCTTATGCAAAGAACACTTAAATTATCAATACATTAATGTTGCAGAATCTTTTTTTGAATGCTTACAAAAGAATTTTCTCAATAGAAGTATTTCAATATTTACACAGGAACCTTAACATATATCATACACTTTCCCTTCAAATAATAATTCAAACTTGCTGCAGGTATCATAAAGCCAGATTTCACTCTACAACTGATAACATATTGATAATACTTAAAGCTACTTATTTTGACAGTTTTGTTCAACAAAAGGTCATAATACAAATTATAATTATTAATCAACTGATGAGACAGTAGTCTCCAATAAGTCCAAATGAATACCAAGATAAAATATATATAAATTTCCTTGATAAGTTGAATATTTTCTGATAGAAATAGTTTTAATGCTCCCTTCAGTTTCAGTTTACCAAATTTATACATTATCTTTAATGTTAAAGACAGCCCTCGTACTCCATATTCTGAACAAAGAATTAAATCTTTAAAAAGAAATGAATTTTATTCAGCATTGTACATGACTTGGTAAATGCATAACATTTTTAAAAGGTTAAAAAAAGGGGAAGAAATTCACATTACCACCTGCTTACAATACTTCTATTAATTTTAAGAATCTACACTATTGGGTAATTAATTTGTTCCACAATCCATTACATTTTAGATGGGCTAAGAAATAATAAAGATTACTATACCATGTAGCTAGCCTGTGTTCTAACTCTCTAAGCAATGAACAATGAAATTCATATAAAGGATCAACAACTGCAAATAATACAGCTAAAGCATCGGTAGGCATATTTTCTTCTTTACTAACTTCATCACGAAACCACTGAAATATGAAACAATAAATATATAAAAATTACATCTGTAAAAGGATACACAGATTTCTCACAACGCACAATATTATCACATAAAGGGGCAACACGTGCTTTGTTTGTTAAAG
Source organism: Stegodyphus mimosarum (assembly GCA_000611955.2). NCBI lineage: Eukaryota > Metazoa > Arthropoda > Arachnida > Araneae > Eresidae > Stegodyphus > Stegodyphus mimosarum. The sequence goes on from KK117740.1 coordinate 264,647, forward strand.
GAAAAGTTTAATTTTAATAACATAAATGGAACGTGAAAAAATGAATAAAGCATAAATTCTCTAACACAAAAAGAAAACTTATAAAAAAATTGACTAAGATTTAAATACAATAAATATTAAATAGACAAATGATTACTCACATTCTTTCAAATGCATTCCATTTACAGAAACAAGGCAAAGAAAATTTTTTTTTTAATTTACACTGTTGATACCTATAGTTACTGGCACATAAACCGAATAATAAGAAAAAAATAACATTTTTCTGAATATAACAACTATCATCATGGAGTTTCTTGAAAAAAAAAAAAAAAAAAAAAAAAAAAAAAAAAGCAACTGCATTGATAAATTTTCTTCATTTGTGGGATTGGACATCTACCAAATTACTTTTGTTCTTAAAGTTAAATCACAAAGGACATCCTTTTGAAAGCACTTCAAACATTCAGAACAGTTTAAAGAGAGATTTAAACTATGTCCCGAATAGATGTCAAATATCAAGACTGTATTTTATGGCCTAAGGTAAGCAAAATATATCACACATATTTATAGTAGGAAATGGATACTTTACAAACAGAACACTAAAAATCATAGTGGAGAAGTGAAGGCTAGCTGGATGTCCTATGCAAAAGCACTACAGTTTCCCACAAATATGTAAAATTACACCTGCAGCTTCATATTACAACTGAAGAAGTACTACAGAACATTCACACCAAAGGAGCAACAAACACATTCAAAGTTATCAGCATTCCACACCCACATCTAAATCCAAGGTTGTTCAAATCTTCTCAAAGCATTACACCATCTGAGCTCCAAAACATTTAATGGAAAACTGGGAAATCACACATGTAAATGATAGTTTATAATTGGTTGAAAATGTTTTTTTTTCCTTCAAATATTAACTCAAGAATGCTACAAGAACTCTTATGTTTTTGTAGGTTACTTGGAATGTCATGACAAAAACAGAATTCAATAACATAAAGAATTAATTTTATACAGTAGTACACTTCTTTCAGCCTATTTATATTTTAAGAGCAGCTATCGTTTGTGCCAAAATATGGAGACAAGTACACACTAATTTTCATTTTAAAAGCTGCCAGTTATTTCCTTCTGTGTTTTTCTGATTTAAAATAAGGGATTATACTATAATTACCATTTTGCATAAAAACTAAAGAAATTCCAAATTATTTAAATCTACAAATCTACAGTTTGATTATAGCACAGTAGATGCTTGTTAATTTGAATTCAGTTAATTCAAACTAATCCAAAGGACCAAAAAAACTTTTATTGGAATTAATGTTAAAAATATCTCATTAATTTAAACTAAATTTTTATCACCTTGGTTAATTCAGACTAAAAATTTGACAAAAAAAAACTTTTCCCTCATTTAATGGATAAAATACTCACTGTATTTATTATTTTGTGTATCATCTGTATCTTTTCCTCTGTAAAGAGGCACATGCCTGCATTCCTAGATTATTGCATTTTCCCTAAAGGTTATTGGATATTGTCCTACTGTCCACCTCTTATCTGTGCTTAATGGACAAAGCTCCCTGGCCTAACCTGTTTCCTTGGATTCGCTCAGAACCCTTAATGAATGAGTCGCTGTAGGGGGTGAATCATTTGTTTATTCATTATCAATTTTCTTAGAATTTCAGAAAAAACAATCTTTACTATAGATCTAGCAAGCTGCATCAGTTATGCCTGCAGCAGAGGCAAGTTAATGTGCTGCAGTTTTTTTTTCCTCAGTGTATGGTGTGAACATGCAAAAATTCAGGATGTCTACATGTGGAAAGTACAAAACTCTAACTTTGGAGACAAAGGTAGAAATTTTAAAGAAAGCACAGAATGGCGAATGTAAAACAAAGTAAGGAGCTCACTATGGGATTTTTTTTTAAATGTAACTTATTTGAAAAACAAGGAATCAATTTTCGATTCATGGCAAAAATCTAAATTTGCTGGCGGAAGGAAAACACATGAGAAATGAATGCCTAGAAGATCTCGAAAAAGCTCCACTGCTATGGCTCCAAGAGGGTAGATCTCGAAACTTTCCAATAAATGGATCCCTACTGCAGACAAAGACTGATGAATTGGCAAGTCAAATGGGTATTGAAGATTTTAAATGCAATGATGCATGGCTTTCTGAATTTAATACAAGGCAAGATATTTCTTATCGAACTGCATGTAGCCAAAGCTCTGATGTAAATGAAGATGCACGCCCTAATTTCAGTTTGAAACTGCCAGGGCTTTTCTCTGCTTACCTGCAGAAGATATTTTTAATGCAGACAAAACTGCATTTTTTTATACACTCAAGACATTACATTTAAAAGACAAACAAGACATTACATTTTATAGGGGATTCTTGCATAAGAGGTAAAAGAAGTAAACACAGGATTACAGCTTTGGTTTGTGCTAGTATGGATGGGATTGAAAAGCTTAAATTATTAGTGATTGGAAAGTCCAAGAATCCACTGAGTTTTAAAGGAATTTAAACGCTGTCAGTTGATTATGCATCCAAAACAAAAACATGGATGACACGAGACATCTTCAGTAACAGGTTAAAAGGAATAGATAAGCAGTTTTTGAGGGAAAAGCATAAAATTATCTTGTTTGTGGATAATGAAACCTGCCACAATAACCTTCCAGGTCTGAGTTCCATACCAGTAGAATATTTGCCACCAAACACAACTGCAAAGCTACAACCAATGGATCAAGGAATCATTCAGAATATTAAAACAAATTAATGTAAGAGACTCTTACCACAAATCATTTTTTCTTTAGACTGTGGTGAAAACTGTAGACATTACTCAGCTAACAGCTATAAAGGATCTAAACACCACATAGGATGCTGTTAATGAAGCTCCCTCCAAAAAACAGATATTTGGGAATGCTGCAGGAACATCTGAGAGCTGAGGGCCGTACTATTTCTAGTGAGGAATATGCTGACAAGCTGTTCCTATACAGATTAGTAAACAATAATTTAGAGCCTTAGTGTCTGTGCAACAGGTCATATACGAATAAAGCTAACCTAATAAAAGCTACCTGCACTCATAAAGCTCATTCAAAGCAGACTATTAATAACTATGGGAGACAGGTTCTGTCACAGTCTTAGGCTGCCATATTTTTGGGCCCAAGTTCCAATGCTCATTTTCATGTTTTAGCTCGTTTGTAAGTTTGTAAAGGGACAATGTCTTCAAGGCATAAAAGCACTTAAAATACAAGGCAAGCCACAAATCTTGACTGGTTTGGCTGCGGTGGAAGAGGGGAGGGAGATCCTTCGATCAATTTCCTAGGAAATTCTCCTTAAAAATTGGAATGAAACCAAGCAAAGTTTTACTGTTACCTATAAGAAGCCAAAGACCCATGACAATTACAGATCCAATCTTCCTTCCCTGGACTCCTCATCATAATAAAATTTGTGGACTTGTTCTCATGTTACTATCAGACAATTTATTGCCTTATTTACTTCTGTTGTTTCCATGTCAGAGTTAAATAACCAATCACAGAAGGCAGGTGGCAGCACAGTGCAGTTGAGCGTATATAAAGGGTGTGTGAGGGCTTCGGAAAACATTTCAATCGTTGGCGTAATGCAGAAACGAAGCGATTTATCCGACTTCCAAAAGGGCATGATCATTGGCTTTCGGGCCAAGGGTGGAAGCATTTCCGAAACGGCTGAGTTTGTGAACTGTTCGCGTGCCGCTGTGGTAAAAGTGTACCGTGCATGGCAAAATGGGACTGTCCAAAATCAGCGACGTGGCAAATGTGGTGCACCACGGGCCATAGATGACAGAGGCGAACGACGGTTGCGGAGATGCGTTCGGGCAGATAGACGGGCTACCGTTGAGCAACTGACCACCAAAATGAACCAAGGGGCTACCAAAAGTGTCTCCCAAAGTACTATTCAGCGAACATTGCTGCGTCTGGGCCTCCGAAGCAGACGCCTGGTTCGTGCACCTATGCTGACTGCTGTTCATCGACGGCGAAGGCTAGAATTTGCACGCCAGTACAGCAGCTGGACGTCCACTGAGTGGCGACAGGTTGCGTTTTCGGATGAATCGCGTTTTATGCTCCATCGGACAGATGGACGTTGGCGTATAAGGCGTGAAACCTCTGAAAGGAACCACCCTGCAACCATTGCCGGAACGGTCCAAGCTGGAGGCGGGAGCATTATGGTCTGGGGAATGTTTTCCTGGCATTCTCTAGGTTCACTGATCATTGTGGAAGGCACAATGGATCAATACAAGTACGCATCTGTCCTTGCGGACCATGTTCACCCCTACATGCGCATTGTTTTTCCTCAGGATGATGGCATCTTCCAGCAGGACAATGCGAGGTGCCATACAGCTGCCAGTGTACGTGCGTGGTTCGAAGAGCACCAGGATGAGTTTACCGTCCTCCCCTGGCCAGCAAACTCACCTGACTTAAACCCAATCGAGCATCTGTGGGACCATCTCGATCGAGTTGTTCGCGCCATGGATCCTCAACCGCGGAATCTAGCGCAGCTGGCCACGGCATTAGAGTCGGCATGGCTCAACATCCCAGAGAACACCTTCAGGGACCTATGTGACTCTCTTCCTGCACGTCTCGCAGCAGTCCGCTCTGCGAAAGGTGGTTAGTCTGGCTTTTGACAGATGGTCACATTAATGTGACTGGACTGTGTATTTAGCAGCTGACTGTTACATTTAAGGATAGGTTTCATAAATATTGGTTGTCCCAATAAAATGATGGTTGCCCTTTCAAATAAAATGGTCAACAAGTTGGCTTTTGAAATAGAACTAAATATTATTTTGCAAAATTCTTATGCAATTCTGTGGTGTAAACATGTGTTCAGAGCTCATGAAATACTTTTAATTTATCAAATAATCTTCATAACAAAAAAAACTGCTTCTCAGGAATATTACCTTCTAAAATTACAGAAAATTTATGCAGCTCAAAAAAAATTGCTTGGAGAACATCAAAATATATTTTTCATAGTTTAATAACTTCCTGCAATTTATTTGAAAAAAGATATTAAACATTTTTATATATTTTGCTTCAAAATGTGCTATTTCTCACTTTGCATAACAGTTGGGTTACATTTTGCAAAAACATTTGATGCGCAAATCAAAATACTAAACGTTACATTCGTAATTTTTCACACTTTATATATTCCATATTGATACATTGAATTATGAATGTACTTTAAGACCGTAAGTGCTTCTTATTACATCATAGTATTAAATGTATGTAATGATTTTTAAAATACCATGAAAACATTAAAATTTTAAAGAGCCTAATTCAAAATTAAATTTAATTTCACAAATTTGGTGGAGAGCGGTTTTTTTTCACTTATTTCTAATGCAACACTTATTTTTCCATAAAATCCCAAATTATTCTGCATTTTAGTTTGGTACATAATTTTTTTCTTAAATGCTTTTGTCCCTTCCTGTTCTTTGGTAAGTTTATCTTGCACATGTGTTTCTGCATGAAGCCATGTGAAATGCATGTTTGTTGGATAAAAATCTGTGCCCAATTTTTGCTGTTTGTTTTTCAGACGATAAATCTTTTGTACATTTAAAACACTCAAAATGTATTTAATTTGAGACTGTGCATCTAGTTTTCCTTAAACTATATTTTTAAGTACCAATAAATTGATTATTTTAAAAGTTCAATGTTTCAGCTCTTGCTTATTGCTGTCTTTCAGTCAAACTATCAATATTTTTTGCATTTATTGCTGCCAGAATTTATTTAGTCCACATGGTGATGCAAAATTTTCTTTACCATCATTTTATGACTCTTTCCTTTTTCAAGCCTTTTTAATCAATACAGATACCTACTTCAAATACAGTTGCTTTTTAGCTGAGATTTTGTTCATAGTAATTTTTGTTAATGATTAGACCTTATTACTATTATTATTTATAAAAAATGGATAATCTGACTTTGAATCATTTTTGCTAACATAATTTCTGTTCTGGGCCGTCCAGATGGTATAGCGGTTAGGGGAGCCTGACTGCGATACCGAAGGGCCTGGGTTCAAATCCTGGAGAAGGCATGGTTGTAACTGTTCGTCTCTTCGTAGGAGGTAATGGTGGCCCACCTATTAGGTGTCTCCATAATAAACAGCCCACCACATCTAGCCTTAGTATAGATTAATGGACTCTGTTACAAACTGTAACTGTTTACAATCTGCCATTGGAAAAAATTTAAAAAAAAAAAATCTGTTTAGGCGAATTTTCTCTCACATACATGACTTACCTACACAATTTAAACTTGAAGAATAAATTCAGATTGCTTCATATCTTGCATTTAAAATTTTATTTATTTATTTATTTATTTATTTTGTTCCTAGAGCTCTTGTATTAATTCTATTCTATAAGACTAAAAGAATTATCTTCATGTGTTACGAGAAAAGAAATCAAATAATTCCGTCTTCTATTCAAAATACTCCACATAGCTCTATTGCAGAAGCTCTACTCCTCAGTGCTATATCCTAAAAGACCAGTTTTAACAATTCCCTTCTACTCTCACATGGGTCCGAGTCACTTGGGTGGCACGAAACTTATAGCCAGCATATTAAGCTAACCAATAGGACATTTAGCCAATAACATGTTTAGTTGACAATACATAGATTTACATGGAAACATAAGGCAATGGTTTAGGAAAAATTTTCTACGATTTATCCAACCCAGCCAAAAAGAAGGCTTATAGACAACATTTTCTTATTTTTATTTAAAAACAAATTAGGCATGGGGGGAGGCAAACAACAGTTGGGAAGATTTTAAATAAAAATCCATGGCATTTGAGGGTGATCAGATATAGTTCTCTATGTTTCAAGACGACAAAAAAGATCTTGCAGCAAGGGGAGAAGCAAATTGTTTCATATACAATGTACTGGATGGACTTTTATCTTACCGCCATATTTTTTCAGATTTGCAGAAGTAGACCCAAATCGGAGGAATTTCGTTTTAAAATAAATGGCTCTATTTTGTAATTTCTAGCCTTGTATCAAACTAAAAAGATTCTTATAAGCAAAAAAAAAAAAAAAAAAAAAAAAAAAAAAGAAGAGAGAGAGATTACACAAATTTGATAACTTAATATCATTATTATTCTTAAATTCACTGAACTCAATTAAAGCGTTTAATTTAAAACCAAGTTCGATTAAAAAAATTAAGCACTTAAGCAATTTTGAATTTGTTTAAATGTTAAAACTTTGGTAAATATTGTATATACTTTTCTTATTATGCTGCACATAAATGTATAAATTTTTAGTATACAATGATTAAAAAGTTATATTTTATATATAAAAAAAGTTTTGATAACTTTTTCCTTACAAGAACAAGTTTAAATTTTAAAATATATCACAAATTACACATATACCTGCACAACAGTATTTTATAATTAATTAAGAAGTATGGGTACTATTATTATTATTATCGATAAGAATATAAAACATCAAATTTCCCTAAAAGCTCCAAAATGTTATGTACACAATGCAATATCAGTCTCATGCAGGTGGGGCTCAGAAATAATAGCAAGTGCAGCTTGAGTTAGATGCGATAGCTAGTTTTAGGGAAACATGAAGTGAACAAATTTAGTCTTTGAAAAATATTAAGCATTTTTTTAATGAAAATAAGAAAAATCTTTTTCTTTTCTTTTTTGTTTCTGTATTAACATCATATAACAATTTCATTTTTTCAAACATTAAATTTTCAAGTGATGTCTTGAGTATAAGATGTGCTGATTAAAAAAAAAAGAAATTGCATAAAGATGCATCTGATTCAAAGATATAAGGCAGTGGAGGTGACAATGACTATCTCTGCAGTGCTTATCGTCTATAAATTATTTCCATCTCCCTAGTAAGCACAATATGCATGAGCAGCTAATAGTAGTTTTCGTTATATTTCTTGTATCGCAAATCATACAAAAATTCAGCACAAACTGAGTAACACAGTTGTTTTATGATCAACCTATGAACAGCCATGTTTAGACAATATCCTTTAGCTAGATTTGTTTAGTGACTTTTTAATTTTTATACTACTCAACTCTTTAGGAACTGAACAGTATGAAAACTAAAGGATTTAGGATTATAACTACAGCATTACATAAAAAAAGTAATATTAATAATCAGCATACCACATTTATGAGCTCTAAATCTTTTTTATATGTTCTCTCTGTCATCAGCAGTTCTTTGGCAATAAAATAAGCTTTATCTGCAGGCACTCTCTTGATGGGGGAAAAATATTTCATTAGAATTTCAGGAAAAATTGCAAAACACACATATCATAACAATTAATAAAAATTAATGATATATTTTATGGAAGCAATTGCCACTTTTCAAGAATCTCAATTTAACTTAACAATAAATAAATCCATATTCTCTGAGGGCATTTACACATTTCATATTGTAATAATCATTTGCATTCTTTCAGTTACTTATAATGCAGGTAGGTGACATGTATTTTTACTTTGTTAGATGTTTTAATTAAATGAAGGAAAATGTTTTTAATCATAAATAATTTTCCTTGCATTCTCATGTAAATTAAACATTTCCTTTCATAATCAAAATATTTAAAACCAAATGTCAAAACCCTTACAAATTAAAACTGCTAAAATCATTAATTAAAAATGTTTTTTAATTTAAAATGACATTTAGTAATTTTTGGCACATGAAAATCAAAAATCAATATATTAGTTTACTTAAAAAACCACATGAACAATTAAAATGTTTATGCAAAATATGTTGCTGTTCAAAAAGTACAAAACAGACGCAAATCAATATATCTACCTAAGTAAATGTCATGAAATACAAAAGATAGATATTTTACAGAAAACTAAATTTAGACTTCAAATCTCCAAATAGATAATGCATTTAAACAATGCAAATGTTAAAAACAAATGCAAAAGCATTTCACATTACAAATCTTAGAAATTCTAGAATCATTATGCTTTATAGAGTAGAACAGAAAAAAAAAAACAGCAAAGCATTCCCTCATTATCCCTGATGTCACACAGCTCGGCACTTTGCAATAGTGCCCTACAATTAATAAAACCACAGTAATTAAAGAACCAAATAGTGTGATCAGCATCCCAGTCAGCCTTTATTCTCCACACACTCAATGTGAAGACTAAGTTGTGGCACAGCCTGGAATCAAAATCTAGATATGAAGCTAGGGCTATATCTCCTAGATAGCTGCAACCTGTATTTATAAAGCTGTTCGAGTAGGAAAAACTGATGTGACCAGCACATGATCATTTCAAGTATTAACATAAATTTGGTGGAATAGCAACAAGACAAGCATACTCTCACTTCCGGTTGATTATTTTGTAAATAAAATCTAGTTCTGTTTACAAACTTTGTGGCTCAAAGTTAATTATAAACACTACTCAAATTTTATTATTCTATTCTCCCATACATGAGCATGCAACTACAGAAGACACTATATAATGCGATCACAGTTAATGTTATCCTTAAGATACAGCCATTGAATTGGTGAAGCCCCATTCATTTGTATATGAAAATATGGAAAATACATCATTTATTAAGATCAACAATTCAGTTAATGCTGTCAAAATACTGCCAAATGATTTTTTTAAACTAATGTAAAATCTCCAAATAAAAAATAAAATCATCCAATAAGCTCAAAAAAAGGTACAGAATTTGCCAAATGGCACAGACATGTGGCCAAGTAAGGGATTATGTTGCCAAGCTGCTTGGTTTTGATTTAAGACTACCATGTACAAAGCAGCCCATTTTCTAAGTTCTCAAACAACTGACTGGATTAATCAGAATTAGCGAAAAACAAAGTGAAATTCTAGATGACCCTGCTTTTTGTACCAAAATATCTGCAAAGTATCTTTCACGACAAAAAAATCTAAAAAGTTCAAGTTGCAGCATCAGTGATGGAAGAAGATAACTACTAGTAGTTTTATGAAACAAATCCAAGAACTAAATATGATAAAATTTCTGAAGAAGAAAATAATGAAATTGGTGAATTTCCTACAAATGCTGAGATGAAGGTTGCCCTATGAATATTAGTTATATTTCTATTAAATAAGTTAAATTATATTGATATTTTGAAGAATAGTTTTCTCACTGTTAAACATTATCATTTGGTTCATGTTATGAAAGTAGTCCTGGACAAACATGATCACATTAAGTGCGCCTACTGCGTACATGCCCATGGACCCATCAGTTCTCATGCTTTGTTTTGAAAGTATCACATTGATTTTGGTTTATCCTCTGGTTGTGTAATGTTTTAGATTTACAAATCAATGATTTAGTAATGAAAATCTTTAAAAGCAGCATATTTTTAGAATTCCCAAAAGAGTGTTAAGAGCTGCCACACATTTATTTTTATATTTGGTATATTATTTACATTTATTATATTATTTCTTTAAAACTGATCCACAGCAATAACATTTGGTGGCAACATCCTTTTACTTCAAAAGTGGGGTGGACAGGACTGCTTACTGAATTTTTGAAAATGACAATCATTTATCAAAAACTCAGTACCAGATATTTAGACCAAAAACATTACCTCCTTTAATTAATACATTTAATTGCTTGATAATGAGCTAAATTTGATTATTTTGAGTGGACTGCAGGTTTTGATTTGATTACTTAGCTGGATTGCTCACTTCATTCAATTACAAATTTTTCTTTTATGTTTATTTAATGGAGAACTGACTGAATGATTGAGTCTTGCAACATGGTGACTACAGGACATGATTTTAAAAGTAAATTTTTTTAATTACGTATTATTCTGAAAATGGAATTGCTTATTCAAAGCGCTCACCTATAAAACCTACTTTACAAAGTACTTAAATGGCTTCAAAGACTTATTAAAAGGAGGAAGAGAACATTAAATCTAATTTTGCTAATTTACATACAATTTATTCTAAGCTAACTGAAATAGATCATGAAATGAACTTTTTATTCCTACAAGATGAAGATAATAAAAATATCAAAATAAGTATGCAACAACAGAAGAATATAATGCAAATTTTGTAAAAGCAGAAGTAAACATACAGATGCATTTTAACAGCTGAAACTTTCATTAATTCTTCGATCATTCAAAAAAAAAAAAGTTGCAGTTACTGAAGACTAAACTTTGAATAAATTTTGATGGAGAAATCAAAAATTGGTTTGTTTTTTGGAGCCAGTTCGAAACAATACATGACGATGATCACAGGGTTTTCTTCAAACCCGAAAATGAAATTCCCTGACTTTTCCAGGCGTGTTTTAAGAAAATTCCAGTCTATTCCCGCAATGCACTTTGGCTATGCTGAGAGGTAAATTAATTATGGTACCACTTCAAAATACAAAAATTTTCCAATTATACATATATATAATCCCTAAAGCATTACTATGTTAACTATAATAGAAATTGTTTTCTCCAGTGAAGACTGAAATTAGGATCTGCCCAACGTGGATTAGAAAATATCTTTTTTTGCAGATATTTTGCAGCTAAGTGAAAGAAAGAAATCTATTTAATGATATTTTTAAATAAATTCAGGTATTTAATATTTATTTAGCAGCATAGCTAAGCAAAAAATATGTGCATTAAATTTCGCGATGTTATGTCATCATACTGCTAGAATTAGTTTTAGGATTATGCCAGAGAAAATTTCCTGAAATTTGAAAGTATTATTTACTAATAATAAATAAATTTAGAGGGAAGAAGAAACATTAAATGATATGAATAACATTAAAATAATTAAAAACTCAATTACAATAATCAACGATATTTTGGCGAATATAGTTATATTAAATGGTTAGCCTAGATGACTGATCACTATTTTTTATTTTACTGCAAAATGACAAATAAGGCATTTATTATAAAGGAAAAATTAAAAAAAAAAAGGTATGGAGGTCAGAATAGAATATATGGAGGCTGTTCTAACCTCCATGGTATTGTATACTATGATTAAACAGATTTTGTTTTATACAAGAATACGTATTTTCTTTAGTTCAACATGCACTGCACATGCGCATGCGAGTCTCTCAATTCTCAAGGTTACTGGAAACCAAAGCTACTGGAAACTTGCTTTGCCTTTCTAAAAGGCAATCTGACTAGTGAATAGCAGTCAAAAACGAAACTTCTCCCTCCCAGCTGATCACTCGAAGAACCACTTTTTCTACCTGTAACGAGGTCCCCCCCCCCTTGAAGATCGTGCATCGGAAAAGGTCTTCGACCTCTCCCCTGTGTATTCTTCTATTCTGACGTATGCAAAAATGATTATCAAGGTTGAAGGAAACTTCTGCCTTTTTATTTATCTAGTCTAAATTTATATATGATGACTGCCCCTATCTAAATTATTCTGGCCCTTTTTCGGCGCAAAATTAAGACCTTCTGAGTTTTTACCTTTTTTGTCTCAGTGTGAAGGCACTTATTTTTTGTCTCAGTGTGAAGCATCTTTTGTCGCCATAAAACTTCCCAGTGTTTTAAAACATTCAAAATGGCTGCGATGTAACTTCTTTATCAACCATTTCTACTGGATTATTTCTGTTGAATTGTGCAAAATACAGAGTGCAGTTATTTAAACCTCTTGAAGACTTTACTGTGAGAAACTGAAATTTGTTCAAGGCTGCAAATGAATTTTACTAAATATTTCAGAGTTTAAAGAATTATTTTCAGAATTGCATTCGTCTAAGGAATTACAAGTACCAACTTCAAAATTTTTTTAATAATTATTGGATTGTATCACGGGACTGCTATGGACTTAAAAGGAATTCCAAGCACCTGTTCAAACATTTTATTTTGGATCAAGAATGAGGATCATTGGAAAACATTTGTTAATAAAAGAGTCAAGGAAATTAGAAGTTTAGCATCAAAGAAGCAAAGGTAGCATATCCCTGCAAACAACAGTCTGACTGACCTCCCTTCTACAGGTTCTTTCAGTGACGTTTTGCTCACATCTAGATGGTGGGAGGCCTACCATGGCTTAAACAGTATGTAGAAAATCTGATTGTTTTATTTCATTACTTTTTTGTTTACCTACTGCTTGCTTTGCTTAGGGGTATTGCTTGCTGAATGTTTTATTTGATTATTTAGGTGGATTGCCTACTGCTTACTTTATTTAGATGGATTGCTTGCTGCCTATTTTATTTGTTTATTTTAGGTGGATTGCCTACTGATTGCTTTCCTTAGGTGGATTGCCTGTTGAATGTTATATTTGATTATTTAGGTTGGACTGGTCATTCTCTCTGAGATATTGAACTGCTTCAGAGACAACATAATTGCGCTAAAGTTGCAAAAGAAAAAACAGCTGTGGGTGAACGGATTCCTCTTGTGCAGTGATTATATCCTTTAGGAGGGTTGGACAAAATGGAAAACGCTTGTTTTTATCTGATAAAAAAAAAACATTCATGCTAATAAAGACATTTACGTTTCTAAGATACCTCAAACTAAATGTGGTAGAATAACTGTAAAATCTTCATGTTATGCTAGTTTTTTTGCATAACTGTAGTGTGTAAATGTATTCTAAGTATACTGTATATTGCTTAGTCTCCTTGGTAAGCATTTTGATTTAATGTCCACCAACCATAAATCAAAAGATGGAAGGAGATGTCGCAAGTAACTCAATGTTTCTGTAAATGCATTTTCTACTGAAAGTTATTTATCACTATTTGGCAACACTGTGTTTTTTAGTTTCTGTTTAGAATAATAAAAACGAAAGATGAGAATGCACGTTTTTTCCTACAGAGGTGGATTGCCCGTTTTGATTTGATTACTTAGCTGGATTGCCTACTTCATTCAAATACAAATTCTTCTTTTATGTTTATTTAATGAAGAACTGACTGAATGATTGAAATTCAGGTAAGAGTCTCACAACATGTTTCACGAAGGACCCCTAACTTTGAAAATAAATAACTCAGAAATGATGATAGATAGAAGCATGAAACAGGTGGTATGTTTATTAAAAAAACTGTAAGAATCTGATATAGAAACCTAAAAAATTTAGTTAAAAATTGGGCTGATAGATGGCACTGCTGGTGTCATTAAAACATAAGAGGCTGTGCATAGTGGCTAATGAAAACTCTCATTGCATTCACATCCAAGGTGATTCAAAATGTGAACCTTTCACACAACATGCGTTGCAAACGAAGAATGAAATTCTCAGTCACTCTGTGTATTGTATCACCGGTAACTGACACACAAGTTTGACAAATAGCCTTCTCCAGCTCACTGAGTGTTAAAAGGATTGCTACAGTAAACAATGTCCTTCAGTGTGCCCCAAGAAAGTATCAACAAGGGGTGAGGTCAGGTGAATAAGGAGGCCTGTCAATTCCTTTCCCCTTAACTGTCAAATAGTTCAGTCCAATAACTCTTTCATTGAAGCATTTGTCCAGAGAGTCAAAAACATGTTGTATACAGTGTGGGTGAGCCCCATCTTTCATGAACCACACCCTATCTGGTTGATCATCCAGCGCTTGTTGAGTTGTGACAAACTGAAATGCGTGTTCCACCCAATCCGTCGTTACACCTGAAAATGCAATGAGACTTGCTGCAGTTATTGAGCATCATCCAAATAAATTTGTCCGAAGACTTGCAACTGCATCCAGAATCAGGCCATCCAGCACTTACGGAATCCTGTGGAACACATTACACATGTTTCCGTATGAGATTCAATGGCGGCATGCTATACAGTTCAAGCTGAACAACAAAGAGAGAATTTTGCTAACAATATGCTCAACATGACTGATGTTTCTGGTTTCGATTCGACCAAATGTGGTTTACAGCTGAGGCCCATTTTCATCTGGATGGTGTCATTAACACACACAAATTTCAATTTTGGGGTACCTAAAACCCACATTGGTCTCACGTACAACCACTCCATTGAACCAAACTTACAGTTTGGGCTGCACTCGCCTGCAAAGGTATCATTGGGCCCCTTTTTCTTGCAAGAAATGGTAACAATTGACCGATATATTATGCTTTAGATACACTTTGTCACAACCCAAAAAGTGCCGGATGATCAACCAGACATGGTGTGGTTCATGCACGATGGAGCTTGCCCACAGCGTACACAACATGTTTCTGACTTTCTGGATGAATACTTCGATGACAGAGTTATTCCAGTGAATTACTCGACAGTTAAGGGGAAAGGAATAGACTGGCTTCCTTACCCACCTGACCTCAACCACTGTGACCAATTCCTGTGGGGCACACTGAAGGACATTGTTTACCTTAACAATGCTTTAACATGCAATAAGCTGAAAGAGGCTATTTGTCAAGCTTGTGTGTTAGTTTCCGGTGATACACTACACAGAATGACTGAGAATTTCAATTCTGTATCACATCACGGTTCTATATCAGATTCTTACATTTTTTTTTTTAAATAAACATACCACTTGTTTCATGCTTTAATCTATCATCGTTTCCAAGTTATTTATTTTCAAAGTTAGGGGTCCTTTGTGAAACACCTTGTACCTATTTTAAATACTAAATTTGAGAAACTTTGGATTACCTTATAATTTTTACAAAAGTAGTTCACAGCTTCAAGTAAAGTATAACTTCTGTTTCATCAATTTTAGCCAAAATCTAATATGTTATTCCCATGATATGAAAGTCTTAATACAAAAATTGAGAAGTTTTGGATTTTTAAGACAGTTTTTATTAAAAACTGTTATGGTATTTCAAGTAACTTCAAATAAAATACTACTTCCAGTTGCCCAGTAAAGACTGTTACAGGCTTCCTGTTAAGTACCACTTCTGGTTGTCTAGTTTTACCCAAAATCAAATCTTTATAGGAATGTATAAAGGTCACATACAAAAACAGAAATATCTGGAAGTTTTATATTAAAGTTACCATGAACCCCCCACCCAAAAAAAAGTCACACACGTAGACAAACAGATATCACTGTAAAATCATGTTGTGAGAATCCTTATTTATGCTTATTCACTGAAAACTCCCTATTGAATTTTTGGATATGAAAGCATTACCCTCCTTACGTATAGGCTGGTGAGAGTAAAAAGAAATCAGACAACAATAAAATTTGATGATGCAGATAGAAATAAAAAACTGAATAACTAAGCACATTTTCATAAAACTGCTTTAAAACTAGGAATAAAGAGAGTAAAATGATGTTAGTCATATCTCGTACACATTTTGGACAATTTCTCATAATATTGCAATAACTTGCATTTACTTTGATGTTCAAGGAATTACGTTTGTTTTAGATTTTTTTTTTAATTTTAAATTCCATAAATCCTAAATTATCAACATTAGTTCAAGATTTATCAATAACCTTAGAACAAAATGTCTGCAAAATAATGAGTACAAGCATTAAATTTAAAAACACAATTATGAAAGATGTTTAAATAACTTCGAAAAACTTTCATGCTCATTTCTTATATAGAGTTCAATGCAATTATAACTCATCAGGCAAACATATGCACATTTAAAATTGCCAATAATAGCATTAGTTTCTCTTTCCATCACTCACAGTCTAATTAACATATCAGAGCAGAAGGTTTCAAAAGTATAGCACAGTGCATCATTAGATTAACTAACAGTATTATCATTCTGTCTCGCAATTATAGACTTAAAAATCAATTTGGAAATGTCTCTCTCATTGGACTTTGCCCTCTCCAGCCACTTAAAGAATTTTTAGGAGATAAGAAGTGCTAGTTCAATGATGCTCTAAAGAAGAGTCAACATGCAGGCAGAAGGCCATGCTCCTGGAATTAACAAACTTTTTGTATGCTGGAATAAGAGCATTAAAATGTTATGCTCTACATAGAAAAATAGTCTTGTTTCATTGAATTCAATAAACAAAGTATGACATTATAATTAACATAGTATTATAATTAACATTCAGTCAAATCTGAATATGATGACAATCACATTTATTTATTCCTGCACAACTTAATTTTTAATATTGATGAAGATCAGATAAATAGAAAGCAATTCCCCAACTCAAAAGATTTTACAAATCATAAAAATAAATAAAAGTTTTCCTATAAAATTTTATACCAAGAGATCTAGCTGTCATTTGTAATTCATTAAGCTCACAATAGAAATCCATTAAAAAGGACACAATATAGAATAGTTTAGTTAATAAAGTTAATTTAGTGGAAAGCAAAAATGAAGTGAAGACGAAGCACAGCACAGAGCCATGACAATGCATTATATGAAACAGAAATGAATATTGCTAACATTAAGCACTAGGTTTAGATACTGTTATTTTCATGAAATGTTGAAGTTCAAAATGAATTTTCATTGCTGAAGAAAATTATTTTATGGATAAACGGACAGAAGATTAAAAGAACCGAATTACATACACACAGAGGGATCAAATACTTAATGCATGTGGGGTGGTCAAGAAATGTTAATAGTTGTAAAGAGCTTAATAACGAAGTTCATATGAAGTGAACTCAGCTTAACATGCAAAAAGTTAAAATTTGCATTAGAGTAAAACTTTTTTTTTATTATGCCTAAAAATTTCCAACTTTAAAAGTAATCACAACAAAAATTAATAAACATGAACCGTTTCCAAAATAATTTCTCCTGATGTGGTAGGAAGTGTTCAGCAAGTGGCGTGAAATGCTGGCTTTAATCAGGTAAAGTTCTTGGAGTGTAACAATTTATTAGATGTCTCAAAGCCAAAAATCACATGGATTGAGGTTCGGGGACTGGGAAAGGGCCACACATTATGAAAGTGCAGGTTATTTTTGTAAAACAATTTCACTCACAAAGCACGATCTCGTAAACTTATCATCACTGTAGGCAGCAAGCACATTGAAATCAAGGTCTCTGCGGATATTTCTAGGTTTTATAACAGGCGATGCATGACGTCAACAAATTTACATTTTTACTACAGATTTTCAAAGTAAAACACCCTCTGGAGATGCTACATGCAACTAATCCCCCCTCTGAAAGGCACTCTCACCCCTTCATTAAGTCTGCCACACAATTTTCTGATGGCCAGTTTCACTTGTAGGAAGCTTTGGAATGGAGTTCTTTAATTATAGACATCCTGTATTAAGTAGCTGAGTGTTTTTTAAATAACTGAATAAAATTTGTAATGCAGTTTTTGTAATATTTTCCCTTCAGGCATATTAATTTCTGTATTTTAAAACTAAATTTCAGAAAACTAAGCACAATATAATTTTTTCCTAAAGCTTTGCTTTCAGCTATGTTATCTGTTACTTTATAATGAATTCATATTGTAATCATGATAATATAATGGTATTAATTAATCAATATGTTGCACTTCAGTACATTTCCTTAACAGTCTTTAAGAGCCTCATATAAGATAAATATAACATGCAAAATGATAAATCTCCTATGATTGACTACAAACAGAGAAGACCAAAATAATCTTGAACACAGCATGGTCATTACAGTGTTTACTGTGTATGTCCAGGAATAAACTGTATTGGTAATAATGTATTGATAATTTTTATGTTTTTCTCACATTGACACTTAATATTTAAATTGTTATCACTTAATCCATTACAAGAAAGCCCATGTGGTTACTGACTTAAAGGAAAGGATGCCTTTATGAAGGACATTCAAGAGGAAACTAGTTTATACTCACAGCTAGTTTCCTTTGAATGAGCAAAGTATGGGAAAAGCCACAAAAACATGCACATAGCCAGCATATTTACTGGAGTATGAAGTCATGTCCTATATTCAAGAGTAACAAATGAGACCTAATGTTAAATAAGCAAAAAGAGAGGATGATTTTCTTAATACTTGTTTTGCTTAACCAAAGTTATTTAAAAAATCTACATGTGAGACCACAAACCCTAAAAGGCACATACCAGTAAATACAGAACATTAGAATGAATATGCTTTATAATTTAGATGACTCTTGAGAGAAGCCTATGGGCAATAATGACTCCTTGATATGTTCATACTTTAAGAATTCACGTTCACTTACAGCTGATAAAATTTACTTATGTGTACTACTCATGAATTTAAAAGATGCTATAACTCATAAGGATAAATCTTTGCTTCCACATAACATGAGAGTCCAAATAAGAGTATATATTTCAGAATGATGGCTATAATGATTATCAGTAACTGCATAGTTGATGACAGAATATGAAATGATTTTAATACTGACATGAACTGTGAATACTTACTCTCTTACTACTAAATGGCATCCAATTTTTGTCAAACATATAATTAACATTAAGTCAAATTTAAATATAATGTCAGTCACATATATTTACTTTTGCACAAAATAATTTTTAATACTGATGAAGATCAGATAAATAGAATGCAATTCCTCAATTCAAAAAATTCTATAAAGTCATAAAAATAAATTAAAGTTTTCCTACAAAATTTTATAACAGGTGATCGATCTAGCTGCCAATTTTAATTCATTAGGCTCACATTAAAAATCCATTAAAAAGGAAACAAACCAGAATATAGAATAGTTTGTTAATAAAGTTGATTTAGTGGAAAGGGAAAACAAAAAAGAAGATAAAGCACAGCACAGAGGGTGAGCCAAGACAATGCAGTATTTGAAACAGAAATGAACATTGCTAACATTAAGCACTATGTTTAAATGCTGTTATTTTCATGAAATGTTGAAGTTCAACATGAATTTTCATTGCTGAAGAAAGTTATTTTACAGATTAATGGACATCAGATTAAAACAACTGAATTATATACAGATAGAGGGATCAAATAATTAATGCATGTGGCATGGTCAAGAAAATATCTGTAAAGACATTATTAGCTGGTTCAAATGAAGTTTCATATGAAGTGAACTTACGATAACATGAAAAAAGTTAAAATTCGCATTAGAGAAAAAAATTTGCTATTATGTCTGAAATTTAAAAATGATCATAATAAAAATGAACAATTATGAATCATTTCAAAAATACTTTCTCCCCATGAAAGCTGGTGAACAAATGTAAAACAAAAATGAAGTTCTTACAGAATACTGAATCAAACACAATGAACATAGTAATGAAATTATATTATTCAGTACTAAAGAAATAAAACAATGTAGAAAATACTAACAATTTCCAAGAAAGAATTTTTGCTCATGTTTAGTGTTTTTGATTTCTGGAGGATTTTTGTTTATGACATAGAAATGATATGCAGTTTGATTCCATTGTAAAATGTAAATTAATAAAATAACAATTTCTTATTACACACTGCCCTCTGACGTCTATTTATCCATTTTTTTAAATAACTAGTATTAATTTGTTTAAAGAAGAGATATGGTATAAAAGTGAAAATAGTAAGATTGTCGTTTGATTATTTTAGCAGTATGTGCACACACACATATGAAGTAAAAATTGGTCATTAAAAGAATAAGCTAAACATTTAATTAAATACATTGCTCTTTAAATTTCAAATATAAAAATAAAACTGAATTATTTCTGACATAATAGCATGCACATAAACCTATTGTTTGCCTATTTATTTTAAAATATGAGCAAAATAAAAAAAACTAATGAAATTAGAAATTAGCTCATTTTTAGGTAATAAAATCATAACCAATCAATGAATTTCATTACACTGGCTCAAAGAGCTTTAACTTTCTCACCCATATCATTTCTCAGTATATTTTGATTAGCTTGGACAACAATGCCATAGATATACGAGTGTACATAGATATTACACAGAAATCTTATTTGTATTTGCTTGTCAAATGGGAGACACAAATACTTCGCCGATGACGAATTCTTGAATTAGGAGTGGTGATAATCCAATATCACACATCTTCTCTACTCATATATTATACTGGAGGTCATAACGTTTTCACTTTTTTCCTCACAAGAAAGCAAATTTAATAAAAAAACTCACACAGACATTTTATTACTCTTACGGATTTAGTTTTTACTTTTGAAAATGCTCGCTCAATCAGTGCTTTTATTTCATATATTAGACTTCTGTTTTATATTCAAATATTTCAAGGAAAGATACGTGTTTGGTGGAAAGCAGACAGTTTCTCTTAAAAGCCCTAATGTCTAATATGTTCTTTCTTTTACAAAGAAAATTAATGCAAGCTTGTGGGGTCAGCTAAAATTTGGCTCTTAGTCCGAGCCTTGTAGGTCTAAACCAAATCTTTTTCTTACATTGGTCCTTTCTAAAAGAATGGTTTCTTCATTTACTCTCTTACATTCTTTTCCATGATACACAGCATGTAAATTGTAACACAAATAACTTCACACAGATAAAGGTAACAGAGTAAGGATATAAAAAAAAGTTTTAAAAAGTTATTTATTAGATTTATGCTATATTTTTTGCATTATTATTAATTCTTCAAATATAAAGAAATTTTAAGAAACACAATTACAAAGGGTTCAATCACACTCAGGAAGGCTGAAGGTATGCACCAAAATGTGTACGATGCGCTAAGGATCACTTTTCAAAAGACTGCTCAGTTAAAGGCAACAAAGATGTTCCACTTTGCTGTGTAAATTGTGGCAAAGAACATACACCCAGTTTTAGGGGATGTGAAATGTTCTAAACCTAAAACTGGGTCCGCTAAAGTTTCCTCAATTCAAATAGTAGAGAATAAGTCTTATGCGAAAGCCCTGTCTGCAGGCACCTATCAAGAGCAACTTACTGCGGCAAAGAAAGGTCTTTGCGAAATTGGTGACCGTAATGAAGAGCGCTGGTTTCCAAATCTCACAACAAGTCCTACAGCTGTCTAAAATCAGTCAGGACAAAAATATCACCACCATAAATCATAATGGGGAATAACACGAATTTACAAGCTCCTATTAATCTAATGATTTGGAATGCTTGTAGCATTCAGCAGAAATTACATGAATTCACCGAATTCCTTCATAGCAATGACATTGACATCGCTATGATCATGGAGACACATGCTAATCCAGATATTAGCCTTAAGACTAAAGACTTAGACCCTAAATTTCAAATGCTACCGCTGTGATAAAATGAGTCACCGAGGTGGGGGGTTTGCAGTTTATGTGAAGAACTCCCTTAAATCTTGCTTAACTAAAAACAACAGAAATCATGAACAAGAATACATCACTGTTTCAGTCCATCGACCAGATTATGGAAATACTTATTTTACTTATTACTTTACTATATATTAGTGAGACAGCCATTTAAGATGCCAGTGTATCTTGCAACGTACCCCATCGGTAAATTTTTTACCACTCTATTTGTAATAGCATCATAACCTGGTGCCTTCCTGTTATGCAGTTTACATATAACATTCATAACTTCGCTTGGGGTAGTAAGCCCAATCGTGTTCCCTAGATCCACCGAAGACTGGAGCCAATCATGTATGCAATACCTAACATCATATGCAAACTCCTGATCGCATGGGCTAGTGTTTGACTTGATTTTCAAAAGTGGTTTATTAGTGGTAGTTTTGCGTTTTAAATTTTTGACGAAGGACCAAAAATCATTATTCAGTTCATTAAAATTCATTATCTTTTCATCCCATAATTGATTTTTGTATTGTGAGATAAGCTACTTGATTTCTTTATTAAGCTTATTCAATTCCTTTTTGGTGCTTGGGTTCCATGTCTTATGTCAAGTTTTCTGTAATTTGTTTCTTTCTCTGATACATTCTTTGATGTGTGGCGGGAGTTTACCTGTGTGGTGATACCCTAGAATTTCCTTTGTGGCAAGATTTAGAGCATTTTTAATGTTGTTCGTGATCTGATTTATAGCTGAGTTGATATCCTGCACAGTTTTGAGAGCATTGAGCTGAGGGGCATTCTCACTTAAGATGCGAGTGAACGTCTTCCAATCAGGATCTTTTTGCGGGGTCTCTGGATATTCTTGGTCACACCCATTGCAGCTATGATTGGCATGTGGCCAGAGATAAGCGCGTGAACAACTTCTAAGTAAATTGGTATGGAGGCTGTTGTAATAATAAGGTCTAGATATCTCCTTTGCTAGGGTCATCTGGTAAATACATATAATCTTCTGGTGCAAAGAAGCACACCCCATTCATATGAAAAAGTATAAGGCTGATAACAGGCGAAAACTTGGCAATGATAAAGTTTTCACCTGTTATCAAACTTATGCTTTTTTTAATATATTATAGGTTGACATATACTTTGTTAACCTATTCTGTTAAGTTTATGGAAATTACCCATTAAAACCCTTTATCTCACTTACATCTAAGTATTCTTTGGTTGGCTACTATGTCTCCTATAATGCAACACCTCTCAACACCCTCAAACAACAATAAATATATCTTTTGAAGAAGTTCTGCTTGTATTTTTTTATTATATTTTATTTTGTTCCTGCATTTACTTTTTCTTACACTGAACTTATTCCATAAAAATTTTTTATTGACTTTTAAAATATGTTAACTAGTTTCTCAGTAGTTTTCTCATATATTTATTCTATATGATTTCTTCCTAACATGAATAGCTTATAACAACAAACAATTAATTATAAATTTCATTAAAATAATTGCCAGTCTATATTCAGCTATTACTCCCAATCAAACTCTTGATCATCACGGACACCATTTGAAATTTCACCGACCCCCCCCCCCAGAGGATCATTACCAAGCCTATATGGTAGTCCCTAATCTAGACAGTAATCAAACTGCACATAAAGGAGCGCAAATGAATTACAATTATTTTTACATGAAAAAATAAAAAGCTTAAGTAGTCACAGATGTTTTAATTTAAGCAATTCCTTGATTTCTATTTCAAATGGTTTGAGTGACTTAATTTAAAATGCATGTGGCTGAAGTAATAAAATAACATATTCAGAGTCCAATGTATCATGTTTTTAAGTGAACAATGTGAACTTATAAAAATAGACTTACTTTTCTTCTAACTTCTGTGTCTGTTTCTGACCGTGGGGAATGAGCTGTACTGCACTGTTCTCTAAGACTACGAAGGGGAGAGGTAGGAGACCTGCTCATTTCTTCATCACTAGAAATGCCTCTGGTAGATATAGAAGTTGTTTCACTGTGGACATTGCTTCCGCTTCTGGGCTGGCTCACAGGACTGGACAGGTCTTTAGCTGGAGATTGGTAGGGGGGTGGTGATTCAAAAGCTGTGGAAGACAGCCAAGGGGAATTCTAACTACTATCTATAACTACAGATTGACTACTTAGCAGGCAGGAAAAAGTTATGTGTTTAAATATGCACCATTCTAAATTGCATAAAATGATAAGACACAAAAGCAAAATTACACTACTCAAAATAAGACACAGACAAACATTATTCGATATTTCTTAACAAAGCAAACAATATATGCAAAAGCAAGTATTTTAAAACATTATGTAAAGAGCCAAACAAAACACAAAAATTTTTCATAAATAAAAAATTAGCAGGATTTAATGAGGTTTGAAAAAAATTAAAATTTGAAAATATTAAAAAAGAAAGTTACAAAATTAATGAACAAAAAATCTGTGCTGAATGGTATTTGATCATGTAAAGCAAAATTCTTTTTTTTATGCCATTATGTGTTCTATCTCAAAAATCTTTATTTTACAAATAATACAAAGGTGTCAAACTAGAAGTATATTAATAAATCGGAATATAATAATTAGTATTATATCTGGCCTAAATTTAATTTCATTACATTTTGTTCAGCAAGGACAAAAGATTTATAAGATGGGAAGCAATATTCTTAACATAAATCAAACTAATATTTTCTTCTGAACTGCAAAATTTAATGAGATTTATAAGTATTATTTTAGGTAAAATATCAGGTAAGTACAAATACTTTTAGACACTTTATGACAAGCGAAAAGAGTACCATTCATATCACACTAGTATAAATCTTAAGTAAAATGCAAGGAGTAGTATCTCAATTTCCAATTAATTAATAGTATTAATAATTATATAATGAATGTTTCAAAATAATCTCTCTCTCTTAAACAAACTAATATTTTATAAGGTTCAAAATTTCAAATGATTAATGATAAAGCTATGCAACTACATTTATATGACAGTTTATAAGCATTATTTTACAATTAAATGCAAGAAACAAAACTCTGTTAATAACCTGGTAAAAGCATACTTTCAGATATACATTATATAAAACCTGGACTATGAAATTTGTTCTTTTGAGACAAAAATTACTTAAATAACAGGCATAAAAAATAGATCTATGAAGCTAAAAAAGTATTATTCTACACTTATCACAGTCTAATAAAAAACAACTATTAAATGATTGATTTGTACGATATTTAAGTATTGCTAGAATATGAAACATACATTTAAAAACCTCACAATAAAATTTCTATTCAACTATATGAGTTAATTCATAAAACATGATCATAAAATGGGTTTGTACTAGACCAACAATGAATTATAACCAATTTGAATTTGTGAGTATAGCGTATAAATTAAAAATTAAAAAAAACACGATTATTAACAGTAACAAATGGAAATGTTAAAAATATTTCTTTCATTCCGTTGAAAGAAAACCTTTAATCTCTTAATTAAAAGTTTAGGACAAATATATAAATATTGTAACAAGAATAAAATTTCTTATATCTTAATTTCATCGCCTTAAATTTGTTTATTTTTCAAAAAGAATTTTTGTAATATCCATTGCATCATTGTTGAAAAGCACCATTTGATACTAATTTTCACATACATGTTATACATTGAAAGGCTGCATTTTAAGACTAAACTAAATTAGAATTAATAACAACTTTATTTAACTTCAAAACAGAATGTGCACTTCTGTGATAATATAATCTCAAAAAGTGCAATATTAAAAGATTTGCTATGGTAAAATAATTCTCTATATTCAAAATATTTAAAATTTCATCTGCCCAAATTGGATTAAAATGTCTGATATGTATATTAGTTTTCTACATTTCATTCAAATCGATAATAGATAATTGATTCATAAATTATAGTGGAGAAAATAGCTCCAAAAGAGATCAAATAATACATTTTACATAAGTTATGCTAAAGACAAACATACACAAAGTATATGCGCACAGAAATTTTTATTCCTACACTCGTATTTCACCATACTTTCATATCAAGCTTAAAAGAAATGAAATAAAATTCAAAACCTTTATAATTTTTAATGTGCTTTTTAATTAATAGATTTTTTAATGGAGAAGGAAGAAATTAATTAA